>CM059287.1:13650614-13900614 GCA_030347295.1 Setipinna tenuifilis | reverse complement strand
AACTGAATGACTTTAAGGAAAAAAACAAAAACGTCTGCAGAACTTCAGTGGGAATGCAAAGTAGATTAGTCGGCACTGAGTGCAACAAAGCTGTGTCATCTTTGTGAGCAAGCACACCGTGCTGCATTCAAAGCCTCTGGCCTAGGCAGAATACAAGCTACAATCATCCACATTTCCCCACCTTCACACAGGGAAAGTATTAGCACCATTTAACTCTGTAACTCTGTACACATTCCAAGCTCAATCTGTGATAATTGTGCGCTTTGTTGAGTGTAGATGACATGTCATGGTTCTCTGGATTTTTAGTCTTAATTTATTCCTTTTAAATTAACATTGAGTGGTACAAGGATGTTGTACTGTAGTTAACTGTAGAGTACAGTGTACTCATGGAAAAAAAAAACACAACAAAGCTCTGCATGGTTTGTGTCCTCTCCAATAAATGTGATTATTCTCAAAATCTTCCTCGTTTTTAAAAACAATGTTGTGTTTTTAAACCTGTTTGAACAGTTTTACATTCAGGGTAAATTCTCTGCAGTAAGTGATCTGTTGTTTTATCATCTCTGTCACTATTGTGTGGGCATGTTTGCTGAAGTATAATGTTTCAGTGTCTTTCAGACTGGAGACACTGGTATAGCACAGCCCGTCATGCGATCAGTCTTGGCGGTTGCTTATAACCTGTTCAGAGGGTCTGTCCTCCTGCACCATGTTAGTCATCAGTTCATATCGTTGGGTGTTAAAGGTGAAGGTTCAGTGTTGTTTTTTTTAAGTCTTTGCTCACCTAATCAAGACAAAAGCTTCCTAAAGCTGGAGAGTCTAAAGCCAGGAAGAGAGAAGGAAGCGGAGGGGGGGAGCTGGGAAGGGGTGGGGGGGGGGGGGTGATTTCACCTCTGTGCATCTCACAGTTCAGGAATCAGGAGCTGTTTCCTCCGTAATAGTCCACAATAGTCCAGCTCCGTTTCTTAAAGTGTCTCTGGCTTGTCTGCTTCCACAACGGCCCCACGTCACCTCCCCACCAACCTCACCCACACTCACCCCCTCCACCCTCCTCTGGGCTCTGGGCTAGCTGCCCTGGCTGAAGCTGTGGATCTGAGTCAGGTATTTGGAGAGGCTCTCCTCGTCCTCCTCCTTGAGCCGCTGCTGGCAGCACTGAAGGAGGCGCGAGGCAGTGGCCTCATCGGGGCAGTCGACGCCTCCCGACATGCCCAGGATGATGGTGGTGAGGGACTTGATGTAGTTCTTGGCCAGCGTGAGCGTCTCGATCTTGGAGAGCTTCTTGTCGGTGGCCACGTGAGGGATGGCCTCCCTGAGCGCCTGGAAGGCGTTGTTGAGCTTGTGCATGCGCTGACGCTCCCGCTCGTTGCTCTCCAGCCGGCGCACGTTGCGCTCCTTGGCGCTGCTGTGTTGCCGCCGGCGACGGGAGCTTGCCCTGGTGACCCCCATGCCACCCTCTCCGCCACCGCCGCCACCTCCACCACCACTTCTGCGCTCACCTCGACGAGGCCTCCAAGAGCTCCCCAGCTGCACCGAGGCCTCGGAGCCCTCCTGCTCGCTGGAGCCCGGCTCGGTCTCCAGCTGGAGGTCCTGGTCCGACTCGCTCCAGGACTGCTGGCTTCGCTTGCTCGCCTTCCCTTTGGACTTCATCCTGCAGACAGCCACCCACCCACACCACTGTGCAGCCACGCTCAGGTCAAGACTGATGGAGGGGCCTCACTGGAAGAAGTGCCAAGCAGGGAAAACAAGTGGGACTTGAGGTGTGGTTTCAAGGTCCTATCATAGAATAAGCCTTTTTTCCTGTCTTATAAGGTTTATCAGGGGTGGTTGATACAATGCATTGTTCAATTACAGTTTTAGAACTGACAACCAATTCTAAATTGTGGTTAATTACTTATTTACTTAATCGTGACAATATAACTCTGGACAGTATTCAGACAGAGAAGAATGAAACAATGACTACTGTGTGTTGTGTTATGATTAAAAAAATATTCCTCTCCATAATACATTTCACACTGTGGGCGCCTCTGCACCTGACACGTTGGCTGGATACTGTTATCGCGGTTGATGGAGAGCGAGCGTTGGTACAGAGCTTCCTAATCTAACTACACACGGGGCATGATAACACGTTCAAGGTTAACTCTCCTAAAACACAGGGCCACTTCAATGGACTAGGAGTCTAATAAACAGTCAAACTATTGCGCACGTTATACTTTTCCTAAATCTCCCGAAATTGATGACTAGTTAGGACCATAGCGGCAGCAAGTGTAAACTGAGGCAAAAGATGATCAGAATGAATTACACAGAACAATATTTTGCACAACGTTATTTCTATTAAAGTAAATTGTATGAATTGTGATAATGATGTAGCCCAAGATGAGCGTTGAGGAAAAAGAGCATTTAATTAAGTTTAGCTTACCTTATGAATTGCGCGCGTGAAATGACAATAACATTAAAAGGTCCAGGAAGGTGTGATGACTGTTTTCAATTTTTTGAAGTTAGCTGTGCGCAGAGCACAAGAAAACGCATTCCCAGAATGAAACGATAACTGTTACACATGCGTCTACCTGTTGCTGCTTGATGTACACGTAGCTTTCGCTTAGCCAATGAGATGGTGAGTGAGTGAGTGTCAACTGAACTCACTTGCGCGTAAGGGACTTGCGCAAATATCAAAACGAGAGTGAACTGGAGGCAGTCAATGAGCGTTGTAAAGCAGACATGCACGACAATGAGCAGACACATTCCATATATTACGTTAAAAACGTATAGGGTAGCTGCCGGATGTGTCAAAACATTAGACAGGACTATCTGCATTTCCATTTTTGCCAGCAATAGAAGGAAGCGTTGTCGTCCTTTCGTTTTAATCATGTGTACATTTTAGACCGTATTCTGGCTGCTGTAGTCTCGACTGTAATAAAATCATTCGTTGCAGGCTATTGCAGCAATTGTACATTCAGTTGTGAAGAAACTTATCTAAATATTTACTTTGACGCTATTCCCGGGAACCACATGATTGAGCAGTAGCCTAAAAGCTATGTAGGAGACTTATCTAAAATTTAGAATCCTCCTACATTACATTTACCCATGTGGTGTCATGATTGAATAACCTTTTTGGTTGCACACAGATTTTTCGCAGAAATGTCACTGGTCAAAATCTACATGAGGAGAAGAGCACATGTGGAATTTCTGTGCCCTCGTGTGTAAGTTAAGCTGTCTGGCCATCTTTTGAAAGATTCACCCACAAATTTATTTTGTTGGCCCTTGTGTGGGAAACCAGCCTTCAGTTGCATAATCTACCGACTCTGACTCAAGAAACCACAGTATTACAAACATATAATACGGTTCTGCAACATTTAAAACAATTCAATTCCAAATCCCCATTTTCTATGACACATTTAAAGGTTCCTGTTACATATTTCCTTTCAGATGGCTTCCATCGCCACAACCACCTAACGTATGCATACATTTACACAAATGCTACCAGACTCAGAAGACCCAAAAGAAGGTGCATTCTCAGAGTCTGCTCTGCCAGGAGTTTACACTCAACACCTGTGTGGCTCCCAAGCTAGCCCACATAGCCACACACACACACACACACAGCACTGATGTCCTTGGTGTGCTTCACAGGCCTGGTGTGTGTGTGTCTGTGTGTGAGCTGAGGTGTCGATCTAGTGCTTCGGTTGCTTGTGTTTGAACAGGCACAGGTACACAGGCACACAGGCGTGCCACTGCTGAGACTGTGGAAACATTCGCACTGCTGTTTTTTTCCTCCCTCTTTTTCTCCCTCTCTCTCTCCCTCTCTCTCTATTTCTCTCTCCCCCCTCTCTCTCTTTTCCCCCACTTTTTTCCATTTGTCGTCCCAGCCTGGGGGGGTCTGCCTGCTTTGCCTGCCTTCCTGTGAGGGACATACATACACTCTCTACAGTGGTGCTGCTGATAAGGTTGCTGCTACCAGGCTGCCCTCCACAGTAATACTGAAATACAAGAAATGCTGACAAATGAACAAGTACATAGCCTCTTACACATACATATAATGACACACGTTCCACTGTGGAAAGATTTTCACACAGTTTATACATGCATACTCTCTCTGTATCTCTTCTCCCAATGTCCCAGTAAAGAAACTCAAGCCCCAGGCCGTACACACACACACACACACATCTCTCTTTCTCTTTCTCTCTCTCTCTCTCTCAACTTAATTGACTCTCATGCCATACTGCTACATGCTTCTAATCACATACTACACATTTGCATGTAAACAGTCATAGACAGACCGTGTCTGTTAAAGGATAAAAAGAATACGCTAGTCTAGTATTACCTAGTTATTTGCATGCTAACAGCTCTTTTCTAACAAGAGAAGGCCGTGGATCATAAAAGCCGTAAGGCCTGTGTAGTAGTCAGGTTGCATCTGCTTGTCCAGTTTCTGACCTTAGGAAGGTTTAAGCATATCTTTATTTATAGAAGTAGGTTATTAAATTATATTTTTATTAATATTCTGCAATAGAGGAATTATACCATTATCTGGAGAGATTTTTTTAAAAAGTAGAGTTTTCATCTGTCATGTATTTTATCAGTGTATGCTCTTTCCATGTTATTCGGCCCATCCTTTAAGCTTAGGCCTATCAGTTGTAAGATAAGGAGGAGGAATGAAGCATTTTGGGTCGCATTTTGGATTCAATTATTTGTCTGTCACAGCTGGGTCCAAGGCCACACCTTTAAACAGATAAACAAACACAGCACCTCTCCTTCAGAAGCCCCCCCCCCCCCCCTGTCCCCACTCCACTGTCAATCAATGAGTTTTTCTCACAGACTCGAGACTCATTACTTCATTACTTAAAGACTCATTTCCATAATCAATCCGGTGAGTCATAGAGTGACTCAATTCAAAGTAACTGGTGACTAAAATTGCTCACCTTTATCTCTCACCTGTAAGAAACTACTATTGTTAACCTGTCCAGGGTCATACAGTTCAACAAAAAAATAGGTGAAGAAGAACCAGGGCCAGCAAAAATGGGACCAGAAGTTGTTTGCCTCTTTGCGAGGGAATGTGGTCATCTGTTTTCAGCGTGCACCTCTCCTTCAACACCACCCTACCGCACCACCACCCACCCCACACCGTCCACCCACCCCCCCACACTGTCAACAAGCTGCAGGAAGGAGCAACTAATCCCGGCTCAGTGCTCCCTGGACAACAGGAGAGCGTGAGCGGGGCGAGTCAACAGGGTGGCTTGTCCTTCCGCTCGGGGACAGTTACCCAGACGTCGCCGTGACGTCACGGCCACTCATCCGTAAGTGGCTTTTACTACCCAACATGCACCTGTCCAGTGTCCGCCCGCCCGGCCTCTGATGTCACAGCGCTCTCCACTGCTGCTGAGTAAGGTCCAAACAGGTAGACGGGGGAGGGTGGGGGGAAAGGGGGGGAAGGGGGGGCGGCTGTGGCTGGCTGCCTGACTCATGTACAGTCATAAAACAGAGAGAGAGAGAGAGAGAGAGAGAGAGGGATGAAGAAAGAGGGAGAGAGGGGGGAAGAGAGAGAGCAAGGCTGTTTAAGAGTGTGTGTGTGTGTATGTGTGTGTGTGTGAAGGGGGGGGGTTACAGTCACTTTTTCCATGAGCCCTAAGCCTGACCGGATGAGACGAAAAACAAGCGCAGACCCTTGTGTCATCATGACAACAGGGCTGCCCTTTCACAAATGCAATCAGGGCACAGTGCCAGCATGGCACAGTTTGGCACACAGGCACACTCGCACTCCTAGCATCTATCTGTTTTTTTCTGACTCACACACGCACACACACATTTAGGATCTAACACAAACGCGCACACACACACACACACACACACACACACATACATAATGTACACATAGTTAGCATCTATCTATTTTAGGCACACACACTCACACTCACCTTTAGTATCTAACACAAACAAACACACACACACACATAGTTAGCATCTATTTTAGACACACACACACGTACACAGACAGGTCTATAAAGGTCTATTAGGCAGAAAGGTCTAAAGATCTGTTAGAATAATAACATCCTATTTTTTGTGTCCAAAAGCAGGTAATATATTTATGCAAACAGTCATGAAGCAAAACATAAATCAGCTGGATTGAACAGGTGTTCCTGTAATACTAAATGTGTATAAAATAAATAACATTTAAACAACATTTAATTGTAAAATAACTTTAATGCCATAAATTCATACTACTTAGCAGACAAATAGAACACTCTCATTTACAATACAATATGACCATAATATTTTGTTTAAAAAACTACTTTATTAGCAATTTTTGACTACTTCTTGAAGAAACAGATCACGTTGAGGGCAGCTTGGTGGGGTTCCTGTGGAGTTGGTCTCTTTTATTCCAAGTCAGAGTCTGTGATGTGGGTGATGGAGTAGGCCGAGCACTTGACCCAATCATGACGCAAACAGGCAGAGTTGTCTGGCTGCGCGAATGCGTCCGAAATCTGTGACCGGGGAAAACGACTGCCTTTCCTCAAAACAGGAAGAGACGACAAAACTGTGGAGAAATCATCCTCCCACTCCAATTCTGGGGGCACGGCAAAACAACAAAACAACATATGAGTTATGCAGCACAGTGTTGTCTTGTGATGAATGATCTGTAGGTGTTTGTGTTTGTCAACCTACGTGTGAAAACTACTCACCATCTTCAACATCATGGATGGCCTCCTCTGAGAATGGACCAGTTTCGTCACTGGTGGGGTTGGACACACTGGTGTCCAGTGAGGAACATGGGGCTCCTAAGTCATGGGTGGGGGCGTCCTGTAAGGTGGTGGTGAACAAGTGGGATAACACAGGAGTCATACACGTTTTTTTACAGTGAGGATGTTGCACATCAAAATTATTTCAGCTTATTTAGAAAACACAACACCGCCCATGGTGAGCAGGGACTTTACGTGTGAAGTCAATCTGAAATACACCAAAATGTAACAAAACAAATACAGTGGTGTGTGCTAGTGGCTATATATGCTATATATGCTAATACATTATATGCTATATTAGCAACATATAAAATTATATTATAAAATTATATATTATATTATATGCTATATTAGCAACATATAAAACTTGCTAATATATGCATTAGGAATAAAGAAAACATTTTTATTATTCATGATAAATGGGTATTATTTATTAGGTAGTAATTTATGCATAAAGGTGTGAGACAGGTCACCATTCAACTGCTTGGGGTTACCTGGTCAAAAAGGAAAATGGTGACCTCTTCAAAGAAAGACACACTTTTTTTCAGACGGTTTGCATTGCACTCGTCTGAGGATGCAGATGGCGTAGAATGGAGATGTGGGTCTTCCAGAGAGCTCTTGAAGGAGGCTGAGAGACTCCGATATCCTGTCTGCTCGATGAGTGACTCATCAGCCCCATCAGAGGACTCCTGCTGACTGGATGTATCAGACGTGTCCGAGTCGATGGCGTCATCACTGTCTGACTCTTCAGTGTCCATGTCATGGCTGCTGGACGAGTGGGTATTGTCCAAGCGCTGGTTAACTGGGTCAGCATAGGCATCTGCGTCAAATTTGTATACAGCTTTCGATGGAGAGTCACTGCTGGCCACTGCGTACCAAAGTGAAGAGCTTTCTGGAGGTGACAGAGTTGGGAGCACTGGTAGGAATGGATCACAGGATGTTGTGACACACTCAGGGAGCCACTTCCAGGATGATGTCCGATTCGGATGACAAGGGTCACTGACTGTTGCCTCAAATAAAAAGTTACCATGGCTGTAATATCGAAAAAATGTCTTCTCCCAAGGAGACAGTATGAAACTAGATTTAGCTCTACGCCATGAAGTTCCGGGACTATTATTGTGTATTATTGTACCACAATGGTTTGTGCAAGAGGTTGTGTTGTATATACAATGACCTGTAGAACAAGGAGCTGGCATACAGCACTGAAAGGCCTTGACGCAAGCAGATGAGACGATAGGCTGAACTTTAAAACACATGACCGGAAAGCCTCTGGTTCTGCTAAAATAGCTAATGAGTCCATTAATATGCTCCTCATAACCTCCAAGTGTCTTATATCTCATGTAAGCAGACTGCAGGATTGAATTTAAATCCATGACATTTGGTGGAGAGTTCAAGTTCTTCTGGGCCTCATGTCTAAGGCAGTTGAGCCTGGTGGTCTCTGCCATGGCATTTTTTAAAGGCAGTAACATAACACATGGGGACATGAAGGCCTCCCCTCTGGTTGAGGAGGAACCTGTAGCGTAACCTGACAGGCTGTAGCGAGGTGTTGGGTTCATGGCTAGTGGACATGTGCAGCTGGTGCTCTGGTAGGGCTTAGCCATGTCAAGCAATGACTTAGCAATGATTGAGCCATGTCTGTGGACTTGAAGGTGGACACCAACTCTCTTCTCCTGTAGCAGCCATCTCCACCGGTGTCTAACACACCTAAGAGTGAGGAACAAACACGACGACACTGACTTTAGTTCAACAAGGTTTTCCCAGATAGCAAAACTAAAACCAAACGTAGCTAAGGCTAAATAACAAAATGTGTTACTTCATCATTGGATTATGAACAAATTAGTTTTTATTAACATCATTTTAACATTGATTAACTTGGGATATTTTCAAACTACTAATCTTGATACATGGCGATAACGAGTGGGGTAGTCATTGTGGAAGTTAAATGGAAAAAAGATATTCTTTTAGTCACAAAGCACAACACAATCAAAAACATCCCAATGCAGACCTAAACAATATGGAATGCTTTGGTTTGTTTAGTCAGCAAATTCATAATGACTAACGGCCAAGACATCCAGGAAGTACTGTACATTACTTACTTACTGCATTATTTAACATGAACACACTATTAATGTCAACACTAAGTATCGTAAAGAGTTCTTTGTGATCTACTTAATGGATGTTATCTAAGGGAGCCAAGCTTCCAAGCAATGGACCATATCTTGTTTTTTTCCCCTTCCTTCTTTCCATGTTTCTATGTAACAAACAGAAGTGCAAATTGTCTAAAAAACCCTGACATGAAACAAACCATAGTAATCAGCCATCCCAACAGAAGGTGTTGATCGGAATTTTCTACAGATGAAACCGTAACCCCCCACCCACCCACCCCTCCGTTGGCCAAACAGTTCAGTTCAGAAAAACAAAGTGCAAAGAACACTACTCAGCTCTTTTACCTTTCAGACAATTTAACTTTGATGCAATCATTTCAGAATTTATCTATTATTTTCTCCTGCCCTCTCACCGTTTGCCCTGAATAAATATTAGCTGGCAGCATCAGCAGATACGCAATAGGAAACATTTTCCCCTCCGCGGTCGCCTGGCAACCCTCAAATGGAAGGGTGGAGGGAACAGAGAAGGTGACTCAATGAATGACGAGTATAGGAGGTCTATCTCTGTCTCTGTCTGTCTCTGTCTCTCTCATTCTCATTCTCTCTCATTCTCGTTCTCTCTTTCTCTCTGTCTCTCTCTCTCTCTTTCTCTCACTCTCTCTCTCTTCCTTACTATCATCCGCTGCCTCTGTAATACACATACTCATAAATCTCTATTATCCCCTGTTTCCTACATACACATGTTCATAAACTCAACAACACACACACACACACACACACACACACACACGCACACACACATATATATATACACAATTAAGACTAGATAAATCAAACTTTGCAATGGTCAAGTTTTTCGTAACGTGTAAACAAAGGCTGTGGAGACTATATGATAACCAGAGCATTCTGTGGTTTAAGGGGGAGTGGACACCCGTCAGAAAACCACTTACCATCTGTGTAAGTCAGGGGTCTCTAGCTGGGAGATAACATGGCTAATCTGCAGCCCCTTTTCCACAGGGATTAACACCTCCCTGCCTGACAGATGTGGGTTTGGTGAGGAGACGCCCCTCCAAAGCTCACACAGTGTAGACTCCCACATCCTGTGAACACACACACATACACACACACACACATTCAAATGCACACACATACAAATGGATACACACACACACACAAACACACACACACACACACACACACACACACACACACACACACACACACACACACACACACACACACTTTAAACCTGTCATCTCAATTACCAACAAAAGGCAAATTACCAGCAAGCCAAAAGCCACTTTTTTTTTCAAACAATCACAAATAAAACAGCCCACGCCCAAGATAGCACCACTAATGTGTGTCAATAAATCCTTATCATCTTGCTGATGATTACATTACACTTAGCAACATAGGTGTAGAGGAACACAGAGTAAGCAGACTACCTTCATACATACAAGGAGATGCATGTGCCTAAGTAAGTTTCCCAGAGCAGGAACACTACAGACACACATACTTCCTACACAGGCAGAATTATACAAGCATGAGGCACCTAGGGAAAGAGTTGGCTTAGTAGTTGTTAGTTTTGTTTGTTTTGTTAGGAAGGGAAGCAGTCTCAGAAGAGAAGGGTCTTTTTAAAGATAGAGAGGAATATCACTGCTCTGCTGCTGCATGTAAGCTACGTTTTTTTTTTCAGGTAACTGTTTGAATGTATCTACTTATATAAGTGCCTATAATGATTTGCTTATATTTCCACAGATTATAAATTATCTTTTGTTATTTTTCTAAAAGTTAGCTGAGTTTGTTTTGTTTTTTGGTACTTATGGCATTGTTCATCACTTTGGGAAAAAAAGCATGTGTCAAATCAAATACTCCAACTGTAACTGTAAAAAGCCCTGATTGGTCAGGATCCCCCTGACACTAAACGCAAACTGAAACCGGAGCAAGCAAGGAAGAAGAGAGACCTTACCAAACATTCAGCGGATTGGCTGGCTCCATCCTCCTGACCACGCCCCCCAGAAGTCCCAGAGAAGCCGTCCGCAGGACACAGATGCACCCAGCGCATCACAAATGTTCATCTCAGATGACCAAGATGCACAGTCACAGCGCTCACCCTGTTAGGAGGATTCAGTGACGAGGCATCATTTACCATAAGTACTGTACATACACAAACAGATCAAGCAACTGACTTACAGCAGCAATGTTTTAATAACCTAACTACAGTATACCAACACGCATTGTTTGCATTAGCATGGTTCACATTTATTTGTTGAGTGTCTTGTAATGCATGTCTCTCTCTCTCTCTCTCTCTCCATCTCTCTCTCTCTCTCTTTCTATCTCTCTCTCTCTCCCCTTCTTTCTCTCACCTCATCATTGCTGTGATGGTCCCGTGGTCTGCAGCCCCCTTCCTCTGGCCACCAGGCCCCCGTGTGTGTCAGGCATCAGCTGTGTTGACGCTGGCTGTTCCTGGTGCAGTGGAGAGCCGGAAAGATCCGGAAGGATGAAGGGGAGAAAAAGGACGGGGGAAAGGGAAAGGGAACGGAAGGGCTGGGCTGTGCTGTGCTGGGCTGTGCTGGGCTGGGCTGGGTTGGGCTAATGCAGACAGGCTATGCTGATCGATAGTTTGTATAATATGACAGAGGTTCTCTCTCTCTCTCTGCCTCTCTGCCTCTCTCCCTCTCTCTCTCTCTCTCTCTCGGAGGAGAGCTGGATGCTGGCTGGCTGGCTGGTTGGCAGGCTGGCAGGGGGCACTGAGTGCATCCGCAGCGATAGTCTGCCTGGGGGGGGGGGGTAGGCAGGTTTTCACCGCAGCCGCACTCACACTCAGGATGTGCTGCATGTACAAGGATACAAGCTGTTAAAGATGACCTTCCAATCTAATCACGTGCAGCATATCACACCACACCAGAGTGATTCAGTGCCTTGCCTAGTTTCAAGCAGTGTTACACTTTACAAAGCTTGGTAGGAACTGAATGTGGCACAACAGACAACTCTTTTGCTTTATATATGACAGGCTCTGAACACTCTGCATCTAACAAGGTATTTAACACTGATTAAGCAATTCATCATCATCATCATACTCATCATCATCATCATCATCATAGTCATCATCATCATCATTGTCGTCATCATCACCATTATTTTGGCCAGTATTAATCATAACAATCACACATTGCAATTAGGTCAGAACATTATTTGCATGACAGTAAATTATTTCTGTGCACTTATGGTAAGCTAAGGACATTACCATGAGTCAATGACAGTCATGTTGGTTTGAGTGCTCCTCTCACACAGCTCTGTCTGCTTGTAATGCCTTCTCTCAAGTACTGCTCTGCCCTCCAGTGGTGACTACACTCAATTGCAACTATTATATTTTACTCTAGAGAACCCAATAGCAAATCCAGCTCTAGTCAGAAGAACTCACTGCCATAGTAGACCATATTTTTGATCGGTAATGCTCTACTTGAACCACTGTAAGGTTTTGAAAGTTCTTTTAGATCATCTTGTTGTAAAGTGACATTTTCTTGTGACACATTGCAATTGCATTTTGTGTTTGTAGGGGTCATAACCCTTAAAATCTAATAAAAACAAAAAAAGGAAAGAATGTCTCGGCGATGTGCTAAGATCCTACATGATGAAAAACAAATCCACAGGCAGTGTGTTCCTTAAGGTGGGGATCTGAAGTGTTGTGATGATCAAAGACACAAAGAGACAACCAACACATTCCAAAACTAATCAGCTTTTTATTTTTACCTCTGACATCACTAACCAAGATGCAATGCTCCAGGCAATAGACAATCTTGTCACTGTACTTTGTATTGTGTCCTGGTCTACATGTTCTTGGTGGTATTGGTCTCTTCTGTGATATTGGTCTCTTCTATATTTGATGTGTTATGTTAGTTATGTGTTTTTAAATACTTTACTGTGTCTTAATTTTCCCCTAGTAGGATAATAAATCTGATTTGTCTCGACTTGACTTGTTAGTGACAAAAGGCTTCTAGAATTTTCTGGAATTTTCCACTGACATAGTGTGTCGTGCCATGTGTGTCTAAAAATGACATCCGTTGACTCTGCTCTTCATCAGCAACAAAATCACTGATGCTGGAGTCGTCCTTCACAACACACTCAGGCAGCATCAGGATTTTGTTGCCAGGGAGGAACAAACACATGCAGAATACACACACACATGCACACACACACACACACATGCAGAAACAGACACGCCTGCACATACACACATGCACACAGACTGCACGCCCCCCCCCCCCTTCAAACAAACAAACAAACAAACAAAAACACACACACACACACACACACACACACACACACACACACACACATTGAGTGCGTTCACATGGACAAGTCGAAACCACTTGGAACATTGTGATGGAGTGCCATCACTACAGTTGAGGATGTGCCAATAAGCCTGGCTCTTTACAATTGGTGTCAAAAGT
This sequence comes from Setipinna tenuifilis, assembly GCA_030347295.1. NCBI lineage: Eukaryota > Metazoa > Chordata > Actinopteri > Clupeiformes > Engraulidae > Setipinna > Setipinna tenuifilis. Next base: position 13,887,336 of record CM059287.1, on the reverse strand, counting down.
GGGATGGTTGCCGTGAGGGCATTGGAGGCGCACCTACTGTGTCATCTAAACACACACACACATACACACACACACACCTAAACCTGTAAACTGGCTGAGGGTAGTGTGTAAGTGTAAAGAAAAAGGGAAGCCCCAAGACAGCCCAGCAGGACTGGGACAGATGGCACTTCACTCACTCGGAGAGAGTGAGAGAGAGTGAGAGTGTACGAAAGGAGAGAGGGCCTGGGGCTTGAGTTGCTTTACTGGGACACTGGGAGAAGAGATCCTTCCTTGTTGGGGTGAGGGGGGTGACGGGGGTGGGGTGGGGGTTGAGGGGTTAACGGGTGGGGGGGTGGGGGGGGGGGGGGGGTGCAGGCCAGGAGTTACTGTCAGTCCCGGCAGGGCACCCAAGATGAATGGAGAAACATCTGAGATCTTTTTTCCACTGCACTTAGCAGCAATATGCACGCTGTATAACCAGCTCATGAAACTTGGGACTCTGCCCTACAAGGTCACAATAAAGATAACTCTTAAAACAAAGACAGGATGAATGAATGAAAAGATGAATCTGAAAAAAAAAAAAACATTCAAGGTTTCGCAGATTTATAACAAATTGGTTTCCAAGGGAGCAGATGCATAAGTTCACTGTATGTTGCGAGTGTAAATTTATTCTCCTCAGTTGATTATGCACCAATATATTGTTGGACTTTCATGTGATCAAACAACTCCCAGAGTTAATTAATTAAACACATAGAATATATTCAGCAGATGAAGGAAAATTAAACCATGGCCAGGTTACAAGAGAATGACCTCAACCCTATTTCCAGAAGGAACTTACTTCCAACTGTCTATAAATATGCATGGTTAAAACAAAAATAATTCAGGAATGTCTTGCAAATGCTTTGTGTGGTCATCAATCTTTTCGACAGTAAAGTTTTTCTGACTTTTTCCAAATTTAACTCCACAGCCTCAGCCCTCCTTAGTAACTGACTCCTGACACTCTAGACAGGTACTCTTCGAGGAGAAAAGTCCTTTTGCTTAAATTTCAGTGACACTGATAGCTGCCACATTCCGCAATTTACAGCTGTTTTTCTAAGTGGGTAAAATATTGAATCCTGTCCTCTCTGCTGTCTTAGATGTTATTTTTTGCCTGCAGTGTAGTAAGATGCCCCCACCCCCGTCTCTCTCTCTCTCTTTCTCTTTCTCTCTCTCTCTCCTTCCCTCCTATTCCCTCTCTTTTACTCTAATATCCTTCTCTCTATCCTTTCTCTCTTCGTCTGTCTCTCTCCCATACTTTTTCTCTCCCTATCTCATTCTCTGTCCCTCCTTCTATCTTTCTCTCTCTCTGTCTCTCTTTCTCTCTCTCTCTCTCTCTCTTTCCCCTTTCTTCTTTTCTCCACTTCTTATTCTTGTGTCTTAAATCAAAAGCAGTAATGACAGCAGTCCCTCCGTTATCAGACGTACCCAATCTCAACCCCCATCTCATCAGACCGGAGCCACCAGATCATGTGAGAGTCATCATGAGCCGACCTCCTTGGCGGTAGGGTTTTACAACGAATCAGCTAGCTACCAAAAACGGGGAAAGCCTTCGGAATCGAAAACCCTGCTTTGCCGAGATGTTGCAACCGATTGAGCTGTAACACTTTAAAGTGGAAAAAAAAAACTAGCCAAGCCCCAAACGCTAAAACTATCCTTTTACACGAGAAGCGCAGAATCATCATATATCCCTGCAACAGACGACAAGTGACACCAAACAATCCGTGGGAGCTGTGTAATTGGATGCCTTTGGGCTTATTCTGAGCATGCACAACAGCCAGCAGGCCCAAGAGACACACATGCTTGCCCAATGGCCTGCGCTCCGTTCAGCTCAGCTCAGCTCACCTCACCTCGGCTCGGCCTGGGGGGCTGCGCACACACACCCTTTGCCTTGCCCCAGAGCATTCTGGGAAAGCACAAACGCAAGGCAAAGCATCTGCCTGAGCTGGCGCAGCCTTTTTTGGGAAGGCGAGAGGAGACACTTAAAGTGGAGTACAGTAACTAGGGTGCTGGGGTGGGGGTTGGGGGTTGGGAGTGGGGGTGGGGGTGGCGGCCTATGGCGAAAGTGACAGGCTTCGACGCATGAAATATCTCTGTAAACACAAAAAGGAATAACGCCTCCCCATCAAAAGGGACATAATCATTCTGAATGATTAACAGTGTCACAGTAGGAACAGTAAATATCTGACAGCAGCTCTGGTGACACAAAGATTAGTTTTAACATGCTAAACAACAATGTGAGAACATACTGCAAAGAGATGAAGAAGCGTTAAAGCATGGGAAGTGTTGCACATTACCTAGAGCAAGAAATCCATATTGATCATTCAAATTTATCCCAAATCTGAGTCATAATAAATGAAATTGAAATGGTTAACATGATGACAAGCTGTTCTGCATGCATGACCAGAATACACTATGCATACGAATGGGAGAAAGTAAACTAGTTTGTCAACACAGCAAATTTCCTGCCTTGCAGTGGTATATGGCCAGGGCAGCAGGGCTGAGGAAGAGCTGAATCGACAGCAGACTGCGAATGGGTTGAAGGTTGCCCCATTGGACGGCAGGGGCAGGGGCAGGGGCAGGGGCAGGGGATGGGGCTGGAGGGGCAGTTTTTTTTAGCCGTCTCTGTAGGAGAGGCCAAGTGAGGCTAATGTAACCAACCTAATTTTCTTGTCCCCCTGCCAGAAAATACTGCCAGTCTGGCAGGAGACTGTAACATGATGTTTGTCCTAATTCGTTAAGAGATGTTTAGCTAGGGCAGAAGCATGTCAGGGTTTCCTCCTGTCAGGCATATTAAAATGATTGAAAACACCTCACTACAACCAAAAGTGAAATGATCAGTTGTGTATAGTGTCATTTTTGAACAACTGTGGGAGAAGTTCATTTGTGACATGGCCATACTTCATAATTTGATATATGTGGATGTAGATGTCAATAGAAAACACATTGTTGAAAGAGAGTTAGTGCTATAGAAAGAAAAAAATCAAAGGTTTTGGGCTTAAACAAAGCTGAGAAACTATGGCTGTTACCTCTGATGGAGTTGTCGTGGAGCAAGGTGACGTCTGCATAGTCGTTACCCATGCCAAACTCCTCAGGGGATTGGTGTTCCCCGTTGTAAAAGCGCCCACTCCCTCTGTGACATCACAGGAAGTAGAGCGGGACTTTTGCAGCATTCAGACATCCCATCTACATGCTTATGTAATGCACTGTGAAGAAAAAAACATAAAAAGTACACAATGGAATGAAACAACTGCAGTGGAATGGGTCTGTTTTCCAGGCTGAAGATCCCTTTATTGCAGTACTTTGAACACCTGATCATGACACTAGCATTAGCATCTAAACTGCTGGTTAAGACGGAATATAAACCAATAGCATCGATCTCAATCCTTAATCATACTAAATGTTTCTTGGCAGATACAGTTAGTTCTTTCTGCTCCTTTGTTGTCTTGCAGTGGTTAAACAGTTGTTGAGACATTTATCTGTATGTGTGTGTGTGTGTGTGTGTGTGCACGTGCATGTGTGTAAATCTTTCTTGCTGCATCAACCCAAAGCAGCATGTGCACACAGAAACGGCTTGCATCAATGTCAGCCACCGTCCGGCCATACAGCGTAAGTACAAGTGTTCCCCGGCTGTTGCCTTGCACTCGATTAGCCGCTAGCTAGGGTAGCGCTGAGTCCTGCTGTTGCAGTAAACCCTATAAGGGCAGGGATGTCTCATACATTGGCCTATATGCTGTGTCACTACAACTTAAAAATAAATAGTGCAGAGTCAGCGAAGCGGCTGCCTGCCACGCAACTGCTACTGCTGCTGCGGCTGCTGCAGTTCTGGGCCAAATCGCCTCGCACAGCAACGCCGCTCCCGCTCACCGTGACAACCCACCCCGTCAGAAAACACACACCGCACAGCTCCACTTTCTGTCACACACTGCTGCTCATATCCAGAGTGTACAGATCCACTTTCTGGAAAAGAGATTTCATTGAGGGTTTGTGGGGATTTTTTTTGTTTGTTTTTTTTAAATTCTGTGAGGAAAATAAGAAAGATAGTTGTCATGAAGCAGCACAGAGGGCTTTAGTGTTGTCCCTATTCTTTCATTGAATACACTACTGAGCTAAATCCTATCCAGCCAGCACTGAGGTAAAACACCTACAAGCTAAGCTAATCCAGTCAGCACTAAGGTAAAACACCTACAAGCTAAGCTAATCCAGTCAGCACTAAGGTAGCTAAAACACCTACAAGCTAAGCTAATCCAGTCAGCACTAAGGTAAAACACCTACAAGCTAAGCTAATCCAGTCAGCACTAAGGTAAAGCACCTACAAGCTAAGCTAATCCAGTCAGCACTGAGGTAAAACACCTACAAGCTAAGCTAATCCAGTCAGCACTAAGGTAAAGCACCTACAAGCTAAGCTAATCCAGTCAGCACTGAGGTAAAACACCTACAAGCTAAGCTAATCCAGTCAGCACTAAGGTAAAGCACCTACAAGCTAAGCTAATCCAGTCAGCACTAAGGTAAAACACCTACAAGCTAGGCTAATGCTAAGAAAAAAAGTATGTAGCCTGACAGATCATTGAAAACCGCTGGCAAAGGACAAGAAGACATTTTACAAGAGATACAATTCCTTTATTGAGATCAATTGCTGATTTGTGGCGACAGTTGCCTTTTTTTTAATGGACATGAGGTGAGAATGGATGCCGTGAATGCACTTTAATAGTGCTACCGATGACATGCACAGCAGATAAACTTACACTGCTTCATCAGCAGGGAACATTTAGGACTTGATATCCAAGCAGACGTAAAAGACATGCTCGCTTGTTTGATGTGAAGATCAAACGTGTAGCTTGTTTTACCTTCTTGTTCATTTCATTTCACCGACACTTCTTGCAATCTTGTGAAACAAACAAGTGTTCAGTCGTTTTATTGTCTTTTATTTTTGGAACATTTGGGATTTTGGGAAGTACTCAATATCACATCACACAGGAAATATACTCAGATTTAAACTGACTGAAAACCCCTCCCCTCCTCCATACACACACCTATTCCTTAATAAGAGACTGTCTGATATCAAGAGGGATTTTCATTTTATAGGGTTTTTGGTTTTTGTTCTGCCAAACACACACATCCTATTCAGCAACCAAGTCACTATATGCTATCTGACATTAGTGTTGAGAGGCAGGATTGTGACCTACAACCTCTGCCCTTGTCGTAAATATGCCATTGTGAAATCAGACTGGCATATTTGTCAGGCAGTCAGAAAATCATTAGCAGTAGACTCTTCCTCTTGTCCCCCCCCCCCCCCCCCCCCCCCCCCCCCCCCCCGACAAATACATACACACATTTGTGTGAGGGACTGCTGAGCAGGCATGCACTGAAAGACCATTTCGGGCTGGTGAAAGATGGCACTGTGAATGTTTACAGTGTGAAGACCTGTTAAAAAAGAGGTGCCGCTTTGATGCCCAGCCATATTAGATCAGTGGGCTCGTGCACACACACACACACACACACACACACACACATTGGGCTCCTTTCCCGGTATGGCACCACAGAGCTGTCTATCAAACCAAGCTGGACCCCCAAGCCCTATCCCTACCTCTACCTCTACCCCAACCCCTACCCACTACCCATCCTTCTCAGCCCTGATCTCCAGCCACAGACCAGGGAAACCCCAAAGGCTCAGAGCAGGGAGGGAGGACAGCCTGGCTCCCCTAAGCTAGCTGGAATTCTGCTGTGTGGCCTTGCAAGCCTCACCGGGCAAGCTCTCGCCTCTGGCCACCCTCCTATGTGCCTATATTCTGCTCGAATCGGCCCCCGGCGAAGTGGTTGCCAGTGGTTACGGCAAGCAAACAGGGAGTAAACAAAAGGCCCAGGGTCCATTTTGCGGCGTGTGCATTCCCACGACGCCTCTGTGGGCCCGAATCGGCTTTCTGCCTCATCGGCTGAACATGTTTTCTTTCTGCACCCGCACAGCGGTTAATCCTCTGCCGGGGTTTGATTACAGTTTAATTTGGCCTATCGGCCGTCCGACAGTAAGCGATACGGACGGGCCGACCCGGTGTTTGTTTTCAAAATGACCCGATAACAGTGTGATTTTAAGGGTAACTCTAAAGCGAAGCTTCCAGACCAACCTATATGAGGGCAAAAAAAAGAACAAGAGAGGAAATGTCAAACTCAGCTGTTATTGAGACATCCACTTAACACCCCCACCCCCTCAGCCCCCCCCCCCCCCCCCCCCCCCCCTCCGGGTCCGAAGTTTGACCACAGTGAATTAGAGAGGCGATTATGTGGCTCGGTAGCCCTCCTCTCCTGTTACATTGAGATCATTCTCAAACCCGAAAACAAGCTCATTCAGTCACCTACACACGTGTGTGCCTCTCGCCACGTGTAAGCCTTTTTGCCTTGTGGATCTTGTCAAATCATCAGATTAAGTCAGACAGAGTCCAGCGTAGCGTGGAGCCAGTAGCAACAGGGCCAGGCATGCCAACAAGAAGAGTTGGCGAATGTGTGTCCCCCCCCACACCACCCCATCCACCTACCTCTACCACGACCACCACATCATAAGCAACAACTCTCTCAAATCAAAGTAACTTCATTTTCAGGAGGCAACAGAAACAATACACGGCAAGAGGAGAGAAACAGAGGAAGTACCTGACAAAGTTTGCTGTGTTTAGTGAATGAAATAAAATTGGAGCAAAGAGAGGAAGAGAGAGAAAGAGGGATATAAAAAAGAGAGAGGGAGGGAGAGAGAGCGAGAGAGATGGAAGGAAAGGAGAAGAGGAAAAGACATGACTCTGCTCTTCTACTCTTTTTTTTCTTGGCTGGCGTGAAAAGTGCTTGAACACCTGCTACAGGGTGGCACAGGCTGAGCTCAGGACACTCGATCTACGTACAGGAACAAGTGGGCAGGCGAGGAGAAGAGCAGGCCGCTGCCAATAGCCGAGAGGGATCTCGAGTGAGACACTGAGGGGGGGCCTGGGGTGGCTGGGGGGGTTGGTGGAGGGGGCTGGAGGCTCTGGTGGTGGTGGTGGCAAAGGGTGCCATTCCCTGTGGGCCAGCAACCATTACGCAATCAACAGCAATCTCAACACCCCCACACACACACTACAGACTTGGAGTGATCTCATCAAGGTCGGGTCCAACCCCAACCCGTTGGCCGCCTGCCACCCCTCTCGGACCCCCACAGGGGTGTGTTGGGGGGGGGTGGGGGAGTGGGGGGAGTCGGCAGGGTGGGGGTGGTGGGGGGGGGGGGGGGGGGGGTTGTTGGATCCTGGCTTGGAGGGGTTCGCGCCCTGGCAGTGTGGCCCGCTCAATTAGCACCCGGCAGGGAAGACCACCCCTGCCATTCAGGCTGTCTTTCAGGAGGCCCAGTGATGGAGTGGAGTGGCGGTCTCATTTGAGCCACTTGCAGTAAGAACGATGAAGGAAACAGAAGTAGAAAGGAGAGCCAGGGCGAGGCAAGGAGAGGAGAGGAGCAGGGAAGACTAGGAGAGGAGAGAGAGAAAGAAAGAAGAGAGGGAGAGAAAGACGTTGCTGTGGCAAGTGTGCAGGGGTGCAAATGTCGAGAGTCTCCATTTAACCATTTAACCGCTCAACTCAGCAGTAGTAAATCAGAGCAGCTCTCACTGGGCTCCCAGTGCAAACAGCTTTGTATAGCGTCTCGCCAGGAGCTGACTTGTTTTTTTGGGCTATGCTACAGGTTGAGTTGGAGATTTACAATCGTAAGCCGAAGGTCAGCCTGGGTCTCCAGACTGCTCCTAAAGCAAGTACACACACACACACAAGCACACACACACACACACACACACACACACACACACACACACACCACCAAGGCAGAGGGGTGTACAAATGAAGAATCTGCCTCCACCCCTAAACCTGCCACCACACCACTACCACACCACCTCACCCCACCCCACCCCACCCACACCCTTCTACCCCTTGCCCCCTCCCTTCTGCTCCCCTCCCCCTCCTCTTCCCTGAAATCTTGGCTGAATTTGAGAGTTGCAGAGGTATGTCACAGTCCAAGCTGCTCCCCTGAAAATAGCCTGGATGGGTAACTGAACCCAAGTGACACGAGGGAGTAAAACTTGCCCATGTTGCAACGGTCAACTACCCCCCCTCCCCCCCTCCCACACACACACACACACACACACACACACACACACACACACACACACACACACACACACACACACACACACACACAACCACTATCACGACCAACCCCAACCAATTATAAGACCCTAAGGGTTTTTTAAATGAAAGAAATTAAAATTAAAAGTAAAGTGTCTCTATATAAAAAGAGAGAACAGACACAGTATATAAATGTACAAGTCAGACATATGTCTCCTGGCCCCAAACGCAATATCGCATATCCATTTGGAAGGCTGCGGCCAGACGGGCACAGCATGTTGCAGGTTATGTTGAGCTGGCAGCTTGATTAGGAATCAGAGACTCGCTTCAGGAGATCGATATCACTGAGAGAATCTGTTGCGGAGCACCGCTCGCTCGCTCCAAAAATAGCCCCACATGAAGGAATGCTGAGCATATAACGATTAGCGTACAGTTATTGTGACATGTCTATCAGTCATCAGATGATTAATCTTTGTCTCTCCCCGGTGACAAATAATTTGTGGCAATCAAATCGTTTCGCAAGCGAACCTAACGGAAGTTGGGCGCCTTTTTTAAATATTAGGAGCTTGATATGTCGGGAGTAATCCCAAATTAAGAAACACGCAGCTGTCCTGACTTGAATCAGAGTGAGAAGTCAGCATCGAAAGGCACTTGGTGTGAGATGCACAGCAGTACAACATATCATCGCAAAGTACTTATATAGTAGCATAGGTTGGTTAAGCAGTGTTCATCACCATCTCAGTGCAGCAGTGCCAACAAGAGCTTCTGTACACTGTGAACTGAATACAGACTATGTATTATACTGACACTTCATTTTCACTTAACACTTTCACTCCTTTCTAATGTATTTACGTGTAACATTATGTACTTACACTGTACATACCTAACACTAACCCTAATCCTAATCTTTACCCAAACCTTAATGTACAGTGTAAAAAACATTAGTTACGTGTTGTTTACACATTTTAATACACTGTACTTCATGGTGTTAATGCACTGTAATGCGGACCATAAAATAAAGTGTAACCAAAAAATGTTCAAATTGCGCTTACTTGTTTCTTATCTCTTAGGTTGTGGCAACCCACAACTCTTTGTCAATCATAACTGGCATTATTAAATTTACAGTCCCAATAGCGATGCTGTGATACAGTAATAACTGCATGACCTTTACAGTGTTTAACTGTTGGAATTCGTGGTACGTGTACAACTAACGCGCGAAATGAGCGGCATCATAACAACAAAGATGATTACCCCCCCTCAAGCCCACTCACCCCTAGTCTAAGCCGTGGCCGCCCAAAGTCAGGCCTCATCATCTTGAGTCTTCTTTTCATCCTCCCCCACGGCCTTGGTCTTTGTCTTTGGGCTTTTGAGGATCTCCATGGTCCCAATGCTGCACTGAAACAAAACTTGACTTGACTTGACTCGACACAGTAAAGGCTGTGGTGAAGCCCGGACCCCCCCAAAAAACTGTATGTCTGACTAACAAGTGCTCTGCTCTGCGCTGGTTCTGCTGCCCTCCCCTCCCCTCCCCTCCCCTCCGCCTCAACCACTGTCCATCACACAGGAAACCTGGTCTTCCTGCAAACAAGCGTCAGCGGCAGAGGGGGACAAGGCCAGAGGGGCAGGTAGCGGGGGGGAGGATGTGGATGTTTTTGTTGTTGTTCGGGCCCAGGGGCTGGCAGTGGCCTGGAGGTACGCATTCGTCCATCCTGAGGAAGAGAGCCTGCGGAGGAAACAGGCCTCGGCGTCACCCAGGCCTATCAGCCACCTGCACCGGACCATGCACGTGCACACACACACACAGACACACACGCACACACACATACACAGAAACACATACGTGTGTGTACACACACATACACTCGCACACACACAGAACACACACTCATACACACACATACACAGATTTGCTCTTTTTCTTTCTTTCTCTTTCATGCATTTTATCTCTCCACAGTATTTCACACTTACATGATAGGAAAAATATGTGTGGGGAAAGAACCCTGAATGTGTATATCAAAGATAGCAAAACATTTTCGAGTAGTACAGTTCTGTCCTCATATTGTTACTTGTGAGGCTGAGAACACTTTTTACATTGCTAATGGGCTGATGACTGGCAATGTTGTTTTTCATATGTTTTCATTTGCCTCTTAACTGATACTCAAAGAACCTTGTGGTCATTAGCGAAGAGAAACACCACTTTTTCGAATGACAGTTGTGCAATAACAGGATGTTTGCAAGGACACTGTGCCAAACATTCAGTGGAGAATACCAAATCATTACACGGAAGCACCTAGAAGGGCCGAAAGAGAGTAGAACAGTGGCTACATCTGGCCAGACCAAATATAACCTGCTGCTATCTGTTCATCTGACATAAGAATGGTGTTTTAACTGTCGACCCACTTGGGGAAAACACCTCCCGAGATTTTTCGCATGCATCATATGTTCCACAATCTGTCTGGATATGAATTCACGCTCTCTGTCTTTGTGGAGGGAACTGGTGCAAAGCCAATGACTTTGTCTTTTTGAATTACTAGAATCAAAAACAGCTCAGGAGGTTATACTGTTATTTTTTTCTTTGTTGTGAGACAGGGGCTTGCTATGTGTGGTGTGTTTCGATGAAATAAAAAAAAAACATTATTTAACATTTTGGTCACTCAAATTATCACTCACGTAAGTAATGTTGTATAGATAGAAGATAGAATGAAAGACAGAATTCTAGATTGACAGAAGAGAATTGCGAGTGTGACAGAGAATGAAGAAAAGAAGAATAAAAACATAATAACAGAAAGGTCATTTAACTCCCACAGAAAAAACAAACGAGAAAGACTCTTTGTCAATAGCACTTTGCATTTGTCAGTGCAGAAATTAGACTTTGTGTGTGTTGCCTCCAGTGTACTACTACTTCTGAAGAGGCTTCAGGAGAGTCCAGGTGAGTCTGACAACAATGCGCCGGTGGGTTTTGACGTGGCGTTGGAGAGCTTTCTCTCAGTCATCGGTCAGTGTCTGCAGTCTTCCTGGTGACTTCCCTGAGGATGGCAATTACAGACTTCCTCGCCGCATCTGACATTACTTCAGCCATCAACGCTTGCCAAGGTATGGAAAGCTGTCGCTGGATTTCTTCCACTGACTGCCAAATGTAACAGTCAGGGGTCTAAGCGTTAAGTTGCTGGAATTCTGTTGTTTGGCTGCCCCTACTCGCTCTGAGCCATAAGATCACATACATGTGACATTATCAGATTGTATCATGCTGTTATCGCCTGAGAAATGCTTCTTCCTGTGGTGTTCTTCTGTTTGTCTTTTTTCATTTCTTTCCTACATGGTTACAGCAAAAGATTCGTTCAGTCCAAAGGCCTTTTTTGCAACTGTGGGGCTGTCCAAGAAATCCCCTCCAGAGATAGAAAAAGTCTTTCGGATCCTGGACCAGGATAAGAGTGGTTTTATTGAGCAAGATGAGCTACAGTTGAGTATCTTTTTTGGCATTTTTGGCAAGTATAATATATATATAATAATATAACAAGGTTTATGTGCAACACCAGTCTATTATATTGTTATATAATTCATATGAAGATAAGGTAAGATTTGAAGTATATAGGTCAACATAAAGAAAATGCAACAGGAGACATACGTTATAAAGTAGCATTACTCTTTGCAAGGTGTTTTTACAATAGTAAAAAAAACTGAGACTGATCATTCAGGAATCGTGTTAAGATTCCCCTGTCTATGTAAAATGGATCTGTAACTTAAGATTGATGTCTTCATCTGGATGTGTCACTTGGCTGCTTGTCCAGACTCTTCCTCCAGAACTTCTCCAAAGGAGCGCGGACCCTGACAGCAGCCGAGACCAGAGCCTTCCTGCTGGCCGGAGACATGGATGGGGATGGCAAGATTGGCTGGGAAGGTCTCTCGATATGTACACTCCTGTATAGAGTACTCTCACTCTGCATAGTAAACAGTTAACGTGAACTCACAAAAAGGGCAATATGTCTCAAACTGCCTCTACGGAAGAACAAACAAATAGGGTAAATGCTATGGACAAGCATACCTTGTGTGGGATGTGTTTTTGATGCATAAACTGTCTCTTTCGGCCCCCAGAGTTTTCAGCTCTCGTCAACTCCTCCTGATGATAGCCAGCCCAGGACTGCAGCCACAGCATTCCAACTCACCAACTGCACATGCTGAAAATGTTTTATTTAGATCAATAAATTGTGTCTTCTCCAGTGTCATTTGCTTGTAATATGTCATTCCAGTACAATTAATGAGTATAACAGAACCAGCTAAATAAAGACACTTGGTTCACCATGTCACTGTGTGTGCAGTTTTGGTGCAAAAAAGACTTACGAAGTTATAAATAGCACGTCTCACAAGAGCTCTGTCTCACAGCTCTCTGAGCTATGCGTAAACAAGTTTTTCAGACACTATTTCAAACATGATCTCAACAAATAAAAGGTGTAATTTCATCCATACACATACATTTATAACTGTCTATAAATCATTAAATAAAAATACATCAAAGAAACGTTTTAAAATGGGTTCAGTGTTGGCCGTAGTGCAATACAAAGACACTTTACTTTGACCTTCGGGCACAAACTGAGAGTCTGAAAGCACACACCACACTGCAAAAGTAAGGATTCAGCAGTAATGAATTTGTCTCATATGCCCCCCAATTAATTTCTAAGCAGATCATTTTCCTCCATGGCCTTAAAAGTGAGGGCATTTTATCTTATTACTACATGCATATGTGTTTTGTGAAATTCTGTGGTGTATTCTGTCACGTACATGTGGGGGTTCATTTTACATGTGCAACACAAGAGCTGAAAAGAATTCAGGAAGATTGGCAGGTGTAATTTGAGATTTCTCTTCCTTCTCCTCAATCCCTGCCCATGTTTGGGATTTCCCTAAAGACATCCCCTGATAAATTGCTTACTATTTTTTCTCTTTAAACACATAAAAGTCTAAAAAGTGATCTTTCTCAGGGGAACTGACTGCCAAACACCACAAAGTAGAATCCTGCCGGATAATCTACAAATGAAATATTTCCACATGGCATGGAATCAGATTACAAAGAAATCGCACGGTAGACAGTATGCAACATACATCCACTGCACGGGCGAGGAGAGACGCCCAAAGATGCCCGCTTGTGTTTCACTCGTGGACTTTGAGCATCTCCATTTTGAAGGGATAAAAATAGGACTATATGACTTGGACACATTTTTTTGAAACTATACCTAACCTAAGCATTTGGTGTCTGTTACACCCTGCCCCGGCCGGGTATATAAGCCAGACAGAGACTGGACATCTTCAGCCTGTGCACATCCTTGCTACTCAGACGTAGACCAAAGTCTAAGGTGAGTCGCTAACAGGAATAGCTTTTTTCTATTGGGAAGAGCGGTGATGCGCTGAGCGCTCTCGGGTCTTGAAAGCCTAATGGAATACAGCTTAATGGACGAACTCGGGATGTTTCTCATTTGGAACTCATTTGGACTTGACACTTGGCTTGGACCTGCGAGGCAGAAATATTGTCTTTGAATCGAACGCATCAAGAACTCTCTACTCAAGACAGTGGACGAAAATTGGGTCTATTGGGCAATTAGGGCTTTCATTTGTTAATTAGATGCAGGGGTTGTGTGATGCTATTGCCTTCAGATAGAAAGTAATCAAGGACTTGAGTTTCTGGCAAATATTGTTTGCCAACTGCTATGATACAAACTCTCAAATTACAATAGGATACTTTGGATAAAACTGAATTATGCTCGATAGGAAAAAATAATGTGCTTTATCTCTACAGTAGAGGACCAAGTGGATGGTCTTGTTTGTTTCCTTAGCTTCTTGAAGGGCTCCAGTTTTACTGCTAAATGCATGCTTAGGTCTGGAGGCAAGTGGCAGCAGGCCCTGCTCTGAAGAAAATGGCCTAACTTTTTAGGTCCACTCCCAACAGACTTAGATGCTAAGATGCCTCTTTTCTCATATTGTTTTTTAATACACTGATTCTCTTATGTCTGGAACACAATAATAGAGCTGATCTCCTGTCATCCTTCTGCAGATCTGCTAAAAATGGCTTTCGCTGGAATCCTCAACGACGCTGACATCGGCGCTGCCCTGGCCGACTGCGCAGGTAAGGGATGCTGAGCTTCGCAGCCATATTCATACACAATGGCTAGTAGGACTTAACAACCAAGTTGAACAAAGCTATATTGCTGAAATAGAAACTACTGCAAAGAAATAATCTAATAGACCTACAGTAGAAGTACTAAAGTAAGTAATACACTTAAAATAAGCTTTCAAATTATCGTTTTGATTACCTTGAATTAATTTTTAAAGTGGTACAAAATCAAACAGCTAACTTCAAACTGAATTTGTTTTATATTTGGCCTATAAAAAAAGTACATAGGGTAGCTACAAATGACTAACCTACAAATGTGGCCTGCTCCACTTCTGGTCTATCTGGTGTGAATGGCATACAAATGTGGTTGTCCTCACGATTCTTTCCTGCCAACAGCTGCCGACTCCTTCAACTACAAGACCTTCTTCGCCAAGTGCGGTCTGAGCGCCAAGTCTGCCGATGATGTCAAGAAGGCTTTCTTCGTCATTGACCAGGACAAGAGCGGCTTCATTGAGGAGGATGAGCTGAAGTAAGCACAACTTCTATTAGAACTTTTAGCCAATCCAATTAATAATTCCAATTAAAGTCTATTAGATGCTATAGCCATTGGACACATAGACATCACCTGCTGATATGCTTATGCTAAGAAATGGTGGTATTGCCTGGCTAAAGGAAAATAGCACACTATAATTTGTGATAATTGATAAAGCCCTAAGGCCAAGGAGCAAATACTTTATGATCTAGCAAAGTAAAAAAGAAACAAACAAATTAAAAACCCTGAGAAAATACATCAATACATACTTATGCCATAATTGCCTGGGGGTGTTTCCTAATAGCTAACACAAATCTGATTTTTCTTTTATTCTTTCCAGACTGTTCCTGCAGAACTTCAAGGCTGGTGCCAGAGCTCTGACCGATGCTGAGACCAAGACTTTCCTTGCAGCTGGTGACAGTGATGGTGATGGCAAGATCGGCGTTGATGGTGAGATAACACTTTTGGCTTACAGCTTTCAGCAACCACATTTTCATAGCTTAGATACCTAAACATTGCTCTCATTGAAAGAAAGTAATGGTAATCATTCAATGCTAATCATTTACTGAACAGCAATAGAACACTAAGTAGTTTTTTAAAAAAGGAGCCTGAAAAGGGCACTAATATGTATATAGTATATATCAGTAGAAATGTTACAATTGATTAATATAATTACAACTGAAGTTATAGGAATGTTCATTCTCCAAGATATTGTAAAAAAAAAAGTATTGGAGAAGGCATGGCTCTTTTAAACAAACCACAAACATTAAGGATATCCAATTATTTAAATATGCATAAAATGTATTACCATAGGCTATAGCAATCATAAAGTGTATCTGGAAAATGTGCAAATGACTACAAATGTGACTAACTCTGGGACATCATATTTGCACAGAAGATGAATCTTCATACATGCTTATTTTTATTTCCACAGAGTTCGCTTCCCTGGTGAAGGCTTAAGTTTTCATGGAAACACCACAGTTCATGGAACAAGACTTCTGCTGTTGTAGACTACCTGGCTCAAATAGCTGATATTGTCTTTTTTATATATTTATTTATGAATACCCTGCCAACTCTTGCAAGGTCATGTGCGAGGTCTCAACACCTGTTAATTTTTCATGTTGTGTAATTATGTTGTATGTTCACAACCAAACACCAGTGCAATTATTCAATCTCTTTTGCACTTTTGAACAATGAAATAAATCAACATTTGGAGTAAATGGCTTGGCTTAAATATTTGTGCATGCACACATCACACACTCTCTCACACACACAAAAAAACCCTGACAAAAGGATCTCAAAAATTAATGGTTTTATTTAAAAAAAAAAAAAACTCTTTAATCGGTCCAAAAAAAAAGCAAACAAATGGTGAAGTATTTCAATACCTAAACTTTTTTGGCAACCACTGGTCGAAACCACCTCAGCCAGACAGCCACTGGGGGATTACCCTAGTACCAGACATTACCCAATTAACTATTAGACTGCATTGCATCCAATCAGCCTTGGAGTAGGGGGGGGGGGGGGGGGGGGGGGAAGCACCTGTTGGCAATATCTGACAGGAGGGGATGCTGGACTCTCACCCCCCATCCCCCCACCCTTGCATGAGAGTAGAATGCTGGCCTCGTACACTCAATCCTCTTGGTGGGGGCAGGGCAGGGCAGGGCGGGGGGGCGGGGGGGGGGACACGAAGATGCCATGCTCCTACTCAATTAGAGCTGCCGCACACTGCAGGAACTGAGCCATGCGGACTAGGGTTTCAGAACTATAATTAAGTAAGATGGATTACTTTTTTAACCAGATCCCTGCCGTGGGTGAGCTGGTAGAATCCAGGTCACGCTGTGTATGTATGTTACAGAGCATAGTATATTTACGGGATATAAATACATTTTTCCACTGTTGGACACAGCTGTCATGAACCGCCAGAGATGTCACTGCCCAAGAACAGCAATAAGCTAGCCATGGGGGACATTCTTTTGGGAAGCAAGCAGTAGTACAAGACAGCCCATAATTATTTGACATATGTATGAAATAAACATTTTTAAATCCTCATGCAGATTGACATCCTGTAACATACATATTTCAGCCACACAGAGTTTAGTGGCAGAATAGAATTAGTGTTGGCAAATAAAAGATTAAAACATAAATGTTTTATATGTGTACACATGTATATAACATATGTATATAAATACAACTTCGCTGTTCCTCTCAAGCACAGCTGTTGCAGTTGCATATTGCTTTAAGAGCTACTGAGCTGCTTGGTCAATATCTAAACTACAACTGTCAGCAAAAAGTAAACGTCTAATATGATTTTCATATATATGTATATATAAACATAGGGTCTACACTATGGCTTCATAAACGTCTACATTAAGTCCTTCGCTCATTTCACAACCCATTCTCTCTAAATACGTTGACACTTAAATCGTTAAAAAAAAAAAAACTATTTTGGCTGACGATGCGTTACAAGAGGGTGCTCAGTCATAAATCTTTACAGGTTGGTCTGTTTTGACAAGCGCATCCTCTGCCTTTCACTGGTCATTCCTTATAACGAGAGTAGCCTACTTAAAAGATACATTTATTGCATGTATTGTCGACAACGAATTTGCTCTTTCACAGCAAACAGTATAGAAAAGAGGCAGAAATAAAAGCCACAATACTGCCACCTTCTGCAAAAGTGTGCTGTTATAATTTTAAGTTTTATTGTTTATCTATTTAGGCAAACCTGAACCTCATAATTTCCTCATATATGCCCAGAAGAAAATCAACGCATACTCTGAACTAACTCACCATCACATTTACTAACACTTGATGATAGTTTTTAATAGATTGCACTATTTCATACTATTTCAGGGGACACTATACCGACAAAATAATTTAGTACTGACATGCTAGCATTGTAAATAAGTCCACATGAGTGGGGATAGACCTTGAGTTAACCGGGCGTATTCCTACCAGCTTGTCTGTACATGTTAATGAGGATGTAGCTATCGGTGTGCATCACTTTCAGAAATAGCACTTTTGCCATAATGCACCAGCGTAGTAATGAGAGGTGAGAAGACTGAAAAATACAACCATTCACTTCCTAATTAAATGCACAAAATACCAGCCCTAACATCCCACGGGTCCCGATTGAGTGCACAAAACAAACAATAGTTAATACATTACATTACACTTAGCAGACGCTTTTATCCAAAGCGACTAACAAAAAGGAGGACATAAGATGACAGAGGTGTAGAGGAACACAAAGTAAGCAGACTACCTTTAGGCTATACATACATTGAGATGCATGTGCCTAAGTAAGTATCTCAGAGCAGGGGCATTACAGAGACACATACTTCCTATTGGGCTATTGGGTGAAATGGTCCTAAATGATCCCAAAGATCTCATTGCCACACTGCCACAAGACTAGTGAAGGTTACAGAAAATAGCTAAGATGCAAAGCTGTATATAAAAGGCTCTAATGCTAACACATCACTTCAGACTGCCTGCAGAGAAAAATGTGCAAGACAATCAGTGCATTACATTAAAACAAATCTCTGTTCATGCAAATATGTTTTCAGTGTTACTGTTGTCTATAAAACCTCTTATGTTAAGTGAGATATAAAGCAATAGGTTGTGTCATGTCTTTCAATCTGTGTCTCATCTTTAGAAACCCATAGACGTAGACTAATATGGCTAGTGATGGGCACAGCCTGAGCTTTACACGTTGTACAATTAAAGATTACAGACTGAAACAAGAAAAAATAATCTACTTTTGTCATATACTACTTCATATTACATTTACACATTCACGATTTACCATCTTTATTCATACTATACCAGTGAGCACCTGCAGAAAAATAGCCTAATATTGGCGACAAGTGAAGTCCTCATTTTACTAGGACAGAGCTTCTGACATTAATAGAGACCCTAAACTTGCTGCAACTGCTCGTTTGCAAAACCGATTCCAGTGACCTTACCAGCATCCTTGCACCCCTTCCTCAGTACCAAAGTTCGAATTTTGCGTCGCCAACCCAATCGTTTCACACAGATCAGCAACGTGTATTATTAGCTCGATTGAATATTAAAGACTTTTGCCTACACGTACCTTTTATGCATCTTCATTTATGTACTTATAAATAGATCAGCCTGACTACTGGATACATTTTTTTCAACCAACTGCTTTGCATGCGGTATCCATTTCATTAAGCTTCATATTTCGGGTGAGAGGAGGTATATAAGATCCACAGGTCGGGCTTGGTAGTTACTGCAGTTGGCAGATCGGAACGAGCTTCTTGCGAACTCACTCTAGCACCTCAAGACCCACTTGAGGTGAGTTCAGCTCTGGAGGAGGCAGGCACCTGTGACAAATTGGTCGAGTGAATCTTAAAACGAATTTGAACTGCTCATGCGAACCGAGGCATAATAGGCATCAAATCGAAGTTCGAGCCTCAGACTCTTCGACTGGTATTGGACTACAGCCCAGAGGAGGGAGATTTAAAGGACGCGTAGCATATCACTTCACTTGTTTACGATTACCTGGCAACAAAGTTGGACTAATGACGAAGACAGATGGAATTTAAACACTATAGCATGAACATTTGGATGATCTGCCTAAAACAATTACGGAAAAGCTCTAAACGTTTATAGCCCACATCTATTCAGACCCATACTGGTCTGGGTGGGCGACTCCCAATACCTTAATTAGAACCCTAATTTACAAATTAATTGGCCCACGTTAGCCAGCTCTCCAGTCCACACTGAAACCTGTGCTTTTTTATTAATGTTTATTCTATCGATGCATTTCAGATGCCTTAACTGTCTTTTCATGTTTCCTCAGAAATGGCTTTAGCATCCATGCTCGCCGCTGCTGACATTGATGCAGCCCTGAAGGCATGCGAAGGTATTAACACATAATGCATAACAAATAATGCACGTCTCCATAAATAGCTTTCGAAAGGACGAGTTAGTCAGTAAAATACATCCTGTAGTCGTGTTGTACTTGAATGATATGTAATGGTCATTTAAACATGTGACAAGCTGTATTAGGCTGTATTCCAGCTCTTTTGTCATATCCTACAAATGTGGCCTGCTCCACTTCTGGTTTATCTGGTGTGAATGACATACAAACGTGCTTATCCTCACACAGCTGCTGAGTCCTTCAAGCACTCCGCCTTCTTCGCCAAAATTGGTCTTGCTTCCAAGTCTGCAGCAGACCTGGAGAAGGCCTTTGGAATCATTGATCAGGACAAGAGTGGCTTCATTGAGGAGGATGAGCTGAAGTAAGCACAGCCACTGTCACCCATTCGAAATCACAGGCACCAACACAGTGTATGAGATGCTATAATGGACATTAACTGAAATGTTTATTTTTATTTACCTCAATTTTCAGGCTGTTCCTGCAGAACTTCAAGGCTGGTGCTAGGGCCCTCACTGATGGTGAGACTAAGGCTTTCATGGCAGCTGGTGACAGTGATGGTGACGGCAAGATCGGAGCTGCTGGTGAGACAGCTGATCATGTTGATCATTGTTGGCTTATAGCTAAAAAGTTTACTTAAGCGGGCCCAGTTTAAGGGGGGGCAACATGGGCATGGCCCACCCAATCACAAGCCTGGCCCACCCACTTAATGGAAAGAGGTAGAATATAAAATGAATTATATATACATTTAGTGTCGAAAAAATAATAAATTATCTGACTTTTTACAAATCCAGCTATCAATCACAGTTCCCATGTACATGTGCTACTGAGAGCTGGATCCAGCTCTGCCAGCAACTCAGATTAGATGAGATTATATTGGACCAGCAGAAGAAACCAGAAGTGTAAACAGCGTTAAAGTGCAGCTAACTAGCTAATACTGACACATAACTTGTAAGCAGACCAATAGCAATCAGTTACAAACTAGTGGTACCAGAAAGTCACACACCTTTAAAAGGAAAGCTGTGGTGGCGGCTAACTCACAGTGTTAGTATGGCAAGTTATTTATACCCTTCCCATGATGCACCTCTTCTGCACCTTTTACTACACTGAATGTGCAGGCTGCTACATGATCGTGCACTGCTCATATGCTCTGCTTATTTGCCATTAAATATGTATATCTGACTTGGATTGTCTTCACTGAAATCAAATTGAACTGACTAACTCTGGATGACCTTTAAGATGTGCCTAATGGTTTTTTGTTCTCCCTATTTTATTTAATTACATTTTTTTTTCTTTTGCCTCCTGCAGAGTTCGCTGCCATGGTGAAGCCTTAAATGTCGACCAATCAACAACACGTCTTGCTCAAAGGAACAACACTGCCCACGACCTCCTTTTTCATCACTCTCCGACAACTGATTTTTATACAGTACATGTGCTTTAGACATGCCTGCAGACTGTCCTCTCCCATGTTGCACTCTGGCCAAAATGATGACTGTTAATGTAATGTGGTTGTGTCTCATGTCCTGAGTATGAAAATCTCTGCACTTTTTGGGAATGGACAATGAGAGAAAAATAAAGTTTCGTTTTCTTTATCTCTGCTCTGATTTTTTTACATATAGCTGGCATGCCATAGACTTTATTGTGGTTTCTTACAACAAGCCGAGATGTATTGTATTACAATGTATTACATCAAGAAATAAAATTACATATAATTGATAATAGATACACAACAATTAAATTGAAGTACTTTCTTTGCCTTTAGAATTAATAGAATACAATTTAGTATTCATTAGCTTTGCATAATTAAACTTGTTCAATACTCATTACTCATTTATGAATTCACCAAATTCCATTGAGTACAGGCAGCATTTTATTAAAGTAGCTATATAGCACAAAAACATTCACTGTACACCACTAATCCAACACTACAATGTGCTGTCTGAGACATAGAAGACATCCCCTTTCTAAGCGAAGGGAGAGAGGGAAAGTGCATTTGGGTTGACAGCAACCTTAAACCCATTCCGTTCTGCTCGGCACTCAGTGCGCCACTAGATGGCGTATTGTCCCAAAAGTTTGAATGTGATGCATTCGTCAGTGTGCACAACTCTGGGAACAGATGGTAAAGGATGTTTGTTTGAATGATCCTCATTCTCACATGTTACTTTCGACTATGATAAAGTGGTGACAGTGTTGTTACCGCAGAGTTCCAACAGATATCACTAAAAAGGACTTCTTTGTTGTTGTTTTTTTTTTTCAGAGACATGACTTTGACAGCTGTGCATAAATGTAGATTGAGTGCCTTTACAAACAAACATGATTTATTTGATACAGTACTTGGGGTGGATTTGTGTGTAAATTCATTGAAGGATTCAGTTGTTTTGAGGATTGTCCAAAGGTTCTTGAGGTTAAAAAAGATTCTTCCCCAAGGGCAAAATGGAGCAGGGTGGCGTAACTCTACCACAGAGGCAGCAACACTAAACTGAGCGGTATCAGCATCAATGTGTAAACTGCACTACTGGATCTAATGTCCCTTATCTCTTTCTCCAGGGCACAGCTAACCTGTGACCTATTTACTTCTTCAAATATCAAAGTGCAGACAATATGAATGAACAACTGACCACCAAAACTGCACAAATTAGTATGAAAACCAACGCAGAGTATAGTTTAGGTGGTCGTAGAAGAATTTTGCTGTTTGTTTCCCAGAAGAAACAATTTGAACGTGTGTTGATTGCATTAGACGTTGCTAATTAAACTGATTGGAAATGCTGAGTTGACTGATTCCGCTACTTGGTTACAGAACCTAACCTCAGGCTCATGTCTCAATGTCCAGGTGTCTTCCCAACTGGATCGGATTCCTTTCAAGGGAGGTACAGTAACCTGATTTGCTTGGGGCCAAAATGAAGGTGACTTAACTTTGAAACCTGACACTCGGTCTCGGGACACAATTATTACAAGTGTCTAGAAAGTGCTCCCAGCTGATGCTTAAGTGGAAGTGTGACAACGTACAGCTGGTATGCCTGTCAGTACGTCACAGGTGTGGTCATGGTGCTGCTGGTGATAAAGAGTGAGGTGCATAGGAGCAGTGAGGCCAGCTGAGCGAAGGCAAAATCAATATGTTGTGGACATGAACTGGTGGACAAATAGAATTTTGACATCCTGATAGTCTCCAATTTTGTTCCCTTGAGTTTCCCTTCCAATTTCTGCATCAAGGGAAAGTGGTGGTTTTTCGGCTATATTATTATCATTTTTGATATTGCTGCCTTTGTGGATAAACTGTGATGGAGAGCGAAAAAAAAGTGATCAACAGAGTTGACAGTTGAGTTGACTGAATAAAATGAACTTTCACGACACATTAATTAGCAGAATTAAGAAAAATAAAAAATCAATAAAATTGCTACAGACAGTAATGACGTTACGCCAACAGTGTCTGACATTCATCATCAGCATATTTCCTCACTGTCATGCATTAACCATTAACCATCATACATACGGAATGGCAACAGTGAAGGTTTATATGATACAGATGTTTTCTTAGTTTGTTTTTTTTTCCAAAACACCCTCTCACTTATCCTGCTCCGAAGGTTTCCATTGTTGGTTTGCACAGAGAAACCACAGGAACACCACACATCTGATCCATGACAAACAGCATTTGCAAATCTGCCTTCAGACTGAGTAATTCCATCCCGATACATTAAAGCGCCCCTACAGCTCGTCGACACAGATACCAGAGTGGGACGAGTGATGTAACCTCTTCAGATGTAAATGTTTGCCCTTCATCCCATCCTGCCTTGTTTTGATTAGCCTATATGTATATATGAACTCGTATCAACCTTTTTTTTTTTTTTTTTTACTATTGGGATGAGAAGTCCAGTAGATGAAATTAAGATCATTACACACATTTTTTAATAAATAAGGATGGTAATATTATTAAAATTACTAAGAGAGCTAAATTTAGACATGCATAAAAACAAATATTTCGACAGCTTCGTATACATATATGAAAGGCTATTTACCAAATCTTTATGATAATTCCCTACCATGAGAATATATGACTGGTCATAATAGGCAGCAAGACCTGGTAGGAAAAGGTCAATGAGACATTATTTTTTGTATTACCATGTCCACTATGCCTCTGTAATGTTTTAGATTAGCATGAAAATGTAGGATTAGTCAGCATACCATCTGGTCTGATGTTTTACCTAGAGCGAGTGAAATGAATATTCTGAGATTAATTTACAAAGTCATTTTACCAGTGTCTACAACCAATGTTAATTTTGTTTAAAGGTTTGTCACATAGACCTACCTTTATACTTGAATTTAAATTTGATATGTGCATTACAGAGATTATACTGTAGCTTGCAGTTGTCAGCTCTGTGTGTGTGTGTGTGTGTGTGTGTGTGTGTGTGTGTGTGTGTGTGTGTGAAAGAGAGAGAGAGAGAGAGAGAGAGAGAGAGAGAGAGAGAGAGAGAGAGAGAGAGAGAGAAATGCTGAGACAGAGGGAGGGACGAATACACGAATCTTAATTCGCCTCTGGCGTCTATGAGGGGGATGTCCAGGTACCCACAGCCTATCTAAGCGCAGCCTGAAGCGGATATAAATAGTAAAGGTTAATTAGTTAGGTAGGAAACTGGAGAGGGCCCTGACCATACGAATTTGATATACGGACAGGTAACTTAAGCATCACTCATTGTGCGTGCAATAAGACCCTATATAAGTTCACGTCGGCTGACAACAGTCACCACAAAGCCTTATCTTTGGATCACGGGAAAAGCGAAAACCTCACAACGGTAAGTGACCCTGCTCGGTCCTTCCCTGGAACATAGCTTGAACCCTGCAGGGAACCTTTGGATGTAGTTACGAGGACTCCGTACGCGGCCAGCACAGGTGTGTGATGATATAGCGCAGCTGTAAAACGAATGTTAGTATTTCCACTTCGTCGAAAGTTAAATGAATGCAGGCAAATAACGGTCTTCCACTTGTGATGTTGTAGACTTTTTCCGCGTAAAAAGGTCGTGCGTAAAAAAGAAATCAGACAAACAGTACAAATTCTGGCATCGTGGGATAAAATTGTTCGAATAATTGCAAGGACAATTTCCCAAACTGTTTTTTTGTCTGTCGGGAAATTACTGGACGCATAGGACGCAGTTAATTCCAAGCAGACGCAGAGTGGACACAGTCCAAGTGATGGAGCTTTCACTGTAGCCATATGCGTAACAGCATTTTCACTTTCTTCAAGAGACGGTCGAAGTCGAATACGATCATTTCGATACGATAATGTTTAAACTGAGTACACAGTTGCCTTTGGTTTGGACTGCATGCATCCTTTACCCCTTTGTTGTAGTATAGTAGTAGCCTAACTGTCTAGCGATAACGTCAGAAAGTTTGCTTTCAACTCCTTATCAATTACCTGCTTCATCTGTAATCTAATTATCGTGAAACTAAAATCTACTCCTAAGGGGATTTATTATCTTACGTGCATGAAAAGCAGTAGCCTAATTAGAGAGAGGCAATTAACCGATCCGCGGCTGACTTGCGAATTATGTGCGATTTGTATTTTTCTCTGAAGTGAAAGCTGTTGTTCATTAGCAGGGATGCTTTCAGCTCGTTTAATTGCAGAATGCTTTCAACTCGTTTCATTGCAGACAAGTAAATTATTTACTACTGTGTTCCTCCGACAGGATTAATATGTCACTCACCTCCATCCTTTCCGCTGAGGCCATCGACAATGCTATCAAGGACTGCCAAGGTATGCTCTTCATTTCGCTTAACCTTATAAAAGGGGTTTAGAGCATCAGACTATACGACAATTAATAAAGGACAAGTGCAAGAACAATGAGGTCACCAGTCAAAATCTCCTGCATAGCATTTATAGACATAGGCTATTGACTCATGTAATGTTTTTTAAGAAGTCTGAATTGCCCTAACGATTTTTTTTCTTTTGGACTGCACAATAAATGTTGGTGTAAACTGTGTGCCTACAATTTTCCCTTATCTCACTCTTTCAGATCCAGACACCTTCTGTTACAAAAAGTTCTTCCAGTTATGTGGCCTGAGCCAAAAGAGCCCACAGGAAGTGAAGGATGTGTTCCGAATCTTGGATGAAGACAACAGTGGCTTCATAGATGAATCTGAACTCAAGTATGATCATTTAAGCTTCATTTCATTTCATAGTTTTGTCTAATTGATTTGATTTGTATATCTTCTTGTAATCTCCACTTACCAAAGTGGAACAAATGATTCTGAAATCTTTTTGACCAACATAAGAACAAGAGGCTCCTTTTGAATGTCATTGCATCAACATCTAGCAAATAGTGTGTGATTATGTGCCGTCTTGTGAATGTGTGATGACATAGTGTGTTGTGTGGAAAAACTATTTAGCTGTAAGGTGGCACAGCCATGCAACCTTTCTCCCCATGTGTTTATCTCAGAGCTGCAGTGAAGTGACTTTCCATGTAGAAAAATAGGCCTAGGATCATGTAAGGTGAATAGCCCTTTTTAAATCCTTTGAGAGCGAAAGGGAAAGACAAAATAAATAAACAAATACCTTGTGTGGATCAGATTCCCATCTTCGTCATTTATGCAAGAGGTGTGTGTCATTCAGGCCCTTCTACAACCCCATATTTTCTCCTAATCTAGAATTAAACAGGATTATGCAAGCTAATTGCAGCACTGAGACACTGAGCTGGAGAGAGGGCTGGAACTTGAGTTGAGTAAGACTTCTTTAGTGACTGACAGGGAGAAACATCATTGTGTTCGTTTGGTTTTAACTTTGGGGGATCACATTTGAGTCAGTTGATAGTGGAAAAAATGCCGCCAGGAAACGAAGGAAGTGAACCATCTTTATTGTAGTATCATTTGACAGATGAGCCTGTCCAAATATGTACAAAACAAAATATAAATTTAGAAACTCTAGCCTTATCAGGAACAAAGTGCAAAACAAATGAAGGCGATTACAACCACAGAAGTTTCGCTTCTTCTTGTATCAGTTCCCTCTCAAGCTTCTGTAATGGTGGTTATGTGTAAAGAAATGCACAATTTCCAACGCTTACTGCATATTCATTACATTCATTACATCTTTCTGTCCCTGTCTTTTTCACTCCATCAGATTCTTCCTTCAACGATTTGCTCCAACGGCTCGGGTCCTGACTGACAAGGAGACCAAAAGCTTAATTGCAGCTGCTGATAATGATGGCGATGGCAATATTGGCGTAGATGGTGAGCCATCCTCTCTTCAGTCTTACTGCCATTGGCTTGAATACAGTTATCTACAGGGGTGTTATTTACATTTTTTTTACTAATAATCTTTAACATATTGCAGAAGTTAGCCATCTTGGAAGAGTATCAGAAAACATAGGCTACATATTTCATTGGAGAATTCAATAGAAGAGGTTTGGATTGGAACCATGCGTGTTAACCTTACACTAATGCTAAAATGAGGAAGATATGATCAGGATAAACTCTGATCCTTTCATCTTATACACTGTCTCTACAATCCTTTCTTGAGTCACTGATTAATCAGATTGGGAAAAAAAATCCTGCAGCTGTTACAACACCAACACATTGTCTCAACTATAGGCTAAACATATATCTTAATACTATCAGTCTTTACATGGGATGCTGTGTACAAGGAAGGGAAATATGTGGAAGTCATGCAACCTAGACAGTGGCCATGGAATAGTTTTTGCACAAGCTTAGATCTCCTCAAACCTGACTGTTACATAAAAGGATTAAGCAAGGAGATGACCCTAAAAAATTATTATTCAAATCGAATGTCCTTAATGCTCTGATACCAAACAGCGCTGGGAGGGATATTGGCCTTAAAAAAAATGAAGAACATTTTTGACACAGCTGCATTCAGTGTACATTAATGCAGTCATTCATATTTCAGGGCATGCACAACACCAGTGAAATTTAGGGTTGAAGACTACTTTAACCTCGATGCATGTCATTGACATGGCTGTCGGAAGTGTACACTACAAACTACGTAGACCATCTTTTTTGTGTTTTCCAATATGGAAATGCATTGCAACATATGCACTACGTGTGCACAGTACAACTTCTAGTCTGTACATTGTAGTGTATATAGTGAGTCAGTTAAAAAGAGATGATGACATCACAGTTGGAGACTGTCAAGCATCCAGCATTTGCACCCATGCATGCAGTTCTGTACTGCAGTGCAATCATGTAAAATAGCCTTTTCAACATTTTTGCTGCACTCCTGGGAATGACAAGTAATGATGTAGGTTTTTTTTTTTGATAGAGCCAGTGTCAAGGGGGGGTAAATAAGGAGAAAACGAGTCACTTTGTGTGTGTGTGTAGTAGTAGTGTGTGTATTTGTGTGTGTGTGCGCGCCAGTGTGTGTGTGTGAGTGTGTGCATGGGAGCATGCCGGTAGCTTTAAACCTGAGTGAACACACATTCCTACGGTCAGAAATGTCAAAGATATTAATGTTGTTTCTCTCTCTCTCTTTTTCCCTCTCTTTCTCTCTCACACACACCAACTCTCTCTCTCTCTCTTCCTTCCTCTCCACCCCCCTCCCCTCTCACAAACACACACCTTTTCTTCTTCCCTCTCCTTCCCCTTTCTGCCTTTCTCTCTCTCTCACACACATACACACACACACGCACACACACAAACTCTCTTTCTCTCACACACACACACACACGCACACACACATTCACACACACACACACACACACACACACACACACACACACACACACACACACAAACTCTCTCTCTCTCTCCCTCTCTCTATTTCTCTCTCTCTCTCTATTTCTCTCTCTCTCACACACACAGAGTTCCAGGCCATGGTCCTGTCCTGAGGGACCAGGCCTCTTCCGGTCATCTCCATCGTCCAGTCTCCAGCCTCCAGCCTCCAGCCTCCAGCCTCCACTCCGCGGTCCACTCAGCTCCTGTCCCCTACGCTTTGACCAGTGACTTGGTTTTTTTTTTTTTCTCCAAAGCCCTGCACAGACTCAGCCATTTTTATTTGCCTTTTGAATACACATTAGGCGCTTTTTGTAGATGTGTCCTTGTCCCCCCCCACCCCCCACCCCCACCCCCCATGCTCTTCCCGTGAAGGCTGACCAACAAGCTCAGAAAACCTGAATAAAAGTACACTGTAACTGTGACTCCTGTGTCCTGGATTTCTAAATCCCCTTCTGCTTAGCATATCATTTGTTTTACGGCTCTGTCTTTTAGCACGCAAGGCAACATCTGTGCAATTTATTAACAGATCAGCTTCCATCCATGCATCGCATTGCAAAGCACCCCTGCAGGGGCCATATAAATTGAACTTACACTGTGAAAATGCAAAAACGTAATCCTTCTTTCCAGGATTCATCATACATTTAAGGCTAATCCATTATACATATATTGCAGAACAGAGTATTCTTTAATGCCCAACATAAGATTCACCAGCATGCATTGCACCTCATAGGCAACTTCTACATACTTCCAGAACGACTTCAAGTAAAAATTAACTCCTCTAATGCTACCGCTTTGGGTTCAGTAAAAGTCACTTCATAAATGTCAACATGTCGTGAGGCGGGTGACAAGGGATCTCTGCCGCTTGTCTGATCTGAATCCTCAGACTGCTTAGCAAAGAAAAAAAAACATGGCTGTAACTTTGGCTGACTCTTGCTAACCGGTACCATATTACATTACATCTGACTTTCGGACTGTGTCCATGACGGCCAGTGCTTTTCCAGCATATTTTGGAATCCTGAAGGTTGTCTGTTCTAAGCAGGAAACATGGAATGACAACTATCGCAATCATGGAAAAGCAGAAATACTCAGACAATTGTATTATGTAATGTCTAAGTGAAGGGTGTCTGCTGACATGGTTTTGTGCAGACAAGGATGTGTGACCTAATAAAAATGAATACTCTGACAGTTGAAAGTGCCCTGTCGTATTGTCTTGATGTGCCTTTGTAAGACTCAAAGTGACAGATGGCGATGAACACATATCATATTCTTCCATTCTCATCAGCTGTCACAATTTATCCCCCAACTGCCCCAGACTTTGTGATAACTAAAAGGAAATTTAATTATTCAGAAGTGGATTCTGTTCGCAGTATGTCTTGAAAATGCTCGCAGCATACGTGCGTTAAAATTTAAAGCAAATAGGGGAGACACAAAGAGGAGAGGGACAACAAGGACAGGTTAAAGTTACAGCGGGGAGGACCTCTTCATATCCCCTGCCCCTACTCTGGTTTCCATTGAACTCATTGGACTGAAGATGCTTACACAATGCTAGGGTCAGAGGTGTGTGTGTGTGTGTGGGGTGAGGTGGGGGTGGTGGGGTTGTGTAATGGTGTTTCTAAGGCAAGGATACCCAATTTGGTAGCCTGGTAAACCAGCCCCTCCTGCTTCACTTCACTTCGTACATCTCTGTACGAAAGGAAGTGTAGTATGAGGGGCTGGTTTACCAGGCTTCCCATTTGGAGCATATTTAGGCATATTTAATTTATTGTATTGCAACATGAATGTTTAGTTGTAGCCCATGACCCACCCCTGCTCATTTTTGGTCTTACTCAATGCATACCGTACCTTTGCCCTTACTCAGTTGCATACTCAATGCCATTCCAATTATTCCCTGAATGTCTCCTGTCTGGAGGCTCCAGAACATCTGCTTAGAATAAAATAGACTGTTTATCCAGCAGCAACAGCCATTTGACCAGTGTTACACAGAAATAGTTTGCAGTTGCTGTGATTGTGTTCTTCAGTGCTCATGTGAAGAAACAAGGACAACATTACTTGAAATAGTCAACTACTTGATATTTAAAATAGGCAAGGCAAGGAAAGCCAAAGTTTGCTTATATAGCACATTTCACACAGCTAAGCAATTCATTGTACTCTGTGAACGAAACATAGAAAATATAAAAGTGCAGGATACAAATAAATAGAAGAAAGGGAATGATGATCAATTATGACTCTGGGGGTTAAAAGATTAACTGGAATTTTCTCTGACCAGAGAGGTGTCCATACTGTCCAGCTGTTTACTGCTTAACGGAAAGCTTATTTCAACCTGCCTTGTGTGTTTTTCAGCCTTGTGTGGTTTTCAAACTGTAAGGCCTCTATCTCCTAACCACAGCTGACTGTATGTATATTTGTTTGACGAACTAAGTCACAAGCGCTCAGGCAAAAAATAAAAAAAAAACACATCCAAGAAGTTTTTCAATAGCCTTCAATAGACCTGGAACGTATTTTAAAGGCTGCATGCAACACACCCGGATATTTAAAATTGTAGCACGCCTGTAGCCTGTCAAAAAGCAGGAAGTATGTTGGATGTTTGCAACTGATCGTGACTTTTTCTAAGTTATCTACTTTTGCTCAGAAATTAACAGCACAAACCGACTTACTTGTTGACATGCAGTGAATGGTATGTTATTTCTTATGAAGTAGCTTCCCACCGGACATGAATGTAGTAAGGTAAATGCTAACTGGTGTTGCATATCCTGCAGCGTATCCTGTAAGTTAAATCGTGGGATAACGCTACCCTTACACTAATATTTGCAGTGTCTGTTAACTCCCTTAGTAACGAATATGTTTATGTACTAAACATCTTTGGTCTTGTTCCCGATTATAGTGTGGGCAACGCGTTTGTTGGTGCTATGCTATTGATTCTGTTTCCTTAGCTGACTAGCATCTAATAAACAAGCTAGTTAAGTTGTTTGAAGTTTACGAAGACTTGCTCTTGGTAATTCTCCTGGTTTCTCAAACGGTTGAAATAATCAGTTAAATAATTTAACCTTTAACGTGTCATTATTGTTAATCCCTTACCCTGAACGATGACCAGTGAGTAGCCCAACAGAAGCAGGTTAGAAGAGCTAACTATTGTAGCAACACCAGAAAAGCTTACTGGCAAATAGGAGGTGAGCCGCTGTTTACTAAAGTGAAATGTTAGTTGGCCGTCAGAGCTTTATTTTTAACTCGTTCTTTCGAACACAACAAGCGCAGCTATCCTACACGACCAGATAAACCAGTTTCACTTTGATGTCCATTTATCTCTGGTACATTTTCTGCATTAACGGGCATACAGCATAGTGGCTATAGTTTACCAACAGGAGTTGTTGAAGTGGTGTTGAGGGACGGGAGACGGTGTAGATTTTAAACATTGTGTATGAACACCCTGCTTTTAAATTGTGTTCTTAGGTTCTAGGCATGTTTACCAAGCTACTGGGAAAGAGGAAGATCTTCAGAAGTAAAGCCCACTCATGCTGATGATCAGGTAAATTGACCTGCTCACCAGTAACTCCGTCCTGTCAGTGTCACTTTAGGAGTGTTAAAGTAATCTGTATTTTTAAAAGCATTTTAAACGTTCATGCTCTCTGTGTTTTTTAGTCCAAGAATGGCTTCTGGAATGCAAGAGAAACAGTACACCCCGTCCTTATTAAATTTCTTCATTTATAACCCTAAGTTTGGACCTCGTGAGGGAGAGGTTTGTGCTGCTTTCTGTCTTGTCAGCTGTTATCTTGTAACTACAAACAAACAAATACATTAATAATAATAACAACAACAATAATAAACATGTACTATATATTTTCTCAAATGTAGTAAATGTGAGCACACTGGATGGACTACCCAAATATTTATATTTGTTGTGGATGCTGTTACCGTAGTCACTAGGGCCTAGTGTGTGTTAATGAACTGCTAGCCCTGGAGGCTTGTCATACTATATACCAAAGCATCTAAATGAGCCAGAGCAAAGAGGTGGATAAAAGTAAATGCTGGTTTGATCTCTGTAGCACAGATAGTCCGACCCATGTCTGTTGGTAGTGATCATTTTCATAAACATTGTTTAGGGAAAAGGTGAATTGACACTCCAATAACATGTAGTGCCTAAAACCAGCTTTGTGACTTTGTGAAGAATAATAACAAGTACTAAATCTATAATGTGCAAGATAGTTAAGAAGAGTCTTGGGATTGGAAGGTCAACTGTATCATACAGTCCTGTACCAGTAAGAAAAATGAGGGTCACGGAGTTAATAACCAGCACTCTCCTGCACACTTATCCATGGCTGAAGTACCCTTGATACAAATTCAGAAAGGTAAACTTATGTTACTGGGCCAGCCTTAAAGCAGATCCTCATTGATGTACTGACTAAGAACGAATTGTCCTAAATATGTAAAAAGTTAAACACATCAAAGTCTAAGGGGACAGTGGGGAAGGTGGCAAGTTGTTTTTTCAACTTGTTAAATAAGTAGTAACTGAAAAAGCTTTTACTAAGCTGTGGATTGCCATCATCCAGAGGCGTGTAAATAATTTAGACACAGGGATAAGCAAGGGAGTAAGAAGGCATCTACTACTAAAATCCATAGAGACAAAGTGATAATTGACAAGAGTTCCTCTGGCCCTGGTTTGTTGACATTTAACCACCACCTGAGTTTGGGAAGCACTCCCAAGTGTGCCATCAGCAGAGACGTGGGTCACTGAAGCCAATTTAGCACCTAGGCTGCATAGATTCAGCCCCCAGTGGGGTTGCTTATGTGCCCTCCTCCACATGCTGTGTGGTTTGCATTGCTTATTCCTTTTTTTGTTCACGTAAACTGTGTTTTTGTTTACGTCTGACTTTTTACATTTGTTCCCAGCTTGTTTTTGCTTCTCCCACTTAATTCATTTTCTTCAATAGGAGGAGAAGAAAATTCTGTTCTACCACCCGAGTGAGTTAGACAAAAATGAAAAAATCCGCAGTGTTGGGCTGTGCGAAGCCATAGTTCAATTCACAAGGTGATGATGACCTTTCTACCTTTTGTGGTTTTAGGTGACATTGCTATAAATGCAGTGAAGCCATATTTTTATGTATGTAGAGATTTAAATGAGGGGAAAAAGTGAGAGTTGCATTGCCTCTAGTAAGGAAGTGTTTCCACTGTGTCATGTGTATATATATATATATTTTTTTGTTTTTGTTTCCCAGAACATTTTGTCCGACAAAGCCAGCAAAGTCTCTTCACACACAGAAGAACAGGCAATTTTTCTATGAAGCAGAAGAACATTTTTGGATGGTCATGGTATGATTTTTGTTTGTGTTAATATGAATTCTTTTTAAAAACGGAATTGTATGGATTCGTATTAGCTTTATGCTTTTGTGATAATATTGGTTTTAGATGGATTGTCATTTCATGTCATTTAACTGTGATGAAATATTATTTCTTTACTTTTAATGTAGATCGGTCTTTATGGTTGTCATACATGTGATTGGAAGCTCAAACTAAGCATTGAGGAATGTTCCTTACCTGCCTATGTTTGCACCAGTTGAACTGCCATTCAATGCTGTTTTGTTTTGGTCTCACTAAAGGTGGTCCGAAACCCTATGGTCGAGAAACCCAATAAAGATGGCAGGCCGCCCACAGTAGAATATCAGGAAGAGGAAATTCTAGTAAGTTACAAAATGGTCACTTTAAAATGATTGCTTTGCCTTTTTTAGGACATATCTTGTACCCTTGTGTTTCTTTTACCCTTGGTGTAAGTGTCTTCTCTCGTTTGCAGGATTCAGTGTATGGGGCAGTGTTACAGCAGTGCTACAGCATGTACAAGGTAATAGGAACTACTGATACTGCAGAGTGTTACGACTGTTTAGCCATCTGTCATGTCACCTTGCTGGTGGGCAGACGATGAACTGCGAAGGACTTTTTTTTTTTTCCTGCTCCTGTGGTTCAGTATTGCATTTCTAGAGCACGCAGTGCAGTGTCTTCATTGCCACTAATGGCGTTTTTTTTTTTTTTTTTTGTCTCACATTTTCTGTTTTAGCTGTTCAATGGTACATTCGGCAGGGCAATGGAGGCTGGTGGTGTTGAAATGCTAACACAAAAGCTTGAGAAGTTCTTCTACAGGGTAAGGCACTTGGTAATAAAGTTCCCTTGTTGCAAACCACAAACATTACTTTTATTATATGCTAATTAAATGACACAAATGGTTATTTTTGACAAAAGTTTAATAAATGTTTTGTATATTCGATACTTTCATTTATGGCATTTTATCCAGTTATATTTTACATGATGTAGTCACAACTGTCTCTGAGTCTAACTGACTCTTAACTGAAAGCAGCAGAGACAACTGATTCAAAATATGGGATTGTGCAAAAGCTTAGAGGTGGATTTTTTGTCATTGAGGTTGTCCTCACAATCATCACTGTTGAATTTTGCCCCCCACTCACCCCCCTCATTCCATCCTTTTTAAAAGACGCATGTTAATCCACGCTAATTCCGTGCTAATCCCGAGTGCTTTGCAGCTTTTACTCATCTGACATCACAACAAGGGCGTTGTCATCGCTTCCGTGTGTGTGTGTGTGACGGGTGGCGGCTGGCGAGCCCTGTGTGTGTGTGTGAGAGTGTGTTTGCAAGTGTGTGTGTGTGTGTGTGTGTGTGTGTGAGTGTGTATGTGTGTGTATGCGTGCGCAAGTGTGTGTGTGTGTGTGTGTGTGTGTGTGTGTGTGTGTGTGTGTGTGTGTGGCGGGAGCTCCAGTGGGAGCGTGTGTGTGTGTGTGTGTGTGTGTGTGTGTGTGTGTGTGTGTGTGTGTGTGAGGGCTCATTTAGCCCTCTCTGGCGCACTAATGTTAATGAGCCGTCCCGGCGGCGCTCAGGTTGCGCTGCGATGCGCTGTGTGTCGGGTCGGGTCAGGGGGTGGGGGAGTGGGGAGGTTGGGGGTATCTCTAGCCTCTAATGCGCCCTGGTGCTAATCATGGCCCCGCTTCGGTCAGAGCCTGCGGAGGCCGCCCATTCGCCCGCACATTCGTCACTCCGCTCAATTATTCAGCCGCCCGCATCAAGGGAAGCCCTCGAAAAAAAAGTCTCATCCCCTTTCGGTGGCCCGGTGGTGGCGGGGTGGCGGGGAGGCTTCCCCTTGACGCAGGCCAGTGGCAGTGGCAGCGTCTGATGTCTGGCGATGGGGTCAGATGTCGCCCGGCCGGCCCAGCCCGGTCCAGGCAGATTTGCTTTCCCGTATCGTCTTTTGTGGCCTCCGGGGGTTTCTTGACTGGGTCAGGAATCAAACAGGGAACACATGACCGCACAGTTGTGCGGTCTCACCCGGAATCAAATGGGCACACGGTCAGCGATACCTCACTTTGGCCTAGACATTGAGCAGATCGAGATAAAGAGGGGAAACTTCGGGCAGTGCTCAATTAGCCCTTTCTTTTATCTGGGTTTTTTTTTTCTCTCTCTTTGAACACATCATGATGACAGCCAAGATGAGATCCACGGCAGATTACACACACTGCCTCCTCAGCCCCAGTCATTTTGGCCACAGCCACACAGCGCTCTGTTTTTACCATTTAAAAAGTAAAAAAAGTGATTGTCATTTGTCACTGATCACGCAGCACACAGTGCATACAGTGACATTGCAATCTGCAATTGTCATTTGTAATTTATTTGATTTATTTGGGATCATGTACAATCTTGAACATAAATGTTGCCATTTGAAGCGTTGTACCAGAATTGGCGTCGGTCTAATTTAGATCTGTCCATCACACACTTGAGAAGGAGGCAGCCATGACGAGGCACTTGTGGAGCACTTGTGTGTAGGGACAGCACCACGCTCCGACTACCTCAGTAGAGGCACTACTGGCAGTTCCCTTTGGTCACAGGTCGGTTACCTGACCCTGGGGGATTCGAACCTGCGACTCTCCGGTTACAGGTCTGTTACCTTAGTCGCCAGGACACCACATTTCTGAACTGAACCAATTTCTGTCCAAACACCGTTTTCACTTACAAATGCACCCACGTTTAAATGTCTCCCATCATTGGCCCCACTTTAATTCCAAAGCCACACAACACAAACAACCAACTTCAACCAACAACCAAGCCAAACAACTTCGTGTGGATGGCAGACAGAAATGTGACCACTTCTATGTTTCTGTTCACAAATGGACTAATATGGACGTAGCCTTCCTCATACTGTAACTGCCTCTGGTCTTGTATGCATGTGCCACAGCTGATGCCAGCCAGAGACTGTGCCCTCACTTGCATGCATTATTTGACTGGAAGATGACCAGAGGTCATTCCCAGTTTGACAAATGTTTGTGTGAAATAACATCGAGTCCATATGCCCGTGGTTTTTGTTTGGTTTTCATGTTATGATTGGCCGAAGTTGGGGCAGAGCGCAGAATTTATGTCAATAGCTGTCATATGCCAAGATTGGGTCTGTCTACAGAACCCACACTGGCTTCAGTGCCTTTTTGCGTAGATGCCGAGTGTTTCTATTGTATGCTTGTTTTAAAGTATGTGACATGAACAAGCATCTTTGATGTATCTGATGTTGTAGATAGCACTTTAATTTTTAGATCAGACACAAAAAAGAGAGTAAGTCTTTCTGTGTAATGTTGTGTGTCTCTTTTTAAACTAATTTTAACCCAATTAACAACAGACCACTTTCTGTGTGTGTGTGTGTGTCCTTGTGTGTTTTAGTATCTGCAAACACTGCACTTGCAGTCATGCGATCTGCTGGACGTGTTTGGGGGCATCAGCTTCTTCCCGCTGGACAAGATGACCTACCTGAAGATCCAGTCGTTTGTCAACAGGGTGGAGCAGAGCCTGAGCCTGGTCAAGTACACCGCCTTCCTCTACAACGACCAGCTCATCTGGTACGGGGCGTCTCCTCTGTCTCGTCTCCTGCGTCTTCATCAGTTTGTTCTGGATACCCTTTTCTGTTTGGTTTTGGATTGTGGTGTGATGTTCCTGTGACCATATCAGTTAACGTTCGGGTTTCGTTTGTTTTGCTGGAAGCAGCTTTTTTTTCAGTGCAGTCATTTATCTCACCTGTCTAGATTCAGTTTCATTGTCCTTTGCCCATGCAAATGCATTGCTGTTTACATTACATTTATTTTTATGTTTGCACTCTTAGTGTTTAGCACTCTGGGAGACCTTCTACTGTCTTACTTCACCTGTGCCCAGAAATAAGCCTGCTGTTTCTGTCGTGTAGCATGGGAGAAATATCTCTTATCAGCCTGTCTATCTCCCTCTCTCAATATATCTATGCTTAGCCAAAAATATTTTTGTATCTGAAATCCCTCTTGATTGTGTTGTTTTTTTGTTTTTTTTTGCCTGTGTGGAAAAAAAACTGCAGTCAAAAATTTCAGGGAATTTGCTCCAATCAACAGGGACTCCTCGACAAATTCTTTTGTAACCACCCACACACACACACACACACACACACACACACACACACACACACACACACACACACACACACACACACACACACACACACACCTCTGGCCTCCAGTGCTGCAATACTTATTGTGTACCTAAAGCAGATGAACCATTTCAGCCACATCTCCCACGCAGTGATGATGCCATGCTGTGTTTACCCATGTGGCAGTTCACCAAACCCCCTGTGTTGGTGTTTGTGTTGCCAGGGCGCGCTCTATATCAGTAATAGCCTCTGGCCTCACCCTGATAGGAGCTTCTTGTTACCTGTCTACACACACACACACACACACACACACACACACACAGACATCGTCTCTCGTTTCCTCCTCCTGTCTGTCTTTCCTCCCCTGTGCCTGTCAAGGTGTCTGTTTGTGAGTGAGTGTGTGTGTGTGTGTGTGTGTGTATGAAGAGGCACCACCTGCACTGCTGGGACTCCAAATCCCATCCACCCCCACCCCCGACCCCACTCCAACCCGCCTCAGCCCTCAGTACCAATTACAAGGCACCGCAATCCCTCACGGCTTTAACTACGTCGTATAATCCTCTTTGCAGAATGCACGTCCCCGGCTTTTATCATTTATTTTAGCCCTGCGACAACCCAAGATGGCTCTTGGCCAGTTGAGGGGTCAGGAGCTGAAGGCGATATGAATGAATGAGAGCACACAGACTTAACGGGGCAATGCTGTGTCCTCTTCTCTTGTCTTCTCTTCTTCCCTGAAAATCAGCTCAGGGTCCCTGTGGGTTTGAGGTGACTGCTGAGGTTCCTATCATTGACCTCATTCACCCAAAGTGAATGTGTGTTGTGTTTTATTTCTTTTCTCATTCCCTTTATTTTTTTGTATATTGTTTGCCTCCAGGAGTGGGCTGGAACAAGATGACATGAGGATCCTGTACAAGTACCTCACAACCTCACTCTTCCCTCGGCATACTGAGCCTGAGGTGAGACCCCCCCCCCCCCCCCCCAAAACACACACACACCCTTGATTTCTCTGATCTCTCATGTGGCTTTTTGATCCTGCACCTGAAGTAAAAGTCGGATGTGCGTGGTACAATGTTTTGTTTGCGCTATACTAAGTAGTTTTCGTCTTCGGTTGCCCTACAGGTTCACATAGAGGACTACTAGAGAGACAATTCTGCTCCTCCAAACTTACTTAGTGCAGTTATAGCCCATGGAGGGTGGCAAAGCGTATTCAGAAGTGCCTTCCACCCTGTTACAAGTTGAGAAACCACACAAATTATTTCGGAAACATTATTTTAAGGTTGAAATAAAAAAAAAAACGACTTAGTGTTGCTTTAAATTGCCACAGATTCTACTATTCAAGCACACTATAAATTCTGTAGCGGTTGTAGAGCACAAGTGTCCCAATGTTGATGATGCCCATGTCTGCATGTCTGTGTAACATCTGGCGCTTTCTGGGTTATGCCACAGCTTGCAGGTCGGGACTCTCCCCTGAGACCAGAGGTGGCTGGCAATCTCTTGCACTACGGGAGGTAGGTCCTGCCCCACCACCCCCACCCCCACCCATCAACTCCCACACCTCCTCTGATACCTTTCCTTAGATACCTTCCTGTGTGTGCTCCTTGCTGATTAGCATCAGTTTTGCACCACTGTTCCCTCTGTGGCCCCAAAAAATTCCATACCACGGGTGCAGGGTGTCCTACAGTGTGCAAACTGGATATGTCATGATGTACTTTTTTTAGATTACATCTGTGAAATGTTAGTCCAGTCTCTCTCTGACCTGACACACGCGTTCTCTCTCCTTCTCCATCTCACACACAGACACACAGAAAGAGAGAGAGGGACAGAGTCAACTTTTTTTTTCCTGTGGAAGGTCAGATTAAGGAGAGATATCTGTGTGTGTGTTGCAAAAAGACACCTGGGTAACCCCGTCAGAGAGGTGAACAGACTTGGGTCAGGTGCGAGAAACAGGGAAAGCAAGTACGAGAGTCCCGAGAGACACACAAACAAACACAAACGATCTTAACGTAAAAAATGCATGCAGAACAATGTCCTAACTTTTGTTATGTACATTAATAATTGAAAGTAATCACAAAAAACACAAAAATGCACACTTAAATTTGGAATTATGGAAACGTACAAAATCACAAAACACGCTGCCTTGCGTGAACTCCAAGGGCAGTCCAGGAGTGACAGTGCAGGTGTAGATTACATGACGTGGCTGTTCTTGTGCAGTGAAGCCAGACCAGGTTGTTTCCAAGTCTGCTTTCCACCACATTAACTCTCAGATTCACTCATATCAATGTCTCTGATAGGGTTCTGTGTTAATAGGGGATCGAATAATTGACCTACATATTCAGTGTCGGCCTTGTTCTAGCGTCTTCTTCTTGTTGTTTGTTGTTTTTGTGATTCTCCTAAATTTGTGATGGCCAACCTGTATCCAGAGGCTACAATCCTACTACCCCATATTCCAAATCATCTGGTTGTGTCTGTTCACTTAATACAGGTGATTTTAATAATTAAATCCTCCATCTGGCTAAAGAGTTGTGCTAATTAGAATCAGCTGATATAGTGAATCGCTGGAACCAAATACACAGGTACTGGATGGTAGCTTCTGGAAGCCAGATGATTGTCCTGAATGAATGCATCATATTTAGATGGTTTAGAGATATGAGGAAAATCAACCATCAAATGACAAATATTAACAACACAACAAAATAAATGAAACAAAAAATGGTTTAATTGTAACACACATTCCTTTCTCCTGTCAGGTTTCTGACTGGACCTGCCAGTCTGAAAGATCCAGATGCCAAAATCAGGTTTCCAAGAATATTTGTAAACACAGAAGATAGCTACGAGGAGCTTCATTTGATAGTGTATAAGGTGAGGCTGATGAGTGTCTGTTTATCTATCTATCTATCTGTCTGTCTGTCTATCTATCTATTGCCCTTTTTCTTTCTTTGGCCCTTTCTTTTTTTTCTTTTTTTCTCTTTCCTTTCCTCTTTTTCATGCCACCCCAGTGTGTGTGTGTTCAGATTATCATGCTGGTGTTCTAAAACCACGTGACGTTGTGACGTTGATCTGGACATGCTGTGTAGATGTTTATACTATTACATTTAAAATTGTACCTTAGCTAGTTAAGCTAGCTAGCATGTGTACCACATACAGACAAGTAACTGTGTGGGATAAAATAAAGCACATTTTCTGATAAGTGACAGACCCTTCAGTTTGCTTCAGTTGTCTTGTAAAACAGGGTCATAAATTCCACAAGACTCTTCATTTAAGAAGTTTTTCCCTCTCTGGACATTTGTGTCTAAACCACCAATAATGGGGTAGACGCATGGCAATGCAGTCTATGCACCCTATTTAAATCACAAATCAGCTTTTTTCCCCAACCTTC
The DNA here is from genome assembly GCA_030347295.1 of Setipinna tenuifilis. NCBI lineage: Eukaryota > Metazoa > Chordata > Actinopteri > Clupeiformes > Engraulidae > Setipinna > Setipinna tenuifilis. The sequence continues at coordinate 13,846,153 of CM059287.1, read as the reverse complement.
CTCCTGTCTCTATCGTTTCGCTCCCTTTCATTTTCACCTATTACACCACTACCGCTGAGGACAGGTAGTTTTCTAAACCCGCATTTTTCGCATTTTTTGGCAGAACTGAAAATAATCTGTGATTAGTCAAGGGCACACAGAGGTCCGTGGTGCATATGTCGGTGAACAGATTGAGATATTTTATCCGTAGTTGTGCATCTCGTGTCCGGTGTTTTTTTTTTTTTCATGATAATTTGAAAGGGTTTGGGGTAATTGAAATAATGTCTTGATGTCCTCTCAGTTACATAATCACTCCATTATGTGACCTGGAATTACATAATGAGATTTACACAGTGACAGTTATCCCTCAGGCTTGTTGTCAGGGCCAAACAGGTTGATGCACAGCCCAAACGCTCAAACCTCTCTCCTAATGTTGTCCTGATATGATGAAGTGACAGTTTTGAAGTGACAGTTTGAAAAGAGATTGTTCTAGTTTGGATTGATTCATATTGTATTCAAATGTTTTTTCTTTGTCCTGGGATAATAGTCATATGTTTTTTTTCCCATGCTTTCCACAGGCTATGAGTGCAGCTGTGTGCTTCATGATAAATGGTAAGCATCTGAAATAATATTACGCATTATTACACAAGACTCTGTCCACGTGAGATCATTTAGAGGTCGGCCATGTTTAAATCAGAGACTGGGACCAAAGTCAAAGGCACAAGCTTTAATCCCATCCCTTCAGAAATATCAACCCCCATACCTCCCCACTTCCCCAGGGATCTTGTCATTGATAATTGCATGTGAGAAAAACATAGTGTAAAAGTGATGTGCACAGCAAAATGGGCATCCTCTGGCTGACCCCTCCCAGGAGGGAGTTGTGTTGAGTTAAACTGTGTACACACCATAGGAATTTAGCAACGATTACAACAAACGATAATTCCACAAAGATAGGGCAACAAAATATGTTACAATGGGAGCAAACGTGAACAGTTCCAGTCTGTATAAATGAGCGTCATTCCACATCACAACATAAACTTTTTATGTTAATAAGCTATAAAAATAAATATAACACAAAGCTATAACACAAATATAATTCTGTGTAGTGTATTATTGTCTATTGTCTATGATACCAACATATTTATATTTCAGACGCTAAAAAAATAATTTGGTGTGTCTGTAAACCAAGCTAACGAACTAGCTCATTCAAATGAATGGTGGTAGTACAGTTAAAGCGTGTACACACTACAGGAATTTAGCAACAATTACGAGGTCGCAGACGAGATTGCCGACACTTTAGTACTCACACTAGGCAATTGGTGTTCTTGCAATCGGGAGTCCTGCCACTACCACTACAACTGATCTGCGACCTGGGTGTCCCCACTACAAGAGCTCTCACCCACAGATCACATAGTGATCTGGTGAGCCATACCAACGGGAAAGCCTTCCACCTTCGGTGCTAACCCTCTCTCTTTCTCTCTCTCTCTCGCTCTCTCTCTTGCTCTCGCTCCCTCTCTCTATCTCTCTCTCTCGCTCTCTATCTCTCTCTCTCGCTCTCTCTCTCTCTCTCGCTTTCTCTCTCTCCCTCTCTCTCTCCCTCTCTCTCGCTCTCTCTCTCTCCCTCGCTTTCTCTCTCACTCTCTCTCTCTCTCTCTTTCTCTGTCTACCTTTCTCTTTCTCACCCTCTTTCTCTCCCTCTCCCTCTTTCCCCCTCCCTCTCTCTCTCCCTCTCCCTCTCTCTCCCTCTCTCTCTCTCTCCCTCTCTCTCTCTTTCTCCCCCTCCCTGTCTCTCTCTCCCCCTCCCTCCCTCTCTCTGCCCAGCCGCTGAGGACTTGACCAGGGAGTTTTGCGAGCAGCTGGACAGTCTGGTGGGGCCGCAGCTCACCCTGCTGGCCTCGGACATATGTGAGCAGTACAACATCAACCGCCGGATATCAGGGTCAGTGCTAATCTCCCTCACACCCCCCCCCCCCCACCCCCCACCCCGCAAATGACCACCACACCTGGCAGCGCTGAGCTGCCCTTTGCTCAGCAGCGTTACTGTGAGACTGGAGTGTTCATCGTGCCATCATTAGCACTCACATTTGTAGGCATCTAATATATAATAATAATATATTGATATATAATAGCTGTTTGACTACTTGACATGAACAAATCGACTTTGATGTGTTGGACGTGATATGGGGTGGGTGAATGGGAGGCTACTCTTTATGTTTTCATGTCTGTGTCAGTTATGGGATTCAATGTGTTTGGGTGGTTGTGAGTCAAATGTAATGAATGTAATTTGTGTAAAAACATTCTCACTGGCCATCTTATAGTAATTCCTTTCACTCACACTTTCTCCAAAAATGTTTTGAATTCTTGAAAAGCAGCTGCAATTTTTAGTCAAGTTTAGACCAAAAAACGTTCTGTTTCTCATTTCATATTTTTCTTTCTGAGCTGAGCTTTAGTTCAGACTTTCGTAATACGCTCCGACATTGTGTCTAGGTTACTTAGTTTGAGCACAGGCAAATGCTTTGCCAGATCATGCTCCAGCCGTCTACCGGCTGCTTTAGATTCAGATTGTAATAGTGCAGTGGACCCACATAAAAGAGAACTTAAACTCACGTGATGCATCACGCATTGTTCTGCTGTGTCACCTGACGGGCAGAGAAGTTGATGTGAAATTGCAGATGGATCATTAATCCAGACCATATCCATTTCAGGAATCTATAAAACAACGGGTTAGCTAGGCCTTTGAAATGCCATTGTGCAGTTTGCTGCTTGGATACTTTTTATACATTTGTATATCTGTCTCCCTTATAGCTACTAATAGCTTCCATTTAAATCTTTAATGTTAAAGATACTCTCTTTTCAAGAGAGGGAGAGTGCTTTGGGGAGCATTGAGGCATTGTGAGGAGGTGGAGCCTTTTAGCTGTGTGTCATTGTGAAACTATTGTACTACCTCAACCAAAACATCAGTTTCTGGCATATCTATACACTGTGATGCATGTCTAATGCGGATACCTTGATTTTACCACCATAACATGCAACAGCATTATCACAGCAGACGTGCAGTCTGTCTCAAATCACACTCTGCCAGCCGCAGTCTCTATTGCAGTGCACTGTATGCACTGTGTCCTTAGATGCACAGTGCGTGAAATTTGACGATTAGTGCTGTCTCATGACGAACACACAGGGCTGTGCACTTAAGCGGACATGATGAATGCAACATTTGACCGCAATTCAGCACCCAAAAATAGCATCACTTCTTACAGAAATACAGACACTGTGTGTGGACATCTAATGTTATTACTTATGTTTGTAAGATGTTGTGTGCTGTTTTTATGAGTTGGAAAACTGGTTTGTGGTTCTCGCTTTCTGTTATGTAGCCAAGAGGGTGACCACTGAGTGCAAGAAATGTCCAGCAGTTCACATTTAAGTTTCTGACCGTTCTGTTCTTCTAACCAAGTGTGTCATCTAAGTATTGACGGTATGCTGCATGTCACTGTGATTTTCGCTGTGAATGCACTTACTGGTATGCACCTAAAATGGATGGTGCACAAATACCCAGTTTCAGACACATCTATAAACTGAGTAATGCCAGGTGTGGGTTTTATGTGTAATTTTTCCTTTATTCATCTTTTGGTTATCACGTTTGTTCTTCTTTCATTGTTTTAAAAATGTCCATAGACCAGAGAAGGAGCCCCAGTTTAAGTTCATCTACTTCAATCACATGAACTTGGCTGAGAAGAGCACCATTCACATGCGCAAGACCGCCAGTGTCTCCCTGACCTCCGTTCACCCAGACCTCATGAAGATCCTGGGGGATATCAACTGTGACTTTGCCAGGTATGTCTTTTGGAGAACTCACTCTGTTGATTTATTAGATTTTATTTCTCTCAATGTGGTCAAAAGAAGAACCACAGTTGGGAATGTGTGTCCTTGTATGACTTTTTTTTTTTTTGCTTTTCAGAGTGGATGAAGATGAAGAGATCATCGTGAAAGCGATGACTGACTACTGGGTTGTGGGCAAGAAATCGGACCAGCGGGAACTCTACGTGATTTTAAACCAGAAGAACGCCAACTTAATTGAAGTGAATGGTACATCATCCAGTTGATCGTTTTATTATGTCACATAAGAAATTTGGGTAACAGAAATTGGCAGCAAGCCACCACCCAGTGATCTTGTCTGTCTACTCTGTCAAGAGATTTTTGAAGCACTGCTAATCTTGAATCTACTTGACTAATCTTATTTGTTCTCTCTGATTATGTTTTCCTTGCAGAGGAAGTGAAGAGGCTGTGTGCAACACAATTCAATAATATTTTTTTCTTGGACTGAAGAGATTTGCAAGAGAACACTGGACTGTTCCATCACACTAAGAAACTGTCAGCTGTTTGAGAAGACAGTGGCAGGGTCAGAGTAATGCAATAATTGCATTGTAAAAAAGATTCACATCATGCAATTTTTTTAGATTTTTATTTAACATTTCTAAATTGTGATGTCATTCTTGTAATTAAGTGTAAAATCAGAATTCTTGTATTTTTCCCAGTTTGTATATACATTGCGCTGTTTTTTTTGTTTTCTTTGTTGTTTTCTTTTGGCTGTACATTCTGTCAGTTTTAAAGCCTTCTCTAATCTTTTTTTCCCCCCTTACTCACTTCAAATCATGCAGTGTTTCCTCTGCTGCCATCAAGTCAACAGTATTGTGGCTCATTATCAACCCTATCTTTAAATAAATTGTGAAATTTTAGTTTATTGAATTATTTGCAGGTCCCTAGTGTCCAAACTCTGCAAAGTATTCCACACATGTCACATGAAAGACAAGAACATGACAGTCACATGAAAGACTTAGGACTATGTAGTCAGACATGTGATAAACTGTTCAAGTATGTGAACACAGTGTCTGCCCAGTGTCTGGTGACATCAGCCCTGGCTGCTGTCCTTAGTCGTAGCTGGAAAAATGCAGGCAGACATTTTGTTTTTCTTGAAGGAGACCTCTTTCTAAACATAGTTACATACCCTCTTCAATTTTGCATCATCCAGATTATTTTTCCACATCTGTCGCTTTCTCTCTGTGAGTAAGGGAGTGACTTCATGACACTAAGTAAGAGTGACTGAGTGAGTGAGAGTGACTGAGTAGGACTGAGTGAGTGAGAGACTGACTGAGTGACTGACCGACTGACTGACTGAGTGTGTGAGTGTGTGTGTGTGTGTGTGTGTGTGTGTGTGTGAGAGTGAGTGAGTGAGATTGAGTGAGTGAGAGACTGACTGAAGGACTAAGAGGGAGAGAGACTGAGACTGTATTTTAAACAATTTCAGCACAGGCAGAAAAAATTGAACACAAAAGTTGCCTGCATGGTTTGTGACCAGTTCCTACCATTTTCTCCCTTCCAACCTACAGCAGGCTGCAGTAGTTGCGCCAATGAAGGAAATGTCTTTGAGGAGGACACAAGCAGATATTTGAGCATTCCATGCTGTGTTTGTTAGCCAGCTGCAGCCGTAACTCCACCTGCTGGTACATACCTGAATGGCCAACCCAGCCTTCGACACTTTTTGGTCCATGAGGTTGTTTATGGAAACATTAGTTAATTATGACATCCTGTAGTTTAGGCCATATGTTGAAGAAAACGTATAGTCTATCATTCATGAGAATTGTATGTCGTATTTTCAGTACCCTTCCAAAGCTAAAGAACGCCCAAGGCCATTGACTTTACTTTACAACAATGATTGTATACATTACTATACCTTCAGTCACATTAAGCCAAACTTGTGTAGGTCAAAATACAGAATGCATTGTTCCAGTATTTTGTAGTTTAAAATTACATTTAAGTTCGATTTTTAAATGAATTACTCTTTTCTCAACTGTAATTTTTTCCTACCCAGTGTAGTTTCTGTGGATTTCAAAGGCGTGGGCTGTATGATTTTTTTTATTCAAAAAGTTAATGACAAAATGCACCCACCAAGTACAAACCTTGTATGTACCAACGGTACTTATGGCAGGAGAGAAAAGAAAAGAAAAACAAAAGGTTGCATATAAAGCATAAACAATATGCGTTCTGACAGCCTTCTTACTTTGACAGCAATTTGAGCATGTTTTTTTTATATAAACAGTTTTTTTCTTTCTTTTTTTTTATTTGTGCGCGAAACTTGGTCCACAAATGTATTAAATAAAACTAAGAGGTAAGGTTCTTATCATAAGTGATCAAACCAAATAGGACACTTTCCTACTTCAAAGAAATTCAGGGTGACTAAGGTCAACAATGTATCTACATGGTTAACTAAAAAAAGCTGTATGAAAATATTACTTCATGACTATTCAGTATTTATGGGGCATCACCGCAGCAGACAGAAAACATCACCAATCACCAACATCCTTTCTTTGTCGTCACTGTATTTTATCCAATTAAAATATAATCCTCGCTCCGCATCAGCCAATCAGCATTCTTTCGAATTTTCAAATCTTACCCGCCATCTTGTTTGTTGTTAGTTCTAGCAAAAGTAGAAGTTGCCTGGAGAGACGTTTGACACACCTGTGTCGCTACTAGTGGACAAAAGCTTTTTGTCAAAAGGTTAAAGTAAGTTTTTTGTGTTTATCTCTTAGATAATAACGCTGCGGACATTCTGGGAGGCTTGTGGTAATTAGTCTTGCCATCTGTTTGTCAGAGATCAGCCCAATTTACGTTATTGTTGCTTAGCTAACTTAAGCTATGCTAGCAAACTGGTTTTAAAGTTGTGAAGTCTGGTATTCTTTGGTTATACAGCTACCTGGAAAAAGTAAGATATATTGCCAACGTTTCGTGTTGGGTACTTTGTTTATATCCAAGTCGGAATCTAGTGAAGTTTTACACAACGACAAACAAAACACCTCTGAGCAAAGAAAAAAATCGAAGAGTCGAATCGGAGCGGAAAACTGCTTTAGAACTCGTTGCATAACAGCCTGACGTTCAGGGAGAAATACAAGTTGAAGACTTGTAGTTTATGCAAACTTTGACAAGCATGTAAATCCTGCGTATTGTTTTGTATTGTATTGTATACGTTAATTGATGTTCTGTATACAAGTTTAAGGAATTGAGTTTGCAGCACTTAAATCGAATGTCCTATTTGCAAATGCATGCTCTAACCAAAAGGTCTCACAGGAAACGTGTGGGGAGTGCAAAAGATGACCACTGTACCCAATTCTCTTTGTCATGCTTCACTAGAGGAGTGAGCAAAGCCCACATTGGATTGATAAGAAAGAATATTGCACATTTCAAAATTGCTTCATGTGTGAAATGAAACAGACCCACATGCCAAATGTGGCTCCTGGGCTTTTGTTTGCCCACCACTGCTTAAGAGAGAGATATGCTGGTGCTATATATACCTTTGACCAACACTTGTAGTACTACACTTATGCTAGAGAGAGAACAAGAAGATTTCTCTTCAGCAACAATACTGTATCAATCTTTTGGATTTATGGAAAGTCAAACAAGCTACAACTTACTTAGACAAATGAATTTGTAAAGTTGTATCAACAGAGCAGGGGCCAGGTTGCAGTTCTGGGTTGGATGCCTTCCTCAAGCACGGCTTATTCACTACACCTCCTCACATTTTAATTCCTGCCAACATAATCGAACATGTGACTACATTTCTCATTAAAGTTTCCTTTCAATAATAACCCTGCACCTCCCTGGACCACCAACACCTTAATTAATGACTTCCCTGCGTAAAACACAGGCCACAGCTGCCCTGCACTGTTTTACAGAGTGGCTGTTTTATAATGTTTACGTTTCTTCCATCTCTCAAACTTTTATTGTACACGTGTATGATGTACCTGTACATTGTACATGTATATTCTGCTGTTCCCCTTTGTATTCTTCCTGTCCTGCTGTCTCTCCTTACCTCTGTTCAGTTTTCCCAATACTGTGTGTTTGTACTGTCCCTATGTACTGTATGTAATGCATGTCCCAATACTGTATGTCTGTACTGTCCTTATGTACTGTATGTAATGTATGCCTCAATGCTGTGTGTTTGTACTGTCCTTTGTAAAGCTATATAAAACATATGTATTATTATTATTAAAAGTCATTCTATTGCTTTTTTCTGTTTAGAATGGAGGCTCGCTTTGCCTTCCTGCACCAGCGGGACAACAGTGTGAACATGCTGCGGCTCAAGATGTCCCGCAGGAAGTCACAGTCGCTGAAGGAGAACCGCAACAAGGTCCACAACCTCCGCCGGCGCCTCGGAGATTTACCAGAACAAGACAGCATGCTGCAGGATGTCTCTACCCTGGAGAAGTCAGTTGCTGTTCATGAGCTGAAAGCGCCTAAAACAGGCAAAGCAGGCAAAACAGGTGACTTTTTTTTTTTACCCCCCCCCCCCCCCCGACTGTGTTCATAGGGTGCAAGAGCTGGCCATGTTTGTTGCCATGTTTTAATGGTCCATATTCATTTACATGTTTATTTCAGTCTGCTTTCATGGGCAGGTATCGCAGAGTCTGTGTAATGTAAATGGTAAAAGTCCCTGACAAAACCTTTGCCCACTAAAGTTAGATCGCCCGAACAAAGAACGGCCAAAGAAATAGAATGGAAAGATACAATGGATAGACACAGTGCTGCATCATCCTAAGGGCCATGTTCAACAGCTGCCCTGTGTAATGTGAAGCATTTCTGCTCTCTGTTAGAAGTAAACAGTGCCGTGGAGGACAGGAAGAAGATGCTGGCTCGCTACAAAGAAGCCAAGGAGCTGCAGAAGGAGAAGGAGCGGCGGGAGAGAGAGAAGAAGGGCGTGTTTAAATGTGGCCTGTACCAGCCCCAGCTGCCTGCTCGCACCAAGTCAGAAGTCCCCAGCAAAGTGAAGGTGTGTGTGTGTGTGTGTGTGTGTGTGTGTGTGTGTGTGTGTGTGTGTGTGTGTGTGAGAAGGTCCTACAGGCAGTGTTTTGAAAATTCTGCATACCAGGGGTTGTTATTAAATTCTGAAGGTATGATTTTTAATTTTTAATATCGTGGCCTCTGACAGGTCACAGTGAGACATACTGAGTTAGGTTCCACACATTAGAATGGTGGAGGTGTGCATTATAGGGAAAGTTATAATGAGGAAACAACACTCGAATATATTAAATGCTTTAGGGCTACTTCATAGACACTACTTGTTTGATTTATGGTGATGAAAATAGGCCATATCTACTGACATATGTACATTTAAGAAAAATAAAATATAATCTAATATTTCTGTCTGCTGTAATGAGAAGCTAAGATTGTAAGACTAAGCTTGTCCTTTTTAGTCGTCTTTCACTTTGGCAGATTTTTTTCCTTCTCCATAATGGTTTGAAGTTGCACGTCATTGGTCAAATGATATTGATTGTAAAGAAATATCTTCTGCTCCTCTTTTTCCTTTATGGCCAAATCTCCATAAGGTCACTCAGGAACTGGTCCAGTCCACCCGGGTCACACGCTCCATGAGGCAGCCCGCTCCTCCTCTGCAGCAGAAGGTATATATTTAATATGTTTTAGATCGTTTATCCATATTTATTTATACAAGTGTATGTTATGATTTGATTATTTATATTATTTTGTGGCCAACATCTACCAGCCACTTTTATATTTTATTGGTACTAAATTTGACACATTTGGCTGGTGGCTGGTATCCTGATGCATCAGTTGCTTTCACAAGTGTCTGAAACCTCTGCATTGGCATTCGTTTGTTATACGGTCACTTCAAACAATCACTACTGCTCGTTACATTAAGCTTTTACCAAAGCCTGTAGGAAGTAGACCAATAATGTCTTTACCCTTGATAAAATTTCTCAAGCGTTCTTCTTTTTCTGGCTTTAAATCCTCAATTTTAAGAGCTTGAGTTCAACGTCATTGTTTTCAGCCCTCCATCTGTTTGCATGGCCTGTCCACATGCTGGGACAAAGCGAAATGAAACTTATGTTCATGTTCCCTGACTCAGTTGCTGAAGGTAACTGAAATTGAGCGTAGGCAGGCACTAGTTGGCGCTTGCCTGGCTAAGTAGCTAGGTGGCTGGTGGGAGTTTCCTGGAATCCCTGGTGTCCGGCTCCTGGGCGTGGAGCTGAGAGCGGTGTGGCGGGTGGCGTGGCAGCACCCTGCTCTACCTGTCTGCTCCACCCAACCTGTTAGCAGCATGAATATTCAAGCGCCGAAACGCATCACTGATTGCGCCTCTCTCTGTTTCTCTCCCAAACCTTACAGACTGCAGCCCAGAACTCTGCCCCAAAGAAAGGTAAGACAGACAAGACTACTTTGCTTTTTTTGCAAGTGCTGCATCTGACTGGAAATGCCTTCTTTTCATGTTACTGTATAAAGTGCATTATTATTTTCTTAGTGAGCGACAATTGTAGCTTTAATTGATTGTATATTAATATTTCGTTTTTTTGTTTCTTTGGAAGTTCTTTGTTCGGTTTCTGTTTAATTTTTTTCTGTCGGTCCACTCACAGAGGCAGTTGAGAGGAAGGTGCTCAACACCAGACAACCAAGAAATACAGCAGCTTTAACAGCGTCCGTGACCAAGCCAAAAGCTACAACAGGTGTGATGTGATTTTTATTTTTATGTATGCATTTATTCATTTATTTAAGTTCCGTTTTTTTACCTTGTAGCAAACATTGGTTTATGTTGTTTTCTTTAGCTGAACCAGTAACAAAACCAACTAGACCAACAAGAGCAGCAGCTGCCAAATCTACAATAGGTAACTATCTAGAGCAGCTCAACTGATATTATTATATTATATCACATCACATATATATGGCATATGCATTAGATCATGTATTTACATTTGACATTTTGTCTATACACGTAGAAACTGGGTCTGTCCTAAATCCTAAAACAAGATCCACATCTAGGCAGCAGAAAGCGTCATCTGCAGCACAGGCAAAAGAGCCGAAAGGTAAACGTCTGTCTTTGCTTCCATCTTGACATAGGTTACTGCCTTAGCCTGTGTGTGTCTGTTACCAGCATCAGTGTATTTACTGTGCGTCATCACTTGCTTTTGTTTTTTTTTTTCCTCTCTGCAGAGGACCGAAAAGAAATGGTACAGAGAAGTGAACAAAAGGTCAGAACACATTGCTTTAAAAGTGGTAAAAGTGTATGTCACAAATATGTTGATGTACCAACCTCATGTATTCTATTTTACTGTTTGTGTGCAGGAAGAGGTGGTTAATGGCCCTGTGGAGCTCCCTCCACCACAGCCAGTCCCAGCACCGATGGAGGAGGCTGTTGTTCAGGCTGAGGCCCAGCCTGAGTCTGTGCCTCCTGCTCCTGCTCCTGCTCCCCCGTCCTTTGCTCCTGACGGCTTCGTGTTCCAGGCCCCAGCAGGCCTCCCAGTGCTTCAGCCCACTTCGCTGCCTCTCTCTTCAGCCAGCGCTATACCTGAACCCAGGTACCCTACAGTAGCCTACCTACTCTGCTGTGCAATGGCCATTTGCAGTGCACTGTCATCTCTGTAAATGGTTTTGAGTAGTTCGTTGCCTTACTGCACAATCTATCCAGTTACATTTTCACCAAGGTCAAATCGGGTCAAATTGGCATAATCCAGTGAATAAGTGATTTTTTTTTTTTGTTTTTTTTGTTATGCATGTACAGTCCAATCAGACTGCAGGGGTAACTAACTAACTACGTGTGCTGTTCATTCACAGCTTGGAGCCCGAATCAGAGGCCATACTCCCCGAGGCCCCTCCTCCTGCCGCTCCCGCTTCCTCTCCCCCTCCTCCCAGTGCCCCATCCTCTGCCCCAACCCCTCCTTCTGCATCACCACCAGCACCCACCTCTTCCCCACCACCAGCACCCATGTCTTCCCCACCACAAACACACACATCTTCCCCACCACCACCCACCTCCTGCCCATCACCACGCACCTCATCCCCACCAAAACCTGCCTCCTCCGCCTCCACACCTCCTCCTCCTCCTCCTCCTCCTCCATCAGTTGCTTCTGCAGAGAGAGAGGGTGACAGTGGGCCTGTAGCACCTCCCTCAGGCCAGCAGGAGGAACAGCATGGAGTCCCATATTTCAGGTAAATTTGTAGGACAGTCACTGGAGCTTCCACTTTTCATCCCATGTCTTAATGCACGTTTAGCCGTTGGACATGGTTAGGCTGTGTTTATTTTGTGCTGACATACAGGCACCTAAATGAGGGAACATACACTCATGTTTTCAATGTTATGCATGTAGCTTTAAATACTAAAATTGCTTGCATGTAGAGCAGTCTTTGCTGTGTTCTTGGACATGTTCGCTTGGATTATAGAACAAAACCGTACACAAAAACTAAGTACCTTGGTGGTTGCTCTGATTCTATCTTTAACTGACATTTTAACGTTTTTGAGAAAGATGTGTTGGGAGCCAAACGGACTAATCTCCTTAAATGCTGATGTCTTTATTGATGGCTGCTTTATTGACTATGGGACTTATTTACACAAACAAATGGCCTTTATTTCATTAGTCCCCCAACACTAAATGGAGACATGATAAATACGTCATATAACGCCATAAGATTGTGATCTTTATTAATGTATTTTTCTTATGGCAGTGATTTTGTCCTTTTTGGGACATCCAACCATTGTAGTATGTTTGTCTGTGGTGTGTTTCAGAGCGATACTGGTCAGCGAGACGGACCGGTTGTCAGGACTCTCCAAACAGTGGGAACCTTACTTTGATGATGACTCTATCCCAGAAGAAAGTACGTACTGATTTTTATTAAAACTGTGTGGAAATGGCAGGGTGAATAGATGGCACTTCATTGTCAAATGCTAAAAATGTATCTTGCGCCTGTAAGCATGGCCTTCATTTGTGGAGCATAAACATGAAAATAAAATTTGCATTACATATACATAGCATTGCAGAACATGTACATAGTCCTCCCTGTATTCGATACAAACATGCACTCCAAAGTCAAAGTAAGCTTTATTGTCAAAACCGTATGTACAGGTCATACACAGGATTTGAAATTGCAGTGCTCCCTATGCCCATAGTGTTACACTAAACATCTTATAAACATAATATAAACATGGCAAAAAACATAGCAAAAAAAAGTAGAAAGTAGCAACCCTTAACACAGGATGTGTATATATTTAGCTCAAAGGATGCCATTTAAATGTGCTCCTCTGCTCCCTATGTCCATAGTGTTACACTAAACATCTTATAAACACAATATAAAAGTAGAAAGTAGACAAAACGTAAACCTCTTATGAAAGTAAAAGTAAAAAGTACAAAAAGTAGTATTTTTTAGCTCCGATGATGACATCTAAATGTGCTGCTCTGCCCCCCCCTTCAGTGAGGGACCGCATGCGGACGGCGGTGGGACAGGCCCGACTCCTCATGAAGGAGCGTTTCGGCCAGTTCAGGGGCCTGGTCGACGACTGCGAGTTCAAACGCGGTGAGAAAGTGACCACGTGCACCGACCTGCAGGGATTCTGGGACATGGTGTACTTCCAGGTGGAGGACGTGGACAGGAAGTTCATCGCCCTGAAGGAGGCAGAGGGGCGGGGCTGGACAGAGGAGATGAAACCGGCACCGCGCCAGAGGAAAGTTGCAAAGGTGTGGTGACTAAGTTAATCTGTGTGTGTGTGTGTGTGTGTATGTGTGTGTGTGCAGGGTCACTGTCCAAATAAATGCATCCCTGAAGGCAGCCCAGTTTCAAAGTGTCAAGCAAGACAAAAACCGAAATACATACACAACAAAAACAACACATAAACAACAGGGGGAGGAAGGGGGCGAACCAGTTCTCTGTTTTGTCTCTGTTCTGTTTTGTTGGATTGGATACAAATATAATAGATAAGAGAATGACTATATTCTATTTTTTTTTTCTGTCCCTCCCAGAAACCACCAGCGGGGGGCGCAGTAAGCAGGCCTGGTGCAGGTGCAGGTGCTGCAGGTAACGCTGCGGCCAAGAGTCGCCTGGCCGCCATCAAGGCCGCCATGAAGGCCAAGCAGCAGCAGGCCGAGGCTGAGAAGGCTGCCCTGGCAGCGGCAGCGGCGACGGCGGCAGCAGCAGAAGCAGCAGCGGCAGCCAGCACTCAGGATTGCACTCTTGCCTCTGCCCCAGAGACACCGTCCAAACCCCCCCAGCCCACAGACACCATCACGTTCAACGGAGGCTTCTTCCAAGTGGAGAGCCCTGCAAAGGCAGCTGGTAAGACGACCACAAAGACTTCTCTACCTCAGTGTTTTGTTTGTTGTTTTTTTTTGTGTGTGTTTGTTTGACACCCCTACCATCTTCTTTTTGTCTATTTTCTCGTTTTAATATAATTTAAGTGTTTACAGATTAATAACAATGCTTCTAAAGTTTTGCTAGAATCTGGCAAGATGGCTAACCATACGCTGTGCTCTTGTTAAGGCTGTCCAATACCCAATTATGACTATAACGACTTCTCGATGTGTTCTGCTTGCGTCTACCCAGGAGCTGCACGAAGGTCATGTCGGCTAAGTGTGGCCCACATCGCCTCCCCGTGCCCCACCGCCTCTCCGCTGGTCACCCCCAGCAGGCACAGACGCTCCCACGCCCCCTTCCACCCCTCCCCTCTCGCCCGTCGAACCCCCGCCTCCACCCCAGCACGTTTGCTTCCCACCACCCCCGCTGCCTGCACCCCCCAGTCCACCATCCCCACCACCACCAGTCAAAGCTTCTCCCCAGAGCGGCCATGTCCTGCTAGCCCAATGCAGCTCATCCTCCAGCCGGCTGCGGACCAATCCCCACGCTCGCCTGAAGCAGCTCCCGCCCTCGATCTCGGCGAGACTCTACATGCCCTGCCAAACCTGCTGGTGGTCTCCTCCCCCTCTGTGGAGCAGAACCTCCCTATAGCCGACTCCCATGTCAGCCCAGCAGGAGCTGTGAGGTAATCTAATCAGCCCACCGCTGAATTTGGCAGAAGAATGTATGCTATTAGCTTAGCATAAGTCATTGAATCGAATTAGACCTGTACCAATGCCAAATGGTCCAATCTGATTCAAGTATTTATGCTAAAGTAATAGCTGAAGTTCTACTGCCACATTTGTGGATCTTACTGCCAAATCCAAAGATTGGTTAAATGAATTAAAGAACAGTGCAACTCAGCTATTTAACTGTGAGGGAGTTGAAAAATGAGACCATTTCCCAAAAACTGGAGTGTTCCTTTCAGTGAAATGTAATTAAGTGCAATTAATTGTCTCATCTTGTGTTTTACAGAATTCTAGATGCAGATGTTGAAATGACTGCAACTCCAGAGACACCATGCACAGGGGTATGTACTTTATTTTAAAAACTATTCTGCTTTTTAGAGAAAAAAGCAGAACGGAAGGGGGTGGAGGGTACTTGAGTAAACTAATCAATTGTTCAGGGATTTTTTTTGACAGTGAACTAGTTTTAAAATCAAGAACTATTTGAAATTCCTATATAATATGTCTCTCTGTGGTAATGACAAATTCTTTGTTTTCTACCTGTAATATTTGGAGCTCAAATTCTGTTATGAGTTAAGGTGCCACAGGGTAGTAGTTTTCCTAAGATTTGTGTGTGTGTGTCAACAGGAAATCCCCGGCCTGGATTTCGAGCGCTACCTTCAGACAACGGTGGCCACCGGTCCATCTCCTAACGACAGTGCCGCCTCTCAGGCCTTCTCCCCCATGGTGGTGGACGCAGAGATGGAGAGCCCAGAAGCTCAGAGGGAGGACGCTCTGCTCCAGACGCCAACCGGTATGTGTGGCCGACACCACAGCCACCAAGTATACGGCCGAATCCGAAATGTTCACTCGTTCACTATATTGTGCACTATGTTTTGTTCCCTACCTACAATGTAACTTCCACCCTTTGTAGTGATCTATATAGTGAACAAGGAAACATTTCAGATGTCTATAATTCACCTCTGGTTACACATGGTGTTGGGGTTTTGTGCTGGTTGAGCAGGTTTAGGTGTGGTGCACTTTTAGAATCTAACACAACCACTATCTTTCCACCCCCTCCACCTCCACCCCCACCTCACCTCACCTCCACAGCACTGCCAAGGATGCCACCACTGTTCACTCCACAGATGGAACAGGTTCATATTTTGTCTGTTTTTTACACATCACCTCACTTTAAAGTTCACTTTATTTATTCACTTTTTATTTTAATATTTAAAATAAATAATATTCTGTAATCATTTTAATTGCTTTGTTGTCTCTTGCCCCACAGCCAGTTGAGTCCAACCTGTTGCTGTTCACTCCCGAGTTGAAGAACCGTGTGCGACAGTCCATGTGCGAGCATGACCTGATGTCTTTTACTCCACCCCAATAAAAAGAATAAGAGAAAAGAAAGCACCCGTTTGTTATATTATGCTTTTTATTTTTTTGTTATTTTATTTCATCCGGTTTCATAAATAAAATTTTTATGTTAAAGCTGCGGTTTCCCCCTTATTCATTTCTTCTTCTTGCGTGCTGCACTGCTGGGGGATTGCTTTGATGGAACCACGGAGGTTGCAGAGGCCATGGGCGTGGTGAGGGCTGAGGGGGTGAGGTTGTCCTCGTCCAGGCCCTCGGCTCTCTCTGCTTCCTCCTCCTCTTCTTCCTCCCTGCGTCTCTCTTCCGCCTCCCAAAGCTCCCTTAGCCTGCAACGCAGCCACAGAGGTGATCTCAAGGACATGAGTAATGATTAAAAAAATAAAACACACACACACACACAAGCTAAGATTTTGAAATCAGATTGTACAGGAGGTCTTACATTTGTTTCCTGATCCTCATGTAACAAAATGATCAAATATGAATTAGAACACGTTGGTTATATTATCTGGATAAATGTAATCTCAAAAGTTGCAGTTGTCAAACATGCACCACTCCTGTCATACAGTAATACAAAACTATTACTGCAACCAAGTGTACTCAAAGATGAGATACACATTCACACTGACATAAGGCACTTCATGCAGGCTACCACAAAGGGATCAGCTTACCAGTGTCCTCCACCGATTCTACTTGGACAAGGGGTGCAGTGGTAAAACAAGAGGAGAGTGAACTATGAGTTTGGTGATCATGGTGAGGTGGATGTGGCATCAGATGTTTTAAAACAGACAAGTGAAAGTGAGTCCCATTTGTCATTGTGATCACACCGTGCACACAACGAAATTCAATCTCTGCTTTTAACCCATTACACATGTGAGGAGGGGACAGCCCGACAGGCGCCCCAGGGAGCAGTGTGTGGGGACGATACCATGCTCAGGATACCTCAGTCACAGGGGAGGATGGAGGAGAGTGCTGGTCATTCACTCCCTCCACCTACCTGTCGGTTTTTGGGAAATTAACCTGTGACCCTTTGGCTGCAGGTCCACCTCCTTAGCCGCTAGCCCATGACTGACACATTAAAATATGATTTTGGAATGTTAGAAGTTGTATATGATGCATAAACTATTTTGAAGCCAATAAACTACTGACAGGTGGGTAAGCTTGCTATATTGAGAAATGTGAGAGGTGGGTAAACTGCATTTACCATCCTCTACATCCCTGACCGCTTGTTTCACCATAGAACTAGTGGCGGTACATCATACCTCGCTGCCTCTTTGGCCTTTGCAAGGGCGATCCGACTCCTTGCTGTCTCCCTCAGCCTCTCCTCCTCCACCTCCCTCCTCAGGAGCAGCAGATGTTCGTGGGCGGGGAAGAAACGCTTGCTGAAGAAGTGGTGGGTCCACTGGATCCAGCTCTCCAGCTCCCCGCCTTCTGAACCTCCCCAATGGAGAGGGTCTTAAAAAAACAAACACGTCTGTTGGGTCTCAAGTAATTTATTCAGTATAAAAATCTTTTAAAAACGTGCCAAGAAGGCTGTATAAAGCATTATGGACATTTGTTAAAGCCTTGTTTCTTGGAAATTAGTTTTCCAAGTCTAATAAACTAAAAGCTTTCTTTGAAGAACAGCCATCAAAAATCTTTTGCTATTTGGTTGCAGTACCTCTGGAAAATGCGTATTAACATGCTGCCTTACATTCTGTGCTGATCTGGAGAAACAGAGGACTGTACCTTTAGGATCTAGAGCTGCCATTGACTGGACCAGGGTATCTGAGACTGGCTCCACCTCACAGGTACCCACGTCTGCACAGTTGTATGAACAGAAGAACCAAGAAAAGATGTATATAAGTTTATTTGGGTAGGTGAGGCCAATCTTTGTATGCTTTGTTTTTATTTGTTATGTGTTAACAGACCCTCTGGGCTCTGTCTTTGGGCCGTCTTCTCAAGTGTGTGGGTGGTGTCACTCTCTCTGGATTTACCCATCTACACAATGAGAAGCAACATTTATAACATTACATTGCATTTATCTTAGCTTATCCAGACGTGTTACAGTGAATTAGGTACAGGGACAGTGAACTTGGAGCAACGTGGGGTTAGATGCCTTGCTGAAATTCACCTCAACCATGGAGTGCTGGTTATTCACTCCTTCACCCATATATATTTTTTTCTTATATGGGAATTAAACCGGCGACTCCCTAAACACACAGCTGCCTGAAAAATGTCGACAGGGTTGTTCAGATAAAATGAGTTTGTAAGAAGTTTCTCTTCAAACCTCAGTTGTTTTAGCGCTGCTCCCTCCAGCGGACATGTGATGTAAAGTTTTACCCATTGATCCAACCTGGAGACAAACCCAAGCATTAGGTGATGCACTAGGTTGTAAACGTGTAGGAACATATTATTGAGAAAAAGAAAAACTAAATAACAGTGATAATGTAGCAATATACAGTAGCTTAACATAAGCGTTTTAAAGAAGCCCTTTTACTGAGTTCCTGAAATTTAAACTGCCATCATAACAGGCATTTTACCTTTTTGATGAATCTATTCTGTAATCTGTAATTTTGTAAAACTTAAGTGGTCAGAATTTTCAACTCTCAATACCTACCTCAATCGCTACAATTTTTTAGACAATAGAGGTACAAAAACAGACAAAAGAGATAGTACTTAAAATAGAGTAAAAGTAAAATCTCTTCACTATTCATATCTGACCAGTTCCACCTAAAGTACTTACAGCAAGTTCTACATTAATTTATTTAGTAACATATCAGAACGAAGAGTTTCACTACAGAGCACAGTAGTGGCGTTCTGGGGTACCTGAAGGCTGGTTCCTGCGTCCAGTGCGTTTTGGGAACTTATCACTTCACTCAGGTTTCCCTCTGACAGCTGCACACCCTTGTGATCCTTTACTGCAGCACAGCCCAGCAATGCCTCAAAGAACTCCAGGAAAACCATCTGTACCACCCATTTGATTTGACATAATTAATTAGACTATCTGCAGTTCATATATGGTGTGAGCACCATACAGTCTATGGTGAGCACACAGTGACACAAAAGGCAAATCTGAGAGTCATGTCATACTGAACTTTATATCTCAGTTTTTAAATAGGTTTTGAAATACATAAAAACATGTCCAACTGTCCAATTCAGAATGATGTCTTACCAACTTCAGAGCTTACCTCTACATCCAGATTACTATGGGTATCTGTGTAGACTGATGGGTTCTCCATCGACAGGATCTGTAAGACGGTTCTAGGTGTCAGGTCACTGTCGAACAGCTGAAGATCCTGTGGAGGGGGAGTTCACATTGCAGTTCTTGTTATATGGCTACAACCACTCACAATAACTCTTTCCTTCCCCATGAGAAGGTCTGCAGAAGGTCTGGAGACTAGTCACCAGACCTTCTCTGCTTTCTAGTCATTTGCTTTTATCTGGCACCTGTAAGATCCTTTTTTGCATGCCACTGAAGGATCGATGGTGTACATTACCTTGAGCATCAATACAAACTGCCGCATGGTCATGGTTTTGTCAGGACGTGTGATTGAGCTGACTTGACAGAAACTCTTGTAAATCTCCCAACTTTTGTCAATGTAATTCACAGCAATTACTGCTCGCGTTGGGTCCCGGCAGAAATAACCTGCAGTCAGAAATTACAAAGTGCTCTCACTCTCACAATCTCAGAGTAAATGCTGTATGGAAATAATCATATACATGTACGTACACATATCTATACACATATATATTTGCTGCCAGAACTAGGTATACACGAGAGTACCTTTGACATGCTTTGCATTAGGAATAATGTTCTCCCTCATCAACTTGGAGAAACATCCAGCTATGACACCACCACCAGATGATCTGAAAGAAGATCAGAGGACATACTGATTAACAGCAGCATCTTTCTAGGGCCCCTTTCGGATGTCCTTTCAGTAGTATACACTTTACCTTGACCCCTTTGAAGGTCATGGGGTCAAGGAAAGATATAACATAAATTCATAAGTGCTTAGGAACAATACAAGCTTAACAACAAATTTAAGAGGATATACTACATGATACACAGCTGCACTGTGGTGAAGGAGCTTTACAAAGAAAGCACTAAAGCACCTGTCCAAGCCAGTTATAGAATTTGAACACAACAGCCCTTACCACCAAAAATATTGGGGTCATATTGCTATAGGAACTTTCCTAAGCAAAAAAAAAAAAACAGACTTTGAAAGTTGCCTACAAGAGCACGCAAAAGTAGCTTCCACTCTGAGCTGCAGTGCTTACCCATCTTCCTTTTGGTATATGTGATATGCGATGATCACTAAATAGCTGATGAAATTCCTGAGCAACATGGTGGAGAACGGAGAGTGAAGCTCTTCAGATGAGTCAACCCCTGGATTTCAGACAGACAGAGGAAGAGTTGTTTAGGTTTTCTTTTCTTAAGGTTTTCTTTTCTTTTTTTTACTATATTATACTATTTTTACTATTTTTTTATGTATTGTATACAAATACTATATAATTTATCAATATCATGTATTTCAATATCTGATTTAGTATAAAATTGTACATTCATTTACTTGAGCATCAACATCCTTTTGTCTAGATAATGGCAGTTGAGGATGGCAGTTGGTCTGGATTTAAATTTTAGTCCTAATTTACACATCATGGAAAAACGCAACTATAAGTCACAAGAGCTGGCTTCTTCCCTCACCGCTGATCAGGAGATCCATGCAGACCTCATTTTTTTCTAGATAATGGCAGTTGGTCTAGATTTAAGTCGTTATGTACACATCATTGAAAAACGTAACTATAAGTTACGAGACCTTCCCTTCTTCCCTCACCGCTGATGAGGCGGTCCATGGCGGCCAGTGTGATGCCGTGGTGGTGCACGTGGCAGTCCAGCAGCAGGCGCCACAGCTGCAGCCGTGTGAGCAGGAAGGTGTTGTCGGGGGACTCGCTCAGGCCCAGGCTGCTGTAGAAGGTGTAGACGCAGCGGAGCTCTGCAATGTGCCGCAGCACGGCAAACTCCACCTGACGACCCAACACAGAACTGAACATCACTGAATGCCATGTGGGTCAAGGAAACACACATTGGGCTTGTTTTTAAATTACTGACTGGCTGAGTGGGTGGCTTGAGGGAATGCATTCTGGACTTGAAATAGTGATGTTTTTGGACAATCTCGTCTACCCACCATGTCTATACGGAGAGACTGTCTGAGGAGACTGTCCAAAAACATCACTTTTTCAAGTCTAGAATGCATTACTTTAGGCCAGCCACTCAGCCAGCCAGTCATTTTGAACAAGCCTGACAAGCCAGCCCACATCAAATTGTGTAGTCTAGCCACAATGGAGAGGCCAGGCGGCATCCAAAGGCCAGCATCAACAGTTATCCCCTCAAACTGCCTCTGCACGCAAAAGTATAGCACTACTACCAATTAGAGCAACGAATTACCATAGCAGTACACCAGTGCACCATCGCAACCCAGTATTCACTGTGTTATGCCCGCCCCGGGGACTCTCTAGAAGGGTAGATCAATGTGATTGGTCCAACCAGATTTGAGAGAAAAAGCTACTGAGCTTTTCATGAGTCGGAGCTAGACTGTACTCAGGATAGAAATTTCAATTGCTACCGCTGGGGGTACGTCTAGATTTCTGGGCTAACATAGAACACCTTTAACGTGGGACAGTGGGTGAAGATGAAGGCTGAAGCTATACTGACCTGTTTAAGTTCTGCATCTCTGTGAGGCTCTGGGACGTCTTCCAGCAGCGTGCTGATGTCAAGAGTCACATCAGGCCCAAGCACTGACACCCAGCCAGAGGAGTCCGCAACCTGTCTAGGGTGATCATCTACAGAGAGGACAACATCCAATTACAGCATACAGGTGTGCTGGCCTCTGCCAAGAGGAAGATATTGCTTCTTAGAAAGATCTTAAAATAGTCTTATGCTGTTCTTTTTCGGCTAAATGGTGTTTCTTCAGGAGAAACAGGTTAGAGGTCAATAAGAGACTATTATTATTGTTTGTGACATAAGAACTGACTGACCTGTACAGGAGGTGGGAGTGTGTGTCCGGATCCCACTGAGATCCGGAGTTTTGAAGCCATCGATGCAAAAGGAGGGGAACTCCGCCATGCGATCGTCGACAAACTCCCCTTCGAAGATGCGCCCATTTTTGAAAGTAAATGTACCCTGCAGTGTTAATGAAGTGACAGTGAAAGTGATTTCAATTTGTCACTGTGGGTACATGGCACACCTCAGCACACACAACGAAATTGATCTCCATGTAACACCTAACCCTAACCCTCTTCACACCACTTGCCCCTCAATAATACTCTGCTGTCATGCAATACTTCCATGCAATACTACTCTGCCATGCAATACTACTCTGTTGATATTCAGATTTTATGACTACTAACCTGGCCGTGCTTTCTGTTAGCCTGCCATCCGCCCTTGTAAACAGCTCCACTTGCATAAGAGAAGGTGCCTTGACCGTGCCGAAGGCCCTGCACAAACTCCCCAGTGTACTCGTTTCTCACAGGATACTGAGTGCCAGGAACTCTCCTCAGAAACCACGTGTGTGTACCCTCTCCATGCTGCACAGCAGCAAAAAAGGAAGGGAAAAAAAAACAAAACAGTTTGTCAAGGTCAGTATGGTAGTTTTAATTTCTTTGATGTTGGGTTAGTTTTGTGTTTTTTTTTTTTGCTTTAGGTGTAATAACAAGAACAGTAAAGAGATTTTTTATATACACACAGAGACATTAGAGTGTATGTACATAAGTCAGATTGACACAGAACTGAATAATGTAGACCATTTGTACTTAAACTGGGTACAAGTATCCTACTCGAATCAATTCTAAAGGGCATGCAAAATAAATCTGCGAATGTGTTCTCAGCTCTCACCAGCATAAACATAACGTTCAGGTATAGACTATATGTGGAAAAAGATCTTACATTACATCTATCCCCAACAGAACCCATTTGTCAGTACATTATTATGTACCATATGTATGTTAACATTTTGTTTATGCTGTAAAAAAAATGTGCAAAAAATGTTCATAGCAAAGCTGTCCGTGCTGCAGGGGGTACTGGGTAGTAGGACATTGAGAGTCTCAGGGGGGTAAACGGCAGGTAAAACTTTAGAAACAACTGATGCAGACTAGCTTAAGTCACACAAAGTCAGACCTGAATACCATTCTCCCACGATCCGCTGTACTGCTGGCCCAGTTGCAGCCACCTCATCTTCCCCTTCCCATGCCTGACATCATTCTTCCACTGCCCCTCGTATATGTTTCCAGATGGGTAACTACACAAGGTCGTGGAGAGAAAACAGGCTGATGAAAAAGTAAGATCTTTTGAAACAGGTGTGTTTGTGAAATAAGTGGCCTGAGGAGATCATGCATACCAACGAACACCCCATCCTTCCCT
Organism: Setipinna tenuifilis; assembly: GCA_030347295.1. NCBI lineage: Eukaryota > Metazoa > Chordata > Actinopteri > Clupeiformes > Engraulidae > Setipinna > Setipinna tenuifilis. The sequence goes on along the minus strand of CM059287.1, from coordinate 13,822,576 downwards.
GATGCTGCTGACCCAGTCTCCTTCATACCAAGATGTCACTTCCGGGTTGTAGTATATTATGCCCTGTTTTTAATACAGAAATTACTGTACTTATCATTAAACTGATTAACTATACTATACATATTTTTTCATCACATTTGACCTTCTTTTACTCTATTTGTTTTATTTGCTGCTTTGCTTCATATTTTGAGCCTTTTAGATTTTGGCCCTACTTCTGTTCCTTTGGGAGCAGCTGTACCATTCTTAATTTTCCCCACAAGGAAGTATTCTGATTTTGAATATGAATACTCTTAATAGAAGTATAGAGTTAAATATTGTATCTACATCATGTAGCCTAAGATACTGTCCTGCCGTGTGCTGTGTTCCTGTACCTTGCCATGTCGATGACCATGGTGCCACTGTCCCCTGTAAGTGACGGAGGTCTTGCCACACCTGTACATTCCAGTACCATGGCGGATTCCATTCACCACTTCACCCTCATAGCAGCTGCCATCCAGCCATGTGTAAGTCCCAACACCCATGGGGACATTTGCAACAAAGTCTCCCTATTTCAATAATAATAATATTATTGTTATTATTATTAATAATAATACTACTACTACTGCTACTACTACTACTACTAATAATAATAATAATAATAATAATAATAATATTGTTATTATTATTATGATTATTATCATTCCTTACTTTTATAACAAACCTAAGCAAAATCCCATGTAGGTAGTAATTAATTAGAAAATAACCAATTTGCATGACCTATTATAAAGTCATGGTATTTTCAAATAAAGTTCCCACCAGAAATCTGAGGACATACCCAATAAAAATACCTTATAATTAACTCCATTTGCCCATATGTAGTTGCCATGTCCATGCATCAGTCCTTCTGAAAACAAACCCTGGAAAACAATCTTTTGTATCAGTATATGTTTTGATACTACATTACAACTCAAGCCAACAGCTGATATGTGCGAAATAACTAGGTTTTAGTTATTGGGATTGTCTTATCTACGATTTCTACAACTTCGACAAATAGTCTATGTAAACACCAATTCACAAAAGGAAAAAAAAAAAAAATTCTACTAAATTTTATTTTAACGCCGTATGGTGTATGTATACTTATTTGTGACAAAGTAAACAACTTAGGTCCTTAAGGTTTACCTTGTAAACATGACCTCCCTGAAAATGTGCGACGCCCTCCCCGTGGAAGAGACCATTAACCTTCTCACCTTCATATCTGTCAATATTTAATAATTAGCTTACACATAAACAACAGAATAAGGCCTTATTTGAGTAATCTTAAAAAGTACTTAACAGCCGACCTTTCGATAATTATGTTGACAATGACAGAAATTTCTTTTGGCTCCTCTTTTGCTTCATTTTCAGGCACAGGTTGTGATTGGGACACATCAGGTGCTGAGACCAATTCATTCTCCTGTTCTGCTGCCAAATTTGTAGCCACTGCCTCCTGCGCAGTGGTAACTTCATAAACTTCCAATTTACTTAACGATGCTTCTGGTGTAGGACCAATGTCTTGGCCTTTCTTCTTTTTATCTCCTTTCGCCATTTACCTGATGTACTAAATAGCAAGTTTAGCGGTCTAGCCACACGGCTTACTTAACAACGTAACAACTTTGAGTTGCTAAGGTGTTCTGTGTCTACGGGTCCTGCGGAGTGACATATCGTATTTTATGTCAAGCTTCAATGTACTAGCAGACAAACGTGTTTTCAAATGACTTTATTGTCTAAAAGCACAAAGCTACATACAAAATAACCATAAAAGAGTTTATTTAACATATGTACATAAACAAATCTCCCAAATATTTTGCTAACGCGGTGACCAAATGCTCAAACAGGACATTCATGCAAAAAATAACCAATCATTTGGAGATTTTAATCAAAACCACCTATCTAAAAACAATGTTTAGGCCTTTTTCAGTGTATGCCAAAATACACTTCTGCCAAAGCAAAACGGCTTGCAATGGTCAACACTGCAGCTTTTGGATAGTTTCAATCTTGAGAAATTAGGTCCAGGTTTGCCAGGTGCCTCATGGTGGGTCGACCATGAGGACAATTCCACGGTTGTTCAATTTCCCCCATATGAGCCACGAGTTTCTTCATCTCGTTGACATTCAAAGCTGTACCAATCATCACCTAACAGAAAATAAAGGGACATAGTAGTTTTGTAAAGTACATTTTTGACAAAACATGTCAAAAAAATCTGTACACCTACATAAATGTGCTTAAATTATAAAATTGTACCTCTACATTTTTACATTATCGAAGCTCTGTTCCCCCAAAATATTCAAAAGAAGTAGTAGAGTTTAATGTTACTTAGTGTGAGTGTTTAAACACTGCTGAATAAAATAAATAGTGAAAAAAGGCACCGTTTTGTTCCCCAAATGATTAAGCACTATATTAAGCACTAATGTTGCATAATGGTGTTTCATTCTATAACTTATGTATTAGCAAGCATGTACTCCTCTATCCTCACTTACCGACTTGCGACAAGCTCGGGAAGCGAACATCTGCCTGACACGGGAGGGCCGGCACATCACCCCTGGACTGTCACTCAGCATGAAGATGAGCTCCTCGATGTCACTCGGACCAAAGGTCCAGTTCTTACTGGTGGGCAGGGACACCAGTTTCACCCTCTGCATCACTTGTGCTGGAAAAAACATGAATTGAGGTTTTGAATTGAATTGAACATGAATTGAAGTTTATTATCCCACCAGGGGAAAATAAAAAATAAATAAATAATCAGACGGGTAGTGCTCTTACCGTCCTCATCAATCTGGAACTCAAAGCCATTTTTTCTGAAGATTTCGAGGTTGTCTATGAGCACTGTTTCACTAACCGCAGTAAGTTGAAGATTCTGTGGTCTGCGGGGAAAAAAAAGAAAACTTTTTCAGTTGCTTTAAAAATCAATGACACCATGCAACACAGCAAAAAAATCTGAGGCAGTCTAAAAGGATGTAATTGAAAAGCCTTTAATCAAACATTTTAAGCAGCCAAAGATTAATTAAAGGACTTTGAATTTTTAGTGCCAACAAATTTTTTGCAATTTTAAATCTTTGAGCCAGAAAAACAAACTTTTTAAAACAACTTTATAAAACAGAATACTTACACTATGAGCTTCTGTCCTTGTAGCACTGTGTGTTGCTGCAACATTTCAAAGTTGTACTTCTCATCAGTTGCATGCTGGTCTACTATGAAAAGGTCAGAGTTCAGTTTGGTGATGATGAAGCCGAGATTAAATTGCCCAAGAATTTCCATCTTCTTGAACATGTCCTTGCTGAAGTAGAGAAACCAGAGTTAATAGTGTGGCGTACCTCACACATAACATGTACAACATATGTGTATATCGTAAATGTATACAATGCAGTGTAAAACCCATTTATTGGTGGTTACATGATCAGAACACAAAGTGTATTCAACGGAAATTAGATATGATCTGTGCGAGAGCTCCCATATAAAACTTTACTGTAGTAGCATTTTGAGCCGTGCCACTCTTCCTCAGACTTTTCATAGACAAATACTGCAAATCACCTAATCTCTTTCTTTAGTTCATCTTCAGCAGACTGGTTCTCCCCTGGACTGATCTTTGCCCTGAAGCGCCGGTACATCAGCCCTCCATCTCTGCCTTTCTGCTGCTCCTGAAGTCTCTGCAGTCTCCCAGAGAGGTCTTTCATGCTGAATGGCAATGTCACAGTTCGCTTCTGAACATTAGTGGGGATATCAAGCTGACTGGTGGTGGAGGAGGACGTTACACATGTAGGGCCTGAGGCTGGGGTTTCAGTGGATGGGCTCTCATCTCTTCTAGCTTTCTTAGCCTCTGGGCTAGACTCTGCATCCTGAGAAGAGTTCGGGGGCTCCTGTTTTACGTTTTCAATGGTACGGTCTGTCGTCACACCGTCATCATCCATCTCTGTCTTAATACAAATGTCTGGCGAGTCCAATTCTGATTTGGTGGAACACAAGCTATCTGGCGTGCCTGTGGTTGAGCAATGGTCAGACATGCCAGAATCAGCTTCGCTCTCTGCGTATTTGTCGTATTTGTAGACATCAAGCACAGATCGTCTCTCAGAAGATGACTTGAAGGTGTCCTTTGGAATGTATTTCAAAGGGGACTTCTTGGATGATTTAAAAGAGGTAGTCTTTTCGGAGCAGCTGAAAAATGACTGCATGGTCTTCTGAGTTGATCCACTGCAAGCCTCTTTACCATTACTATTCCTTGTGCTAGTGCCTGGAGACTGCTGACTAGAAAAGGCTGCTTTTAAGCCTGCTAGGTTGATAGGCGATTGCTTTGGGATGGATAAAGCAGCAGAAGCATCCCAAGTAACTTCCTCTAATGCAGCGGTATCCCGGCTTTCAGCAGTATAAAATGGCTGGACCAGTCGACTGACACCTGATAGAAAAAGATATATAATAATGCAGTTAAATACAAAATATATGTGGCTTTGTAAACACACTTAAAATGGACATGCATGTAACAAACATATAAGAACAATTGACAAAGTTGCATACTGGGTACTGGGTGGTTAGTGAGGCTGATCTTGTTAACACCGGTTTCAAACATGCCAATCAGAGAACTCTTTAGGATAGCCAGCAGAAGCTTTTCCTCTTGAAGGAAGATCTGACGCTTGTCTGGTGTGACATTTACATCAACACATTCTAGAAAATACAAAAAATCATCAGCTTAGATTATTACCTCAACGGTTATTATACAATACAATACGATCACCAATAACATTGTGTTGGTGTATTTGTGTCCTGAGGACATCTTGCACTTACCTGAAGCTACAGTGATGTTGATGGCAACAAATGGATACTGATGTCTGTTGTACATGTGGTAAACTTCATTTACCACCTTTGATATCTGTGATGTAAATATGCATTAGGTTATGAGTGCTGACAATAGATCATGATAGATGGCATTTTGTATTCAACAGGAACATGTTAAAAGAATGAGAAATGTTTCTGAGCACCTTAGGGGGATCACAGGGTCTTTTGTTGATAAAGAAAAACTGCCTATCTGTTGAGCTTCTTCCCAATCCATGGTCACCCTTGGATATGAAACCAGAGATACTGCAACACAAACAAAGAAAATCAGCTGTTTAGAGAGGACACGTGCATGACAACTTACAAAGTGAATATTCTAAAATAATGTTCATAACCCCATTAATCCGGAAGATGATGGTCTATAAAAAGTCACAACTACTTCCACTGAGTAATCTTATGTTAAACAGCAGTTGAAAAGCACAGTGTAAATTATAGCAATCCAACATACGTGAACAGATCTGTGGGGGGCTCTGTCCCGCTGAGACCATAGTCCTCCTTCACTGAGTCCGTGGGGCAGTGCTGCTGGAATGGGAGCAGACTCTGAAGCTGAAGAAAAAAAACAAAAACAATGTTAACCCATGACCTTTGCCCTTTAGGCATGGACTGCATAGGCTGACATTCATCCACGTTCAATATTACCATATAATAAATGCATACAATACAGAAACTAATGCAAGCATCTTTCATATTTTGAGAGTTAAAATCAACTCTAACCTGTTTTGGTCCAAACACAGCTCCAATGTTGTCCTTCATGCTGTTGCTCCCACTGGTGCAAATCACGGTGTTGCGTTTCCCCTGACCCACCTGGTTCGTACAGGTGATGCGAACGCCAGTGGAGATGATGCAGTAGGACTGGAGGACATGCATCATCTTTGCATACTCCTAAAAGCACACCATGCACAGAAACAGCAGCTGACTTAAAGTAAATCCCAATGCACACAGTCCATTTTCTTTACATTTACAAGACAAATACAGGCTCTTTTAGACAACAATCAACACATTTAAGCCCTTCATAAGACACGCAAAAGTTTTTACTGTAGGCTGATGCGACATACCTTTTTTATGTTGCGCTGAAACTCCCTGTGTCGAACGGGTAGTGTGTAAAAGAGCTGCTGCAGGCTGATCGTGGTGCCCTGCTGACGGGGATGGGGGGATCGCTGGGTCAGGCGACCGGCGGTATCGAACACGAGACGCGTGCCCACCTGGGCAGTTTTGTGACATGTCACCACACTGAGGTCACTGGGAGAGAAAAAAAAACACCAGAGGAAAAGGTTAACAAATTAAACAAAACAGTACTTGGTAATAAAAGAAAGAGATGTACAGTATCTGAAAGTCATTTTTGCATGCCTTCTTAATCAATATCTTAGCTGAACTACCATGGTCAAGGTTGCCTAACCTGATTTATTGTCATCTTTCAAAAAAAAATCAGGCAGTCAGGCTTTACTGTGAGGTACTACAGTACAACAAACGTACCTGAGAGCACAGAGAGAGCTCAGGGCCTCCCCACGGAAGCCAAAGGTCTCCACATGGATTAGGTCCGAGAAGTCACGCAGCTTAGACGTGTGGTGCTTTAAGGCTGTGGGAGCATACAAGAGTCTGATTATTTCCACAATCTGCATTTCATTTCAAGACAGAGTAAAGTCCGGGATTGTGAACTGTGGGATTTATGAGATGTCTTACTTAGCCCTTCAAAATTGTCCTCTTCTACTCCACTGCCATTGTCAGACACCTCCACCAACTCCGCTCCATTTTCTTTCAGTTTGACTTCTGTGGTGAAGTGGACAGACACCCATGGTTTCAGGAGGTTTATCTTTATTGTACCGAAAATGTGACCGAACAACTCTGTAACAACATGTATTGTTACAATAACTTCGCAACCAAAATTCAGTTACCTACCAACATTGGTGGAACCTGCATCGATGCTGTTCTCCACCAATTCTTTGACAGCTGTCGCAAGAGTCAGCACAACCTGTCCTGAACAGATCTGGTGGACTGAATGCTTGTCAATTGCCTTGATGGCGCGCGCTGGTTCATTACTAAGGAGAGAATACATTACTCTGAGCGCGAAGATGACTTTATAATCGTTCTTCATATACAACAAATGAAATGAAGAAGGTGTTACAACACCAACCCACAGATATATCAAGCTGTGGCTAACATGTAGTTTACTTAAAACATCAATAAAACCCGTAGCTACTATGCTGCTCTTTAACATGTCTAAAACATACTATTAGTGTGCTCTTTGCTGGTCATAAAAAGGTTACTTACCAGCTTTCCATTGCCGTACTGTTGAACACATTCAGAGACTATTACAGAAATTGTGATGGACACTTTCAGGAAGGTTTTACTTGTTTGGGAAACTTCTCAATCGTAAACAAGCTAAAAAGCTAGTCCACGAATTAAGGATAGAGTTTAGCCTATGCCTTACTAATGTCTCGTTGATACATTGTAAACACACACATTATATTTTAGAAAATAACATACAATAACGTGCGACGCCTGTGCTTAAACAGGAACATTTCTAACAGCTTGGCATTTTTGATAAATACATGCTTTGGCAGAAAACAGCGATACATGTATTGTGTTCCGCGCGCGAGTACTACGTCAGTAAAATATCATGCTACGTCACTTGAATCTCGCGAGTTTGGTAAATCAGCTGTCATGCAAGCATGCGAGTCATGCAAGCTGCATCATGTTGCAAGCCATGTGTAACTGGAGTTTCTCAAAAGTAACAGTTTCAGTAATGACCTGTAACAGTGTTGCAACGCATATATAACCGTGCGTCCTATTTCCTTTTAGTTTTATTTGTGTTTTGATAAGTAGCACAGTGGTGTGTATCTTCATGAGGGACTTTACTTGATCAGTGAATGCATTTATAATTCCTCCTTTTTTTACACTTTACCATACACAAGTTTTGTTGAGTGCCTCTGTTTAAGGGGCCATGTGTAGCACAACGAAGTTGTTACAGTGTTTGAAACGTTTCATCATCCCGCACAAGCTTAGGTCACAGGGAAGTCCAAGCAGGGATACTACACAAAGTTAAATTCCACAGATAAACGAAGAACTATTAAAATCTTCCATTTATCGCTCTGAAATTTCATCTTATATTTTATACTTTAGGTTCTAGATATGATGACGGCTGGTTAGTCCTCATAAAGGAGTAGATCCAAAATGACTGTGCCTTTTTCGCTTTGCTTTTAATGACATAGTTTCTCCACACCCCACTGCTTTGCTAATAAGCCAAACATGGCGAGTTGTCAGGAGTAGTGGTCGCTGTAGCATAACATGCTGGTTTTAAAATAATGTTAACCTCGGTCACATTTTAGTTTGAAAGGGCGTAAACGGAACGGTATGAAAAAGTGCGTTTCTTCGTTGACACTCACGTTTGTGGACTACTAAAACGAACGCGAAACATGGACAACATGTTGAACCGACGGGGCAAGTTATTTAACGTTAACAACATTGAGGAAAGTTCGAGTAGTAATAGCACAGCTAACATTTTACTTAAAAACATTCAACTAAAAAAAGCAGAATGCAAACGACAGACCCACTGTGTTTATCAAATGATGAGGAAGAGGATGTTCAGTTTGACAGTAAGTAACGTTGGCATGATGTAGTGAACATATGCTTTACAGTTACTCTGGTCCATGAATTGGAGATGACATGAGTAGTGTGACCGTTTTCTCAGACACCAATCAGTCTGGTCAAGATCCTATGGATCCGAAGACAATGTGTAGAAACACTAAAATATTGATTGACAGTTCCATCTTTAATCTTTTTGTATAAATAGGCAGTGCATGCATTTGACAAGGGCGCATTAGAGCCAGACTTGCCCAGACTAGTCTGGCTGGGCAATTGAAGCAGCTGGTCAGTCACTGTCGTTCTTATGTTTAATGTAGGCAAAGGTTAATTAAAAGATGTCGCATGGTCCATGTATAAAGGTTATTAGACTAGTCTAAAATCTAAGCAATACATACCCAGAACCAGTCAGATGATAAGTCATATAACTCACACCCCTTTTTTTGAATGGAGGTCATGATGTTTTGGTTTTGGAGTGTTTCCCAGGAGGGTGCCCTGGGCGTAGAGGTCTGCGTAGAGTTGTGTTTTGTGCAGATAAGTTAACCCAAATCTAACCCACCCCTACACATTTTAAAGAGTAACCAGTGTGCTGATCGCAGTCTGACAGTCTTGCGGGTACTACTGTTGTCTGAGGTGGTGGTTTGTCTGAATAAGTATCAATAATGGATCCAGAGAAAAAAGATATAGTGGGACTGATTGCTAAAGTTATTGCTGAAGGTAAAACCTCTTTTTTTTATTACCGGTACTTACAAAACTCTACCAAACTACTATACAATATAGGCAAGTTTATATGCTAATGCATCTGCTGAAATAGACACTAGCTGTTAATAAGAGGCATGTTTGTCATTCAAAATGTTTTTGTTGGTCTTTGCTAATTGCTTTCTATATCTTGTGTGAATGAAGCTTCAGATTCAGAAAACAGTTGTGAAGTACTGATGGCTGGAAAACAGTACACCACCATTCAGGAGTTCACCTCCTCCATACCCAATCACCTGTTACTCGGCTCCCTGTTGGAACATCTGTGCCTTGTCTACGAGAGAGATCCCACTAGGTCACGCATGCTTTTTAAGGGTAGGCCTAAATATTTATCATGGCACAATATTGTTGAAATGTGGCAATGTGAATGGTTTGTAATCGCCAATGATTAGGCCTATGCAAAAAAGTTAAGAAAAACTGAAGAAAAAGTGTTGGTTCTCTTTTGATGTCACCTGTGAGGCAACTCAGTGGCTTAGTAACTGTTAACCTGAGTAAGTCAACTCAAAGTAAGTGGTAAATCTCCTATTAAAAGAGTGCTGTTGCTTTGTTTTACAAGGGGATTAAAGACATAGGACTCCTCTATTAGGATGTTTACCACTTGCTCTGAGGCAACATACCTAGCTAAGTGACTAAACCTGCTTGATAGAATAACCCACTTGCCCATCAGGTTTAGGATTTTCTCTTTAAACTGAAAAAAGACAAAATACAAAGGACACTGACAGCACACTGTCATATATCTACATCTTTATTTATATGCAGTACTCATAGACTTCATTTATTTCTTGCAGCTTGTTACTGTACATTTCTAGGTTTGTTTGTATATCTCATTTATATCTGCAAGTTGTATATATTGTTACACATTTATAATCTTTATTCTATCTAACTACTTTTATCGACTGTTTTCTACTACGTGTATCTGTTGGCTGCTCCAAACTTGCGGTACTCGTGTAATGACAGCAGATCTGCAACGAGAGGTGCTCTAAATTTGTCACTGACTTCCTCTGACTCATAACTTGACCTTTCCCCAGTGATCGGCCAGAATCTGGTGAGCATGAACCTGCTCTCCCCCCTGGCCATCAGCGATGAGTTCAGTACGGTGAGGCTTCAGCATAACCGTGCCTTTACGGAGCTCCTGAAGGCCGCCAGCAGTTCAGTCTTCCCCCAGGTGTGTTGGGTCAAGTACGGGCACAGTGGAATTGTGGGTCCCATTAGGAAGTGCGTCAGTTAAGATATTTTCTTAATGTGTCTGCTAAATAGAAATAGCCAAGTACTGACAGATTTAATGTTCACAATAGTATCTGTTTTAGAGAACATGGTCTGCTTTTTTGGTCTGTGCTGTTAAGTTTCTGTGGCACTACCTGCATAATAGATTTGGTATGAATACCCACAAGCCACAAAGCTGTAGTTAACTATAAACCCCATTTGAATATCTTGACAAACCAGTATCTCATTTTCTCCCCTCATTCAGGATTGTAAATACCTCAGTGCTGAGGCTCAGAATACTCTTTCAAGGTATGAATATAATGTTTTCTGACAGCCATGTTGGCCCTCAGGCCAGTGTTACTGTCACAGTCTGTGAAAGTTTGCTTTTGTTAATTACAGAACAAACGATGGTCTTTTCCAAGCACAAACATCACGGTATCTTAGTGAATTTGAAGAGATTTCAGCTCTTGGTAAAGGTTCCTATGGAAAAGTTTTTAAGGTATGGATATTCTGTAACTCCGTTACATATGTTGTGTTCTGTCGTGAGGTTCATATGGTAAAGTGGCATACAGTTAGTTTAATTACTGTATTAAACACAGCACATCACTTGCTTTCAGGTACTCAACAAGTTAGATGGACAATGTTATGCTGTGAAAAAAATTCTCATCAGAAATGTGACAAGAGAAGACTGTGTGAAGGTATAAAGGTTTAAATTGATCATTTAAAAAATAATAATAATTTAATTATTGGAAGAAGCGTTGCACTCTTGATGGTCTGAATGTGACCGAAAACGTTTTGCACCTCACCGGGTAGCACTTTATTTTTTGGTGTCTTTAATATATTAAAAATATACTTTCGCATCTGGACAAATGGTGTGTGAGTTCTCTCTTAACTGAATTATTGGAAGGAGCACATAGTACTGACTTTGAAGAAGTTGTTGATTTGATGTGGATTTTAGGTTCTCAGAGAGGTGAAGGTCTTGTCAAGTCTGCAGCATCCTAACATCGTAGGCTACCACACCGCGTGGATGGAACATGTTCAGCCAGCAACAACCAACCAGTGGCCTAAGGGTACGTATCTCCCACTGACATTCATGTATTTGCAGCATGCAGTCCTTCTCAGCATACTTTTGACTGTAATGTGTTTACACTCACACATTCATTGGATATGATGCCAGTGAATAGAAACTGAAGAAGTCTTTCTTCTGTTTATCAGAGTCTTTATCAAAATCGTCAGTACCAGCCCTTGAAGACCAAAGACCATCACTAAGGTATTATAGCTGTGATTCTACTCCCCTTGATTGATTTAAAATATTGATGATGCTGTTTGCTTTTATTTTTGTAAAGCACATTCAACAGCTTGTTTACCAATGCCTGAATACAAGGACTGAGACATTGAGGAAAAGTTTCTGTCTTCAGTCTATACACACTTGAGGACTGAGGACTACAACCCATAGTAACATTTGTGTATATTTCATATTTAATTGTTTATTTTTATATTTATTTTATAGCTAGTATTTTTCTTTTTTTATTGATGCACACCGTTTTTGGAATTAGTGGGCCAAGTATTTCACTACATATAGTACTTAATAATAATAACTGTATAACAACTGGAATAACTGTATGTGACAACTAAAATTTGAACTTGTTTTAGATATCAAGAGGAAAGTAGCAGCAGCAGCAACGGCTCCTCCATCGTGTTCGAAGGCTCAGAGTGTCCCAGGGACTCCATGCCTGATGGCAATAGCTCGTTAACAAACATGTCCCTGGTAGCTGGAGCTGCCGGGGGAGGAGAGAACTCCAAGGCTGTGTGTGCAAAAGTTTCACGGAACCCAGACAACTACGTGCCTTGTGTTTACCTGGGCCAGTCGGCCATCGCGTCTGCTGCCTGCCCTGTCATGAGCTGGGACAGCTGTGCCCTGTCAGAGGGGGACACTAAAGAGGAGATGAACAATAACTCCTACCTGGATGTGGACAGTAGCCAGCAGTGGGCTGAGAGACAACCACGAGAGGTAAGAAGGCCTTGACATTCAAGTGCTTTACGGTCAGCTTTTTCTCCTGAATGGATCAAATCACCAATAGCCAGTTTCTTGTTTTATTAATTATTTATTTTTTTAATTGTGCATTCCATAATAAAAGTTAAAAAAAGGCCCCGACACCAACCCTAAAAACACACATACATACACACTCCCCACAAAGCATAAAACCCATGTTTGTTGTGCAATGTCTTTTATACATGCTCTTAATTTGCAGTATTTTTGCTGTCTTGCAGGTGCAGTTCCACTTGATGCTTTATATTCAGATGCAACTATGTGAAAGCTCTCTAAAGGACTGGATCCAGGAGAGGAACTCCAAACCCAAAGAAGAGCTCACTCATGGTGCAGGTGAGTGTGATGTTAGTCATAGGCTCTGTACCTATAGATATAAATTTACTGTTTGATGGTTTTACGTACAAGCTTGCATTTTTTTTGTTTATGACTTGAGAAGTGTCCTGAAACAGTAAGATTTGTAAGGTTCAAAATACTGCATAAACAAATGACTGATATCAAAATTAGAAATTTACCACAGTTTTTTTTTTCACATTTACATTAAGTTTTTGTAAAGTTCAAGTATTTCTTATTTCAGATGCACATAGATCCAAGGACACGGAGCAACTGTTTGGTATATTCCGCAAGATACTGGAAGGGGTGCAGTACATCCACTCCAGAGGAATCATGCACAGAGATCTGAAGGCAAGTCAATAACACACACTTTTATTGCCAAGCGAGTAACCAGTCCATTCATGTGCAGCACACTGATGTAGACTTTTGACTGAAATATGGAGTGGTATTTTTTTTAGACCCATCTACCACCAAATAGATCTGAAAAGGGCTTTTTCTCAGTTATAACTGAAATCTGGAAAGTTTGCGAAATCTGGAAAGTTTGCGAAATCATCTGAGGAGCTGAAGGAGAAACCAGATCTTTCCATCACATTCGGGAAAGGTGAGGGTATGTTGGGAAAACTGCGGGGCGTATATGAGGAGGTCCTGGAAAAGACGGGGACACCTCCTGCTAGGTCTGGGACACCTTGTGGAGTGTTAGGTACTCCTTGTCCAGTGTTTGGGATATCTTGTGCAGTGTTTGGAAAACGATGTGATGTGGTCGTAAAACTGTATGTGAAATGATGTGCAGTGTTTGTAACACCTTGTCTGGTGTTTGGAACACTTTGTCTGGTGTTTGGAACACTTTGTCTGGTGTTTGGAACACCTTGTCTGGTGTTTGGAACACCGTCTCTGGTGTTTGGAAAAGGACTTGCAGCACTTTGGAAGCCTTGTGCAGTGAAGTCCCGTATGATGTTTTGGAAATCTTGCGAAATGTTTGAAAACATTTCTGGAATGTGTGGAAAATCTTGTGAAACGTTGGGGTTGTTCGGAGGAATATCTGGGAAGGTCCTTGAAATGTTTGGGAAACTTCGTGGAGGATTGTTGGCAAAATTTGGTCGCGTGTTTGGAAAGTTTGGGGGACGTGGAGGAGGATTAAAAGTCCTGTCATTTGGAGGGATCCGGACATTGGGCCTTGGACTTTCATCATCACTGTTGGTGAAGTCAATTTCAATTGGGCACTCCCAGTAGTCAAAAATAAAGTCAATTATTCTTTGAGGGAGCAGGTTGCTTAGCAATGGTTTGTCATCTTCACTGTAAAGTTGGTATATTCTGATCTTACAGAGGCTCTGTAAGTCACGAGGCTGATGTGAGAAGTTCACCAACTGTGATCTCTGCCTGGCATATTCAGGCATCTCCAGGCATCTGGGCAGGAGACCCTGAGAGTTGATTAGTTTCAGCGGCAATGTGAGATGGAGAAGTTTTCCCAGGAGTTGCTTGTTTTTCAGATTCGGCCTGTTCTCCAGGAACAGGAAAAGGCAGTTCTGTCCGTCCGTGGTAACCTTGTTGACATCTGCACCGTAACTGAGGAGGACGTCCACCACTGACTCCTTGCCCACACTGCAGGCTTCGTGGAGAGGTGTCCGACCTTCACGGTTCACTGCATCAGGCTCTGCGCTGCCCTCTAAAATCGCCGTTAGACAGCTGAGGCTGTTGCTGTGAGTGTCGGCAAAGCTGCTTGCTGCAGCCAGCACGGCCAGATGTAGCGGGGTGTTACCAGAGGACTCCACTGCTTTATTAACATTCGCACCGAGCTGAATAAGACAGGTGGCAATGTCAGTGTGGAGGACACCTGCCGCCATATGCAATGGTATCATGCCAGTCATGTCCGCAAGGTTGACATTGGCGCCGTAGCTGGCCAGCATGCCCACCGCAGGAAGAGCACCGTACCTCACAGCAAGATGGAGTGCAGTTTGCTGGCTGTCGCTGCTGACCCGGGCATTCAGATCCATGCCGTGCTCACACAGCACCCGCAGGCAGTCCTCAGCTCTCTGCTGCATGGTCTCCATGGTCACCCGTAATTTGGAGCGGGGCATGGGCCAGGCCGGAACGATGTTGGGCCAGTGAGTGATGACCAGATGCAGTGCATTGCGACCACGTTGGTCCCTAGTGAAACAGAGTGCAACTGTTAAACGTCAACATCACATTATCCAGAAAATACAGTTTGCCGAAGATTCCAAGGTTAATGTTGTAACTTGACCCAACTATTAATGTTTAATTAGAAATGTTAACAATTATTAAAAGCAGTTTATTTGGTACCTAGCACTGACCCATGATGTGGTTCACACTGAAGGGGAAAAAAAAAGTACCTCAGTTCAGGATTGGCACCAGCATCCAGAAGAACCTCTAGGCTTTGCCCTTTTCTGTACGTAGCAGCAAGGTGGATAGGCAGAATAGCAAGGCCCTACAGTTGAAAACAAAAAATTGCATGAGAGTAGAAACTCCAGGAAGTGTTGATTTATGTGTGTGACCGTAGTTTAGCGCACATAAACTTAATTAAAATAATATGCCTCAACGCGGATGCGCAACATTTTGTGAAAACAGCTAAATGGAATTACCCGATTAGGGAAATCAATCAGTTTTGTGTTTTTCAAAGGTAGACAGACAAGGCGTCTGTTTTCAGGTGTGGTTAAAAACGCCACTTTTTCTTTCATAATTGCCTCGTAAAATCCATCCGCATCAAATTCAGGCACGGCGTCCGAGGTGGTCATCCGTGTCACTTTTGAAGATTCTTTTGATGTTTTGAATGATGCGTACCCTGATATGTCGATTTCATTGCATTTTTGCCTCGTCTTCTTTAGACAATTTCGTAATTTGACAGCTACTAAGCAGATATATTTACATGCGCCTCAGACGTAATGTCTATCGCAAGTTTGCAATTAAGGCTATCTTCTTTTAAATTCGCTACAAAACAAACAAATAAACAATCAAACAAACAAACAGTTTGTTGGTAAAAGTTAGTCCTACTCTACTTATCGAGCAGCTATCGTCTTCCGCTGTTAAGCACTATAATATCTACGCCTTGCAGAAGTTTGGTGCCCCTCGGGGTGTTTCTGTTTCTCGACAGAGAGCTGTCAGAACAGATTCTCGGGCCGGCTGCGTCAGGCAGGTAAATTTAAAGTATGCTGTCCTCAACGGTGGAAAGATGTGACGTGACCTGTTATCAGAATTATCCAGAAATAGCCTATCCATACATTTGTAAATATGTTGTGTTAGTGCATGTGATGTTTGGTAAACATACGTTTAAACACGTGTCAATATTTAATTTAAAAATGAATAGAAAAATGACCTACCAGCTTTTGTACATTTGAAAAAACAGTGCAGTATTTCCATACTTGGATGGATTCGTTGACATTATGTGATTTCAAAAGCGTCTTGACAAATACTATATTTCCTTTGATAATAGCTTCGTGTAATTTATACTGTACATGATCAAATTCGCTACTGTCTTCAAAAATTTGGTTGTTGTTGATTTTATGGTGCATGCAGTAGGGACTATAGCAGGTCTTTGTGGTCATGCCTTTTTTATGGACGCATTTGAAATATAATATTTGAAAAATAATATTGCCGGAAGTGTTCTAAACTCGGGCGTTCGTCAGTAGAATGTGGTCTTCCACGTGATTAGGCTACTGCAGAGCATCATAACTTTTAATCTGTCTTTTGTCTTTCAAAGCCGAGAAATATATTTCTACACGGACATGACAGCCATGTAAGGATTGGAGATTTCGGACTGGCCTGCAAGGATATAATTGTGGACGATAACGAGCAGGAACTGCCCTCTACGCCCTGCAATGGTAAAACATCCCGATACTACAAAGGTTACGACACACTGCACTAGTTTACTACCTTCATGTCTGCAAAAGATGTTTTTACAATTCCCCGGTAGATGGCGACATTGCTATTCTGTGGATTTTGTGTTTTTAGTAAACTAATGGATGGATCATCATAATTACCATTGGATGTCGTGCAGTCACTAACGGCAATTCTATTATAAACTTGTAAAAGTATTTTTTCCTGTTTCTGTTTATGACTCTGCCAGGTTCAATACACACAACAGGTGTTGGAACGTTTGTTTATGCTGCACCAGAACAACTGGAGGGCTCACATTATGACTCAAAGGTAAAGTATAGCACTGGCAAGCCATTATATGGCCACAGGGTGGGTAAAGTAATTTTGTTGTCAACTAATGAAATGTAACATTACTTACCAGAAAATATATTGCAGAGAATACAATAATCAATAATCCCCTTACCACTCTGCACGCTGATGGCCAGTTTGTCTGTTTGTGCTTGTTTAAAATATACTTATTTAATATTTTTTTGTCCACCTTGGAACAAACATTTAACATGTGCACAAGTGACAGTATCAAACACTACATGTTTCAGTTCTTTTACCTTAGATTTCAGTTTGTGCAGTGTGGACAGACAGACAGACAGACAGACAGACAGACAGATAGATAAATGGATTGGTTGCCCTTAGCACTGAAAATGTTCCCTCTGTGATGTGTTCAGTCGGACATGTTCAGCGTGGGAGTGATAGCAGTGGAGCTGTTCCAGCCGTTCGGCACCGAGATGGAGCGCGTGCACAGACTCGGGGAGCTCCGACAGGGTCACGTCCCAGACAGCCTGTCCCAGCAGTGGCCCGTCCTCAGCCAGTACATCCAGCTGCTCACCAGCAAGGACCCGTCCCAGAGGCCCAGCGCCAGCCAGCTGCTGGAGAGTGAGCTCTTCAGCTCCAAAGACAAGGTAGGCTTCATGTAACTTTAAGAGCAATGGAATAATGAACCTCCATAAATAGTAAGGACATAAACACATTTAACCTGATTTCCCTTCAGGATTTTAGGTTTAGGCTTAATTCCAAGTCTTCATATTGGCCTAGAATGTTGCTTTGTACATGCATGAGCTGGGTACAGCTCTCCATATTAATGTGCCATCTTTAAAAAAAAAAAATGTTGGCACATACAGGATACTGCTCCAACTTGATACATTTACATGATAAATTCACGGGTGTTGCTACTGGGTATCGTCTAAATTCAAAATCGCAAAGTCAGGAACAGAGCAGCTACATGACTTGAGTGAGATAGGCTTCTCAGATCAATGCAGATGTAATGATGGTGTTTTAAAAGGTTTCATTGGGTTTAAAAAAAAAAAAAAAAACACTTCACAGCGTTAGTCATTTCAAAGTAGTACAGTAACCATACTGAATAAGGTTTAAATTATTTTACCCATGTACTGTCTTAAACCCAACCTCATTCCTCACACTAAAAGTACCGTTTCTTTTTAAGACTGTTGAAAGTTGACAACGTTTATACTACAGGTGATATATGTAGGCCTGTGGCCAAAACTGGTACTGCGATCAAATTTAAATTACTGTAAAGCGTCGTTTCCCTTTACAAGCAAGAGGCAGAACGCAAAATGAAAACGGACAGAATCTGCGGGCTGTAAATTAAATTTCAAAATTGGAATATTCTGGCTCTACTGTTGTCAGTGAAATCATTTTATATTGAACATGTTTCCATAATCTGTAGTGAAATAGCAGGGCCATTTTATGATTACTTGCTATAAATGTATTATTTTGTACTGCAAAAAGCACCTTTAAACTATCTAATGACAAGAATGACTTGAGTCACTGGATTGTAATTAATTAATGAAATAACTGTTCTCCCATCCAGGTCATCCACAGTCTGTTGAGGAAGATTGATGAACAGGAGGAGGAGATAAATAAACTCCGAAGACAAATAAGCCAAATGCAGAGCTTACAGGACGTCGAGCAGGTGGAAAAGACAGAACAACCTTCGGCATGTTCTTCACACAGCTCAAGTTAACTGTACATGAATTGTCAGTAAATTATTGTGAATGCATTTATGTGTGAATATTAGACTGGATGTATTTAAGAGTGCCATACTTTGAAGAAACTGTAAAATAAATTTTATTTAAATGATAAACTTACTATTTTTTCCCCTCTTTAATTGTGAAACGTTTGTTGCATCTTCTTTTTCCCCCGTATCTCTGACAGTAGATAAACTTGCAAACCATGTGAATTTAACCACCACCACAAGGAATGAGATATACAGCTCAGCAGATTCAAATAGTGTTTGGCTGCAAACAAAGCAACCTTTTTCAGGCCAAATTGTTTCCCACATGCATCAGCATATTTGTGAATGAACGCACTACAACAAGTCTGTTCTCGGAAGATGGGGGATGGCTGTGTGCCCACACATATAATAATATAAAAGCCTTTCCCTCTCTCGTACTAAACTGCAAATGTCATAGTTGACCTGTTTTAGCAGCTTCATGAACATGTTTCTCCTCTGTTGGAAAAAGGTCATTCTACCACTGGCATAAATAAATTGACAAATACAAATACATACATGAATGAATGAATACATACATAAATAAGTACAAATTCAATGACTGGGGACAGACATTTGATGCATTTATCTTGCTTTATTGATTTCATTTATCTTGTTTCATGTGAAAACAATGGAAGACAGTAATCTAACCTAAAAAGCCTACAAACTAGGCACTCAGGTAAACTACAAACACCTCCCAACTCAGATAGTGCTTAGACTGACAATTATTTCAATCAGGAACTTCAGCAAGTATAACATTTTTAACGAAGATCTCTGCATCTTTAAAACAAATAAGATTTCCAAAATAATAGTTTTTTAATAAATTAAAAAATATGTCTGGGTGGTTGTCTGCATCTGGGCCTTGATTGAAAACAATAATAGGCTATGCAATGCTCGTAAGTATCCTTCCTTCAACACAGTTCACAAATAAGGTTATTTGCCAGATACGATGGTTTAAACATGAATGGTTTGTACTCAATCATGTCAAGTGGCGCTTATAGGTTATAGCCTACAGTGCCAATGGTGTTTCATTGCTCCTGTAGCTCAAACAGCTGCCTCAATCGGAGTAAGGTCATTATTTAGCTAAATGCATCACGTTGAAACATTCAGCACCGACGGTACGAGAGACCGGTGCCCTGGCGGATAATGCTGACTATCACGCACGCACCCCGCCTCCCGTTTCTGCGACATGTAAAGAGTTGCTTAACATCTGACTTACCCGGATGTACCCGTGGGGAAACTACGTCATTGTTCACCGCCGGACGCTCGGTGGCTGAAAGGATGGATAATTTAGTGTAATGTATTACATTATTAAAAACTACAGGTAAGTGTTTGATATCTCTTTATGATCCAGTGTTGACAAAAAATGCTCTGCTTTAATGGAAGGTGTGCTGTAAAGCAATCCGACTTGTTAGTGCTTGAAAACCTCTGAGTCCTCCAGTGTCATGTCGGCGGCGAGTGTTTGAGCACCGGTGAATTTTAAATCTCGAGCCCCTCCTTTTTGGAGTCGACCTTACCAGTTCCCGTCTACCTCACCGGGAGTAATTTACAATCAACGTGTTTGGATTTCAACATTCCTCTGGAACAAACCGAAAGCAAACTCACCATGTTTCGATCTTTTGTTTGGCGCGGAAGCAGTCTTGCATTGTTGCGTGCACGTCTGTCAACGTTGTGGTTCTACTTGCTCAGGCTGGATTGTTACACTGGCCGTTACCATGGCGTTTGGTGTTACCATGCGCGTACACAACCTAAACAATTTATTCTCTTCTTTTCACATGCAAAGGTAGGCCACGTTTAAGTTTGCTCCTGGACTTGTTTGTAATTTAGCTTAATATCTTGTGCCGACTGAATGCTTTGCGACTTTATTTTTAGTTGAGGCCTAATTCGTGTTCAGGGGCCTCTCAGCTTTCTACCTAGCTGTGCGACGTGCGTGGTCAAAAGACCAGCTAGCTGCCGAGAAGCTAGTTGTCGGCAACGTTAGCAGGTTTCCTGTAGGGGGAAAGTTAAAAGTCCATCGAGTAAATACATGAACACAGACGGAGTTTATTTGGCACAATTCAAAATGGCACGTTAGCTTAATGCTACAAAAGACATTTCTTACGAGTTTGTAAACAATAACTCTAACATTAGCTACCATGCTAGCCAAGGCCGGGCCCGCGTATTTGTTTGGGTTATATTAGCTCGCTAGCTAGTCGGCATTGGATTGAGAAATTGTGTGGACATGCTAGTTAGCTTGCTAAGGCTAGGATAATTAGCTTATTTTCTTGTTTGTTGAATTCTTCGTTATCAGCGTTCCTGATTTCATAGTTGTGATCTAGCAGTGGAAACAGATCCTCAGTCGCCACCTCATTGCTACTGTTTTTGTTTACTCAAGACTTATCAGACTGAAGTTCAAGGTTGCATTCGCAAATGTTTCGCTTTAATGGCGTTTCCTGTCAGTCACGTGTCACTCTCTCGCTGCGAGTGTACCTAGTTTGACTTGTGAGATTACCAACAGTACACTATGTACGCGGCCAAATGCAGAGACTCCCAACATGTCTGTTGTAAGAAATCACTGCTCAGCTAATACGTGTGGGCGTAAGGCTGTCTTTTTGATGTATTCATGGCGTACATCAGTTGCTTTTCAAAACCACTTTTTAAATGTGCTTACAGGAATATTTGGTGAACACATAAAGGAAATATGGGTCTGGCAATTGTTCATACCATAATTCCTGAGATCACTCGCCGGGTGTATTTTTTGAAATGTTTACTGTAACTGTTTAAATTGTGTGTCATGTGTTGATCATGATGGTCATAGAGCAAGATCTGATCCTTCGGCCAAATGTTTCTGAATGATTTGAGGGCCTTAACACAATGGGATTCATTCAAACATTGCTTGCAAAACTATTAGCCTATATCTGTGCCTGAAAAGACAGGTAGTTAATCTATAGGCTATGTTTTATTGTGGTTTCACATACACATGTGAGGTATGCCCACTTAAAGCAGATGTGCTGAGAGATGTCAGTGTTTACTTGGTGTAGTATTTTCACTCCATGGTTTTAATCCCCAACAGAAATGAACAATGACCATAGTTGACAAACCGTTAGAGAAATCTGACCTCGAGTCAGTGCGGGGGAATCGCTCCGGCGCGCTGGCCTCCTTCTCCTCCGGGGACATGGACGGCAGCTGCTCCAGCTGGGCAGGGGGCTCCTCTGCCTCGGACCCTCCCAGGGCCAAGACCCCATGCATGGGCCCCACCCCCGGAGCTACCCTGTACAGCGCTGTTGCTGCTGCCGCCGCTGCTGCTGCCGCTGCCACCACCACGACCGCCGCCGCCGCTGCTGCTGCCTCCACCGCCTCCTCCACCACCCCCCTCCCCAGCGAGCGGCCCAAGGAGCAGGTGCAGGCCACCAGCGCGGACGGCATCGCCCTCCCCCAGAAGGTGCTGTTCCCGGCCGAGCGTCTGAACCTCAAGTGGACCCAGATGCACCGCATCGGAGCTGGCCTCCAGAACCTGGGCAACACCTGTTTCCTCAACTCGGCCCTGCAGTGTCTCAGCTACACCCCTCCCCTGGCCAACTACATGCTGTCCCGCGAGCATTCCAAGACATGTAAGCAGAACGAGCATCACGAGACAAGCACATCGTCACAGTCTCATCCTGCCTAACGCCTCGTGGGTGGGCCAGTGTGAAGTACATGTCTGCAGACTGGCA
The DNA here is from genome assembly GCA_030347295.1 of Setipinna tenuifilis. NCBI lineage: Eukaryota > Metazoa > Chordata > Actinopteri > Clupeiformes > Engraulidae > Setipinna > Setipinna tenuifilis. The sequence goes on along the minus strand of CM059287.1, from coordinate 13,800,237 downwards.
TCTCCACAAAAAACTATTTTTTAAAATTATTTTGGACTACAAATATGGCATAACGTGTTGACCCACTAGGGTCTTCTTCCTCAGGTAAAGACTGAAATGTTAGGCTACTTCATGTTTGTAGTCCAATATAAACACCTGTTTTTGGAGGGAGATACCAGTGTGCGGACATTTACTTTTACTTCTTTTTATCAGATACATTGTTGTCTTGCACCTGGCCTTCTTGAATGTGGGATGGATGTGCACCATGCTTTTATTTCCCCTCAATACACTGCCTCTGTGAACGAGTGTTTAACATTGCCTGTCTCTGTGCTACTCTTTCTGCAGGTCATGAGCCTGGGTTTTGCATGATGTGCACCATGCAGAACCACATCACCCAGGTGTTTGCCAACTCGGGCAACGTCATCAAACCCATCGCTGTTCTTAATGACCTGAAACGTGAGTGTGCCTCCCTGTTAACCTACCATGTATAATGAATGCACAGTAGCAATTTCACAGCATCCGTGCTGAAAATCTGGGCCTGTACCAATATTTCCTACAATAAATTTAATATTAAATATTAAGTAATCAGAGCTGATAGTGTCGTAACATATTTCTTTCTTTTTGTTTACTTAGATTTTTGTGTTTATTATATCCTTTAGTGGCAGAAATAAAGAGTTCTCTGTGTCCGATATAGCTGAACTATTTGGAAGTATTTAAGCCCTTCATGATTTTGTACCAGTCTGTACATAAACAAAACACTTGGCCAACTTGGCAGATGCTTAATTGATGTGTCATAATCAGTACACTTCTGGCACTGCCATGCCATTGGTTGGTGGGACTCGGTGTCATGATTTTGTCAACAACAGATACCAGTCAACAGTGCTGATGTAACAGTGCATTCCTATTGTATTGGGTGCAGATGTTAAAACACACTTTGGGCCTTTGTTTGCAGGGATTGCTAAGCATTTCCGCTTCGGAAGCCAGGAGGATGCCCATGAGTTCTTGCGATACACTGTGGATGCTATGCAAAAGTCCTGCCTGCCCGGAAACAAGTATGTTTTACATGAGATAACAGACAGACACACACACACACACACACACACATTCAGCATTTCCGTAGAATCACTTCATTTCCTTGTCGCATTACCTATTGTTTCAACAAAAGGTCAGCTTCTGCAGTAACGTTAAGCAATACGACGGCTGGTGTTGAAGCACAAGTTATCTGTCAGCAGTGATTTGCATGCACTGATTGCTTGCCATTTCCCTCTGGTTAGATTGGACCGGCAAACGCAGGCGACCACTCTCATCCATCAGATCTTCGGAGGGTATTTGAGGTCTCGGGGTAGGTGTTTGCATTGAGGGAACTCTGTTGTTCACATTGCAAGCAACTTTGATCTAAAATGTGTAAAAAGTGTAATTTGTAGACTTTATAAATATAATTGTTTGACATTGTGTTTTGTAATTTTGTCCACAGTAAAATGCCTAAACTGCAAAGCAGTGTCTGATACCTTTGACCCCTACCTGGATGTTGCTTTAGACATTAAGGTAAGATTGGATCTTTAAAAAGTTTGTGGATTAACTGTTGGTGTCTTAATTCACTGGGAATGCTAATCAAAAGTGGCTTTGTACAATTACTTTATTAAAAAAAAAAAAAACAGACCGCCCCAACCATCTCTAAGGCTTTGGAGCAGTTTGTGAAGCCAGAGCAACTTGATGGAGAAAACGCCTACAAGTGTACCAAGTAAGTTATAACTTTCCATAACGTTTGAACTTTCATCATCAATAAGCAATTGGACACTAAAATAGGTCCAGTATGTGTTCTTCTTTTGTTTAACCTGTTGTGTGCTCTATGTTTGCAGATGCAAGAAGATGGTTCCAGCCTCCAAGCGATTCACCATCCATCGCAGCTCAAACGTGCTGACCATCTCACTCAAGCGATTCGCAAACTACAATGGCGGGAAGATCGCTAAGGTTGGTTAAGGTGTCCTTCATCTTACCACCAACCACTGTGCTACTCTGCGGACTGTCCACTGCCCTCGATCAGTGGTTTATCATTCAAGGCAGCCTTTGTATATTGTTCTGTATATAACTTACTTTGTACATTATGTACATGCACTATGTGCATTATGTTTATATTGCCTGGTATGTATATTATGTGATATACAAACTGTTATCCCTGTTGATGATTCACTACATGTGTAAATATTGAGATTCGAGTCTCTAGAGTCAACATCTGCTGGAGTCAAATTCCTTGTATAAGTAAGTGTACTTGGCCAGTAATATAATCAGATTCTGATTCCCCTGTGCAGGACGTGAGGTATTGTGAGTACCTGGACCTGCGGCCCTACATGTCCCAGCCCCACGGCGACCCGCTCATCTACAGCCTGTACGCCGTTCTCGTCCACTCTGGCTTCAGCTGCCACGCTGGCCACTACTACTGCTATGTGAAGGTATCACCCAAACCCCCACCCTCCCCAAAACACACACACACACAAACACACACACACCGGCTTGTGCAGGTCTTGAAAGTCTTAAAAAGTCTAGAGATTTTGAAACTCTGTTTTCCAGAACTTGGAAAGTCTGTAATTTTGTGTAAAAGTGTCTGTCAAAGTCAAATTTTAGGGTCTGTTTTAAGGCACATAACCTTGTAAAATAAGAAATGCATATAGAAAGCACCTGCCTGTGCACTTGAGACAGGTGATTCCACTAATTATTAGCCAATCTACCTATGGGATGATTTGTGTGCTCATTAAGATCAGCTGCTTCAAAGAATAGTTGGATCAAATGTGTGGCAGGTTTTTTTTTTTTTTTTGGCCTTCTGAAGCAGACCTCACCATCTTTACCACTAACACTAACCTGTTCTAAAACGTTCTTCAACTTTGTATTTTCATTCATTCATTCATTTATTTATTTATTTATTAGGCCAGCAATGGGCAGTGGTTCCAGATGAACGACTCGTCAGTGTCTGTCAGTGACATTCGTTCCGTTCTCAACCAGCAGGCCTACGTCCTTTTCTACATTAGGTTGGTGGCAGCCCTCTCTCTCTCTTTTATTGGGAACCCTGTACACATGTACACATAAATGTTACCAATTGATGCATGTTAGTATATCTGGTTTATATTTGCTAGTTGGATATATTGTACATTGATACATTTTGTATTCTATTTAACTGCTCTTATACTGTGTTTTTTCTACTCTGTGCATCTGTTGGCTTGTTGGCTTGTTCCAAAAGACATCTCACTGCGTTCGTATAGATGTCTATATAGATGTCTATAGACTTCTACTTGATTGTAGAAGAGTTAGCCTTAGGCTAACTTACATTCAGATTCTGCAACATCTCTGTGGGCACCGTGCAGTGTAAACGCCCCCGTGCTGCCGTTTGCTGATAAACTAGCTGGGCTAGCTGCTAAGCGTGTGTCCTCTGACGTCTTGGCCCCTCTTCCTTCCCTTATCAGGTCTCATGATGTCAAGAATGGCGGAGGGGAGGTGTCCCCAGTGATCCACACCCCGCCCAGGCCTGTGCTGAGCGTACGGGGCCTGACGGTCAACCGGCCTGCCATTCCCTCCAATGGCCCGCCACGTCTGCTCAAGGTAGGACCTTTATTAAGAGTTTACGAACAACATGTGCACACTTTTTTTTTGAAATTTTATTGCAACTAGTGACAGGGGAATTAATTTGAAGAATGTGACTTTTGTGAACGTGCCTGTTTTTTCCCGTGGACTTCTCAAATGTGTGCGGCAGGACTTTCACTTCTACACTGAACTCAGGATGTCCGCCTCTTTGTGCTCGAAAGGAAACATTGGTGATATGTGGGCCGATGTGTTGTGTGAATGTTTGGCACTAACGCTAGATTGGTTCTCTCTCTCTCTCTCTCCCCCTCTCCCTTTCGCTCTCTCTCTCTCTGTCCCTCTCTCTGTCCCTCTGTCTGTCTCTCTGTCTTTCTTTCTTTCTCTCTTTCTTTTTCTTTCTGTCTGTCTGTCTGTCTCTCGCTCTCTCTATTTCTCTTTCTCGCTCTCTCTCTCAGATTGGACCCCAGGTCAATGGGCGGGCCTACCACAGCGGCTTCAGGTACGGCAGCAGCGCCGGTGGCGGCAGCAGCAGCAGCAGCAGCACTTTGACCAAAACTGGCTCCGGCTTGTCCTCCTCCTCCTCCTCGGCCTCTGCCTCGTCCTCCTACCCTGCTGCCTCCTCCTCTTCCTCATCCTGCTCCTCATCGTCATCCTCCTCCTCCTCCTCGTCCACCTCCTCTTATGTACCCAGCAGGCCCACAGAGATCGCTGACCCGGACAAGCGGCAGAAGCTGTCCTTCCTCATCGGCCAGGGCAAGAGCGTCCGCCCAGGTCTCTCCCAGCCGGGCTCGTCGTCCAGCTCGGGGTTGTCCCACGCTCCCCTCTCCTTGTCCTCCTCCTCCGCGTCCTCCAGCAGCGTTGCATCCTCATCCTCCTCCTCGTTCTCCACCATGCACTCTACCTCAGACCCCTCCTCCTCCTCCTCCTCCTCCTCCTCTGGCTCTAAGCTCAACGGCGCCCCCTACAGCAGCAGCAGCAGCAGCGGGACCTCCATCGCTGCCTCCTCTGCCCTGCTGGTGCCCTACGGCCAGGAGTCGTCCGAGGAGTCGGACCAGGAGAGCAGCAGCAACAACAACAACAATGGCGGCCTGCGGCAGAACGGCCAGGCGGAGGCTCACGGGAACAGCAACGGCAACGGCAACGGCAAGCAGCACGCCAACGGCAATGGCAACGGCCACAGCCACGGATACCACCACGACATGTCGCCGCCCGCCAAGAGGCACGCCGGCGACCTGCTGCCGTCCAGCCAGGCCAAGACCAACGGCTACACCAACGGTCAGGCGGACACCAAGCCCAGCCAGAACGGCCACCACAAGCTCAACGGTGTCAAGGTACGTAACCACAGTCATGTGTACGTGCACACGTGTATATTAGAGAGATTATTGAAACATTATTGTTATTGGTGTACAATAAATTATATAATAAGGGGGGGGCAGTAGGGTATATTTTACATTTGCTAGTAGTCATAACTTTGAAACATTTTCATAATTTCAGGCTTAGAATTATTTCTTGCTTAATGCTCTGATGTATAAAGTAAATTGTCTATTGCTGTTATTATCAAAAACATAATTTGACGTTTTTAAAACATTAAATATGCAAAGTGTATAAAACTTCTCAAAATATGTGCGTTTGGAGTGCCTCTAATAATGAATGCTGTGCAGGTGAATGGAAATGGGCATGTGACCTCTCCCAGCTCCTTTAACGGCCGCGACGCTGAGTTCAGGGCCAATCACGGCCTCAGTAAGCCAAGGTAAGCCCTGCCCCACACAAATACACTGAATAAGTTAAGTTATACAACATGTTATACAACATTATTTAAACACGTAACACGTAAACATCTTCCATAAAGCAAGTTTAAACATTAATTTGAATTAAAATTGTATAAAAAATGCATATGATTACAGAATGGTTCCTAATTTTTTGTGAACGCAAGTGAACTGCATGATGAGCGAACAAGTGGGTAAAGGTGTGGAAGGGTAATAAAAAGTGTCTGTCTTTGTCCCCTGCTTCATCCCAGCAAAATCCCCGATGCCTCTGCAGGCATGAGTGTGCCTTCTGTGGGTAAGAACGGCCATCAGTCCCCGCCCCACAACTCTGATTCGCTGCGGCTGTCTGGTGAGGTCAATGCCTCCTCCACCTCCACCTCCACCCAGCTGGGCAGCCTTTCGGTCCCTGCTCCGGCCTTTGAAACCATGGGTGACACACAGACCAAGCAAGAGGGAATGCGTGGGAATGGCCTGTCCACCTCCAAGGACCAGGTGCTGCTGCCATCAGGTGCCTCCGAGGTGAAGCAGCCCCAGCACCAGCACCACCACCAGGCCCTGACCAGTTCGGGAGACGGCCCTTCGGTCTCTGAGGTCAGGGTGGTGGTGGCGCCGCCCTCCACTAAGCCGGTGCACATGAACGGGCTGAACGAGCGGGTGGAAGCAGGTGACCTCACCACCACCACCACCGCCGCCAAGCACCGAGACACCGGCCGGGACGACGGGGATCGAGACTGGAGCCGGAACGGGCGACTGAACGCCTCCTACCTCGCCAAAGACCGCGAGAAAGAGAAGGAGAGGGACCGGGAGCGGGACCGTGACTCTCACCGCCGCCATCACAACCAACTCAACGGAGGAGGCAGTGGTGGCAGCGAGAGGGGCAGGGACCGCGACGGCTACGGTCACCGCGCCGACAAGGAGTCCCGCCGCCCGCGCTCCAGCAGCCGAGAGCGAGAGCGCCACCATCGGGACTCGGACCGCTACTGGGACCGCCATCGGTCCTACCGAGACAGAGACAGAGACCGAGACCACCACTACCGCCACCACGGCCACAGATCCAGAGGCGAGCGCGAACGGGAGCGGGACTACGAGCGTGACCGCGATAGGAGGCCTGCCGTCGGGGAGTACAACAACCACCACCACCACCGAGGCTCGGGCTCCGGAGGAGAGGGCTCAGGCTCGGGCTCCGGCCGCTGGCGCTGGGGCGAGGAGGAAGGGCGCGGGCGGGAAGAGGAGCTCTCCAGCAGCAGGGCCAAGCAGCTGCCACCACCTCCTTCTGCCTCCAGCACCCCGGGCTCTGGGGCCTCAGCCTCGGCCTCGGCCTCGGGCAAGCACACGGACAGGAAACGCAGCCTGGAGGACGATGACCACTCCGAGGAGCGCCCGTCGAAGAAACACAAGAAGTCCAAGAAGAATAAGAAGAACAAGGACAAGCACAGGTGAGGCTGCTAGCTGGAGAAGTAAATGATAAATGATGCAAAATACACTCTCCCTTATCATTCTACAGTAGCTTTCACCCACACTTTCAGTGCAGACAGGGAGTCTGTTGGTCTACTAAGATGAAATGATCTCATTTTTGCTAGAGTGGATTTAATACGTTTGATCCGTCGCTGTTGATGCAATTTTTTTGGATGCAAATCTGTAAATTGCACATGTTTTTTTTTTTTTCCTCTCTCTTCTGTTCAGGAGCTCAGACCTCGACTCCCCTGAGCGAACCAGCGACGGCACCTCGGCAAAGCGCAAGAAAAAGAAAAAGAAGAAGAAGAAGAAAAAGAGGAGGCACGAGGAGGAGGAGCGCAACCTGCGCAGGAGCTCCAGTTCCGCAGACGAGCGGCCGAGCCGCAAGCGCCGCAGCCGCAGCCCCGACCCTGAGCGCGACCCCTCACCCTCGCCGCAGGACGCCAAGCGCGCACGTCTGGACAACCACCACCACTCAGCCCACAACACGCAGTCCAGCGCCAAGCACCGGCACATGAACGGCCACGCAGGTTTGAATCTCAATGTCAATGTTTTATTTTCTGTGTCCTGAGTGAAACTGAATTTTCTTTTATTATCGTAACTAGCACTCCAAACGTGTGCTATATGTGAGAGATTTATGGCAAGTTAGTAGACGCTTTTATCCAAAGCAACTTGCAGTAATCATACAGTCCTGATATGTAGCCAGGGATTATGTTAAAGCAACACTAGGTCTTTTTTTTTCAACCTTAAAATGTTTTCAGAATCGGAGAACGATATTACGTTGTAATACCAATTTTTACTGACAACAGTAGTAAATCCCAATTATTTGTATATTTCAACTTTATTTATTTAAGCCAGCAGTATTTTCAAATCGATTGCAGTACCAGTTTTGGCCACAAGACTGCCATTAACGGCAAGGATTTTGTGTGTTCCCTCACAGGTAACAGTTACTCCTCCGGATCTTCCCAGGAAGGCGATGGCTCCCAGGGACTCTGCAAAGATGCTAAATACAGTAAGTGTTTGCGTGCCAGCTTTGAGGAAAGACCTGGCGAGTATTCCAGAAGACAGGTTTAGCATTTCTACAGGTTTCATAACCAAGCAATGTGACATTGTGGTTCTGACTGGAACCAGCAACTTGTGTGAGCCGTGCCAGTGCCAGCTTTTCAGTTAAAAAAACAAGCAGAACCAGTTCTAGATTGGGCACTGGCACTGTGGTGGTGGTGGAAGCGAGCTATAACATGTTCATGTTCTGGCCCTTAGGGGGAGCGTCGGATAGGCCACTGAGCCCTCTCGCAGCCAGGGGAGAGAAGAGGAGCGCATCGGACATGTCTTCTGCCGATGTGAGTCGCTGTGTCCTTTTTTAAAAATGTGTTGTTTTGTCCCATTTTATTAGAACACCCTTGGCAGACACTTTTATCTCAATATCTCAAGTGACTCAATTGTAAAGGGCACAGATCAAGCTACAGTTATGCAGAGGAGATGTGCCTGTCCCAAGTGTGCCAAAACACAGGGATCCTGTAGAATCACTGAGCGCACTAAAAGTGCTTAGAAGGGCTACACTATGCCATCTGTACATCTGACCACAGTGGTGTGGGATTTGCTAGACCAGTGCTTTGCAGTAAAGCTGGGAGGACTGTTATTGAGGCATGAGCAGGGCTGCGGCCATGTTGTACCAGTCAAATTTCAGCTGTTTTCTTTGTCACATACAGTTAGTTATACTTCAGTTTGAGAAGGATAACCAGTCAAAGTAAAATTGCCACATAAAATGATACCAAGTGCATTATGTAGTAAAATGCTTTGTATTGACTACAATGGCTGTTCGCATTATTAAAATAGATTAAATAACAATATGAGGGTTAAAGTGACACTTAGTCTGTTTGTCTTGTTAAGTGGTGAATCAGCAAATTCTGGGAAGGTCATTTTGTGAGGTGATGTTTGTTCATCACTGCTCTCCCTTCTCTGTAACAGGTTAATGGGCATGCAGTTTAGAGGACTTTTCTTCCTCTTGATGCCCAGGTGAGTTCTTGGTTCTTGGCCTGTTCTTTCTTTGTTTCTTTCTTTCTTAACATTGTCTTATTTGACTATTAGATCTACACATCACCAGCAACTTGTTTCATATTAATAAATTGCATGTATTCTTTTCTTTTCAGACACGGAAGACTGTCAAAAATAAGCTTTTGGAAAATCAAACGAAATCTACAGCAAAAGAATGAGATTCGTCTAATTGAACTTGGTGCTTTAAAAAACTGATATTGAATCTTGTGACCACACAAAAAGCGCTTTTGTGTGGCTTTTAAAATAACTTTTTTTAAATGGACCAGATTGGATTTTTTTTTTTTTCCTCCCTATTTTTTCCCCTCCCTTTTTATTTAAGTTCACTCTTCAGCTGTGAACTCTACGACTCAAAGGAAGTTTAGAATTTAGAGTTAATATATTCATTTAAAATGGAAAAAAAAAGACAAAAGCCTGGAGCTTGAACATCTTAATTGCTGCTCAGTCACAGACTCAGGACACACACTCTCAAGGAGCGAGACTGCGTTTCAATTTATGGATATGTACCTCGCTCACCCCCTTCAACCCCCCCACCCCATCCCCCCCGCTCAAGGTGAGGCTGCGTTCCAGTGTATGGATATGCACCTTGCTGCCCCCCACCCCTGTCCCTGGACCCCCCTCAAAACCTCCAACCTCCCACCCCACCCCAGGAATTTGGGAAGTACCAGACCACCACGTCACACACACAGGAGAAGAGGAACTTTGTAGTCAAAAGTGTCTCCTGGCTTCTGATGTCACTGTACTCACATATCCCCTATAGTGGAGCTGCGCGTACGTACGTATGTGCGGGCAAGGAGCGGACTCCACGTGGGCACTTGGCCACACCCACTGACCCACCCACCCAACCACCCACCACTGACCCATAATCCCTTTCACCTGGACACACTTGAGGATGTCTGCCGCTACGCTTTGCTTCTCGCCTCCCCTCGGCACCGTCCCCACAACTGTCCTCCATTAACCCACAAATTTCTTATTTTTCTTTTTTTTTTTTTTGATTATTATTATTATTATTATTATTATTAAAGTAAGCAAGCGTAAAATATCATGTATCTTTAATGGCTATGTAATTTTAAGTTTGTTTTTTTTGTTTATTTTTAAGAAAAGTTCAGTTCATTGTTATGGATAACGAATACTGTGAACTTATTTTTTTGAACTGTACTATCAGTTATTTGTATACATACAGTCCTGTATCAGGAAAAAAAGACACTTTTCTTTGTCTTTTCTTTTTCTTTTTGCATTTCATAGTGAAGCCCCACGGCATAAGTTGAGACCATGTTTTTTTTTTTTTTTCTTATGCGTGTATGTGTCAGTTTAAAAAGTGGAATGGTTATGTCAAGAGCTTTTGTTTTCACTGTAGCATGTTAAATTAAGTTTATACAATGTACAGTTCTATAGAGGGGGGAAAGCCTTAAAAAGCATTTGTTAATGTTGGAAATTGTAAGTTTTTCTCTCTCTCTCTCTCTCTCTCTTTCACTGTTTACATGATTTTTATTTTTGTTTGGAGTGAATGCAGAGGGGTGGCCATGTTTGATGTGTGAGGGGGAGAATGATTTTTGCTTTGTATAGAATGGGCTCCCTTCTCCCTGATTTGTTTAAGAAAAAAACAACAAACAAAAAATATTTCGATAAATGTGACTTTTTGCAATTTTATTGAATGTGGACTTTTAAACAGTGTGGGTTTTGCGAAGAGATCTTTGGGCAGTGTTGGAAGTAAATACGACAGATCGCAAACGTATACTTCTATAGCAGTTCATTTTAAACAAAACCAGGTTGCATAAGGATTTTTTTTAAAGTATTTTTCTGTCAGACAACATTCAGCATTAGCCTACTTCTGCCAGGTGATGAAGCTACTAAATCATTGGTGAATACTGAAGAATTAGCCGTCTCGGGATTCTTTCCGGGCAAACTGCAAGTTGGTGTTCAGAAAGGTGTTTTGTTTTTTGCAGTCAGTGACTGTGATCCTGATGGTGTGCTGTCGAAACATTGGTTCACTTTTAATTTCAAACAATGTCCCTTTTGCTGACTACAGTATCTCGGCCTTTTAGCCATGTACATAAAATGTTTAACATACTCATGCGATTATACCGTGGGAATCTTGACATTTACCGTTGTTATCACTGTGTTACAGTTCTTATACAAGTTCTAATGTCTTCACTTGGGAGGGGGGGAAAACAAAGTGGAGAAAATAAACAGTACTGCAATAGCTTTAATATATTGAAACCACAGCAACAGAAATTGTTATTGGTGTACTGCTTAATGCTGTACTCGGAGCCATTCAATTTAAACACAGTCACTAAAAAATGTTAAAACTATAACTATACATGCTACAAAAACAATAAGGTAAAGCAATAGTATCTATACATTATGTACACATAACTTACAACTTTTTCAGAATGGAAAATAAATACGGATTCTCTTGTAACATTATGGTAAATCAATACACAAGTAGCTTTAAAGAACTCTACACAAAAAACATGAACATTTTACCATTCATTCTCTATTGTACTTTTACAAGTTTTGCCAACGCAAATTAATCAGATATGATTTCCTCTAAACAGCTTATAAAGATTCACAGCCTCCCAGCTATCAGTCCAGCTGATTCAGGTGGACACTGTGTGAGTGTGTATGTCGCCTTCACATCAGTAAAACAAGGGGGGGATGTCAACATGAAACACACAGTATACCTTGAACACAGTTTCAGGTGGGGGAATGTTGTAGCCATGTGGCTGATTCCTTAAAAGGACAGAGCTCAACATAAAAAAGTGACCTTTAAACCATTGCTACTGGTTAACAACACAAACCAAGGTCGGCACAAAAAATTGGATAAACTGGACAAAAGTGGACGAAATTGCAGGGTGGAGGAATTTTACAAGGAATGACCTGTAGGGGGCTCCCTGGTAGCAAGAGTCCTGATGGATGCCCTGAGAATTGCGTCTTCACTGCTGCATCTAATATGGAGTTCTATCTGTGGCCATACAAACACTAGTCCACCTTCATACAAGAAAACCCTCTCAAATATTTCAGTTTGACTCACTGAAGTTACAGTGTACCTGTCATTTAACGGATATTCTTCTACAAGCTGAAGATCCCCCTCCCCCCCAACCCCTTACACATAACAGCAGAGCTTTGTTGTTTCTGTGACAAAGCCCAGAACTCCACTCTGATAAATACATGTGCAGAAATCTCCACACTTGATTGTCCAGTCTCATGCTGACCCCCCCCACTCCCCACCACTACTGGCTCTTGTCCAGCCCCCTACCCCCCAACTACCCTCCTCAAGTGGGCAGGCAGGTTCAACAACCCCTCCCCCAATCCCCTTTCCACCCCACCCCCCTAAGGAGACACTGAGTGGACAGCGAGTTCCCTCTGACCCCACAGTCGGGGGCACCAGCCTCTGGTCAGCGTCACTTCTTGTTGGCCACCCGCCGTTTCCTGCTGGCCAGCATGTCGTAGAAGGGGTCCCTGCTGATGCTGGCTCTGTGGGGGCAGAGAGGGAGAGAAGAAGGCCATTAGGAAAAGTGGCCACAGAGGCACACACAAACACACACATACACAGACAAGTGTTCAGTGCTATTACTTGAATGCTGTAACTAGGACTTGAAAAATATATCGAAAATGTCACAAGACTGCAGACATTAGTACATACAGACACAATATACTTTTACATATTGCCAAACCCTGCTCGACTACAATACTACAGTAGATGCTAATGGATCTTTCTGCTTATTGAAGTTTCTGGCCAATCAGATGGGAGTCCTGCTGCCTTACATGCCCTCCCCCGTAGCATAAGCTACTCACTACCTGGTGTCTGGCAGTTGACAAAAACCTGGAAGACATTACTAGTTAACAGACATTAACTGTATTTAAGTGTTTGTTTATCTGAAATGTTATTGTCACTGCACCATTCAACAATGTGATATGGATATCATGGATATCATAGTTCCCTGATATCATGCAGTCCTAGCTCTTACCAGCATCCCTTGTACATACTAAGTACATACTTGTACACTTGTACATACTAAGTACATACATAGTATGTAAGTACATACTAGCTCACCACGAGGCACAGCTGTCAAAGACGGAATGATGTGGAAGTTAAATGGCGTTCTGTCATGACAAATTTACAGGAAAATAATCAAGCGGAAAAATAAGGATGCCTGGTTCTGTGTTTTTTTTTTAGCCAAAGAGTAACCACAGCAGTCTCTCTGTCAGCGGTCAGCACACAATCTTCAAAAAGAAAATAGCCACACACTCCACGTTAGTTTTTTTTTTTTTTTACGTTACTTCCAGAACCTTGACAAGGGCCATGGGGGCTGAAACGTCGAAAATGAAGGGAAATAAAAGAAGTTGTTGGCAGACACCCCCCTCAACCCCCTCCCAACCCCCAGCATGTCCTGCTGGGAATACAGTAATCCATGACTCTGTGCCGCCACAGCTATGCTCAGACTGAGTCTGTGTGCGGTTGGAGACTAAGGATTGGAGGAACTTTAGGGGGGGTGTGTGTGTGTGTGTGTGTGTGTACGTATCTGTGTGTGTGCGTGCTCATGTCTGCATATGTGTATATGTGAGTGTGTGTGAGGCTGCATGTGTATATGTGAGTATGTGTGTGTGTGTGGCTGCATGTGTGTAGGTGAGTGTTTGTGTATGTGAGTGTGTGTGGGTCCATGTGTGTATGTGAGTATGTCTGTGAGGCTGTGTGTGTGTGTGTGTGTGTGTGCGTGTGTGTATGTGTGTGTACGTATCTGTGTGTGTGCGTGCTCATGTCTGCATATGTGTATATGTGAGTGTGTGTGGGTGCATGTGTGTATGTGAGTATGTCTGTGAGGCTGCATGTGTATGTGTTTGTGTGTGTGTGTGTGTGTGTGTGTGTGTGTGTGTGTGTGGAGGGGGGGGGGGGGGGGGGGGGGTGAGTAATGGCCCAGAAATCCCGGCAGGCACTCGCCGGACGTGCTGAGCCAGCCGCTCGCAGCACGAACAGACGGCGATGACCACAGGGGCGACAGCCAGCTCCTCTGTGCCTGAGTCAGGGGAGCGCCGTCTGTCCCCACACTAATGAGACGTGCCCTGACCAACACTCCCTCTCTCCCTCACTCTCTCAATCTCTCCCTCACCCCTCACTCCCTCTCTCACCAAAAGACATTAACACCATATTTAAGTGTTTATTTATCCAAAGTGATATTGTCAGCAAAACCCCCAGCACACCACCACAATGGCCAGACCAACCAACCAACCAACCATCCATCCATCTGCATGTCAACGTTTTAGAACACATGCATGCCTTCTCTCTATTCGTCTTTCTCTCTGTCTCTCTCTGAGGCTCTGTCGCTCTCTCTCTCTTTCTCTCTCTCTCTCTCTCTCTCTCTCTCTCTCTATTGATATAAAACAAGGATTTTAAAACTAATACTTATACCTAATACCTAATACTACATACTAAAAAATTAAATCCACAAAGCGTTTATGCTGCCACTGCAGCACATGTTCACTGCAGAGAGGTTGTCACATGTCTCTCTCTATCTTTACCTCTTCACCTTTCACTCATCTGTTAGTACCAAGACTCAGAACTAAGCTTCAGAAGCCACAATCCCATACAACATCCCCATATCAGCTTATTGTAATTGGCACAACTCTTCATCCAGGTGGAGGAGGTAACTAGTGAAATCAATCACCTGTATGAACTGCACAGGTATGTAGAACCAGGTGGCTATGGAATATGTGTTACTGGATTAAGGTTTCCTCAGCCAGGTTGCCCATCATCACTGTCCATCAGTGGTAAAATCGTTTCATATAAGGGGCTGACACGTGTAAGTCATAGAGCATGACCGACAGAAGGACATGGACAAGGTTGTGTTTTCCTTCCTGTGAGGCGTTGTGAGGAGACACTTCTTTAGATGTGTCTGTTAATTTTAGGTATACTTTGATAGGGTAGTGAAGAAGTTGCCAGGAAGTAAGTGTGGGAGATAGATAGAGAGAGAGATGGGGTAGGGTTGGGAAATGACCACAGGCCTTGAGTCCTCTATGGCCACTTGCTCTATTGTGTTCCGAGTGCTGTAGTGGCTGCACCATAGCGTCCCCACCATATCTCTTTTTTTTCAGTCGGGACAGGAAGGTGGCTGCAGCGTGAGAGAGACAACTGGGCCCAGAGTGTGAACGTGTGTGAGTGTGAGTGTTTCTGGCCCTTCCCGGCCCCTTGCAATCAGCTGGGTGTTATCCTGAGGAAACCCATTTGGCCTCTGGAGAGCGAGACCTCCTTGGCCTTGTCTCCCCACCACACCACCCCACACACACACACACACACATACACAAACACACACCGACTTCCCACTGTGAGTAAAGGATCTCAAGAATCACGCGCTCACACATCACTCGGCCATCGAGGTCACAGTCATAGGACCCTCCTCTCACTCTCCATCCTGTGTAATAATGGAGTTACCAAAATACAATGAGGGCCACTATTTGCCCCCCCCCCCCCCCCCCCCCCCCCCCCCCCCAAAAAAAAACCAACCCCCCCCTGCAGTGCTGCCATGTGACTCATTAGACCGTGAACATGTCCCTCAAGGCACCAGTAGCTCTAAAAAAAATCACTAAAAAAGAGCAGAGGGAAACTTTGTCACGCCTCCAACGCTTAGGGGCTTTTTAGCCCTAAATTTGTCCTTTATGAATCTCAGATACAGATACAGAGGCCTGTGTCCAATGAGTCAAAAATAGGAACATCATTACCACAGTGAATAAACTGTTGATTCCGCAGAAGGCAATGCAAGATTATGCAGGTCAAATCGAGTTCAAATGTGGCCTGTGGTTATATTCCAATTCTTCCTTACAGTATCTCTCTCTCTCCCACTTGGTCTCTGCCTAAAGGTTCTCTAACCTGTAACCTATCAATATATCGTACAGTGTATAGTTTAACAATATGCTCCAACTACTGCGCAGTATAGTTAGAGTACCACTACCATGAACAGGCAAGTGCCCATTGGGACCCAGATTGGAAACAGGCCTGGGTCAATTCCCAACCCTACCCCATCTCCATCTCCATCTCCCGTTTACCTCCTGTCCATAACTTCACTGTTCTATCCAATATATACCCATAAAAACATGGATAGATCAAGGAATTGAGTGGCCCCTGGTCAGAAAACGGTCAATTTAGCCTGGCCCCTTGGGACCTCTGCCCCCCTGAGCCTAGGCCCAGTAGGCCTGTTCATTAGTCCACCCCCTGCATAAAAAGGTCAGAAACATACAGTAGAGTGGTAAGTGGTGGACCTCTCCACAGGTTGCGGACTTACTTGATAGATTTGATCCACTCCTCCTTCTCCTCGGCGGTCGGGGCTGATATCCTGTAGACTACATGATTCCCCTCCACCACCCTTCCATCAGCCTCCGTCTTACAGGCCTTGATCACCTGGCCTTTATGGCTGGGGTTGTACAGCTCAAAGCAGTTCTGAAAGCAATAATGGTCAGATGATCATTACATTAAGAATACAGGTCTTTTTTAACAAAAATACAGAGACTTTGAGTGTGAACTCTGTGTAAACAAAACTGGAGTGTAATGTTGTGTGATACAGACATGATAAACATATTTTTCTTCTTTTTATTTCTTAAATATATTGTGTATGCTACTGCTACATGCCTGCTAACTTACAGTTTATGATATATGCTATGCTATGCTTTATGATATACACTATTTTAAAAAAGAAAGTAACTAAAACAAAATAATTAAGTAAAATAGTTAATAGTTAATGAAGTAAAATAGTGAAGTGTCTATCTAAGGACAGATATCTCACCGGCTTCCTGGGTTCGTCAACCTCCCTGATGCTAAGGTTCTCCAAAGGAATAATCCCTCGAGGCTCCTTGTCCTGTGGGAAATATTATCAGGAATATTTCGGTAATCCTTGTCAAATCCATGTCTTTGTCATTCTTTAATATAAAAATGATTACTGCAACGACTTATTTAGTGATGCATTTCCTGAAACAACACTGGGTAGGGAGGGCTTAGGAAAGCCAAACTCAATGGCTAGTGATGTGGGGGAGGCAGCAATTTGTTCTCCAGGTTTGTGTTTACAATGGAGCATTGTGGGGGATGAGCACGGCATTACTCCTGGGCCTCTTGGCTTAATAAAAAAGGACCCAGTGGGGAAGGGATTGCCAGGGGACCCAAATCTGAGGCTCCTCTGGGGGGGTGGAGGGATGGCAGGGGTGGATGGTGGGTGGATGGGGGTGGGTGAAACCGGTGTGGGGGGTGGGGGGGCTTTTGAAGTGGCCACATGTTCCCCAGAGGCCCTGACCAGATGTTTCTCCTGTGTTTTCTTAATTGTTGGATGCGAGAACAAATTCTGCTTGGGGGGCTTTGCCTGCTAAGGCTTAGGTTTTACTGATAGGCAAAAAAAATCTTTACATACACACACACACACACACACACACACACACACACACACTCGCACACACACATATATACGACAGACACACACACCACACACACTGTATCACTGTTCTGTCTCACTCTGACCCCCCCCCTTCTTTCCACCCTAACTGAAATGAAATGATGAAATGGTGGGATGTTTCCCCCACCAGCAAAAGAGAGCTGAGGTCTGCAGTTACTTACAGTGGTGTACTCAAAGTAATATAGGCAGTTGTCGGTTAGAATGAACCACCTCCTCTTCCACGTCTTCACTCTGCCTCCTGCATGGCAAAGCAGACATGAATTATAAATGACCTGTAAACTACACAGAATGGCAGAAGAACCAAGCGACAGAAAAAAAAGTGCTGTCGCGGGCAAGAAAGGCAAGGACACACACGCACACACACACACACATATACACAGCGGCTGAGGTCATTTGACAGTCCCAAGACGACGCAGGGTAATTTGCCTGAAATTGCAATGATATAGCAGCATGTCAATCAACATCAACGCTGAGAGACAGCTGTCACGATATACCGAATTTAAAGCACACACACCGCACACGATCCTGAGATGCATTTAAAGCTATACATATGATTTAGTGATAATAATACTATATGCTATGTGTTGGTCGGATGTTTAGAAAATGTTTCTTATCACGGTAATTGAAGAATTTACTTGTAGAATATTAAATACGGAAAAAGTGAATATTCATGGAACGTCAAACTGGCAGTGAGTAGACACACACACACACACACACACACACACACACATACAAACACACACACACACATGCACATCGTACACACATCATTACGCTTTTAAACTGTCAGTGAGCCTACAAACAGATACACACATTGTTAGACATTGTTACACATTGCTCAAATTGCAGTGCTATAGCATGCTGATGACCTGATGACTCAATTTGAAGAAGCCGTTAAAAAAACCGTAACACAGTGAATAATCAACATGGTTCACACTTTACAGAGTCTGTCTCCTTATCTAATATCCTTATCAGGTTAATATAACTCCACCAATATGGTCAACTAACTGAGATGCCCTATCTTCCACCCTATCCACACCCTATGAAACTATGAAACCTGTATTCAAATGTGTCAGTGACCCGGAATGAGGAGCCCCAGGGTCCTTGGGGGCCTAATATTATTAGCTGTGTGTGTTAAATGACCTGGAAAAGCTGGAAAATGTCTCATTACAATGTTTCACAAGAGCTTCAATGTTACAGTTCTGCTATCTCAATCAGGAGCGAAACAAACACAGGCATATGGTACACAGTGAAGAAGAAGAAGCAGAGAACGAAAGAAGGAATAGAATGAAGGAAAAAAAGAAGGAAAACAGCATTAAACTAAATTAGTTGGCACAGTATGGGGTCTGGCAGGGAGGAGTGGTGCCCCTTGAGAGAGAGAAAGAGAGAGAGAGAGAGAGAGTGAGGAAGAGAGAGAGAGGAGAGGGGAAAAAGACAGGGACAGTGAGAAAGATAGGGAGAGAAGAAGAGAAAGGGAGAATAGAGACAGAGAGACAGAGACCGACAGAGCAAGAGAGATAGAGAGAGAGAAAAAGAAAAGAGAGAGGGAGAGAGAAGTAGAGTGGCAAAGCGGCACGTGAGAAGGGGAACATGGCACAGAGCTCACGCTAGTCTCGGAGTGCCGTGAGGGGAAACACTGCTTGCCAGGTCCGATCACAGCAGGAGTCCCAGAGTATAAACCGCACCAGATCATTTTAATACGGCGCAAAACACTCCCTGTCTTCAGCTCCACATAAAGCAGGAGAGCGAAAGAGGTGATGGGAATGAGGAAATCAGCATGGGGATGTAAGTGAGTAAGTGTTGAGACAGCTATACTGCCTGCCAGGAGAGTGTGATGGTTGCATGGCTTTATTTTACTGTTCCTGTTACATCAATTAGGTACAGTGTAAGAAAGTGTGTGACAATATGTAAGATTAAGTACTTACAGTGTACCATAGGGTTACGGTTAGGGTTAGGGTTAGGTATGTACAGTGTAAGTGCATAATATTACATGCTGTTAACACGTAGATACATTAAAAAGGGAAATTTATTTTACTGTCCCTGTTACATCAATTAGGTACAGTGTAACAATATGTAACATCATGTACTTACACTGTATCACAGGGTTAGGGTTAGTGTTAGGTATGTACAGTGTAAGTACATAGTATTACAAGTTGTTCCATGTAGATACACTAAAAAAATGAATCGTAAAATAAAACTGTTACCAGTGTGATTGCATACCCTACCGAGAGAGTGACTGGTTCCAGGCCTTATATTATCTACCCCTGACCTTAAGATCGGGGACTGGTCCCCATGGTCTGCTACTACCGTAATGGAGACACTTAACACTTAATTTTAAGGATCCCTGTTGCAGGATCTCTAAATGTAACAGCAGGTAACTTTCCGTACTTATACTGCACATACCTAACACTATACCAACCCTAACCATAAGTTACAGTCCATAAAGTACATAATGCTACATGTTGTTACATACTTTATGTTGTAGATACACTGTAACAGGGACAGCAAAATAAAGTGTAACCTTGGAGAGAGGGACACGTGAAAGAGGAAAGGGAGTGTGAGGGGAAACTCAGCCTGCATGCAGAGAGAAAAAAAAACATTTTTTAATGGGGCCGATCTCTGAAGGAATTCTAAATATGAAGAGACCACGTGTGTCTGCTAAAGCCCTCAATAAAAACTGGGCACTGGGGAATCATAAACCATGAACGAAAAATAAAAAGAATTCCTACTTCTTCCTCCTCACTTGGGCCAGAAGCCTGGTAGAAGCCTACCCGTACACGTGAGGGCATTTCAAGTGGGCTTGCCCAGATAACCTGGCGCCCTAGAAATCATAACTCAATGCTTCTTCTCACACAACTAATCATACGGTGGAAGTCAGACAGGCAGAGCTGTGTGTTTTTTTGTTCTTTTTGGTCAACAGCCAGTTGATGCACTGATAATGTGATTGTGAAGAGTCAAGTGTGGCTTGGGGCTCTGGTTAAGCGAAACAGTGGCGCCATCCGATCAAGACGAAAGAGACAGAAAGAGAGAGGGAGAGGGAGAGAGAGAGAGAGACAGAGACAGAGAGAGACAGAGAGAGAAACAGAGAGAGAGAGAGAAAGAAAGAAGGTCAAAGGGAAGGTGTAGAGATAGCAGGAAGGAACATTTCACTCCAAACTATCCCTGCAGAGAGAATGGAGACAACACAATTGGCAGCGAGGAAAGAGCCGCTTCAGAGAAGAGAAGAGGGTGAGGCCAGTGTGTGTGTGTGGTTATGTGTGTGTGTGTGGTTATGTGTGGTTATGTGTGTGTGTGTGTGTATGTATGTGTGGGTAAATAAGTGTGTGTGTAAGTGCATGTGTGTGTGCATGTGTGCAAGTAACTGTGTGTGTGTGTGTGTGTATGTGTGAGGTGAGCAAAGGGCAGAGCAATGTCACAGTGCGGCATCGCACAGACACACAGATGCCACAGTGTCCACTCGAGGGACAGAAACACAATCTGCTCGGTGGGAAGGAAGGGGCTCGAGGAGAAATGAGGGAAGGAAGGGGGCTCGAGGAGAAACGAGTGCAGAAAAGGGGGTGGGGTGGGGGTGGACAAAAAACGAGTGCAGCTCATCAAAGTTCTACTGACCCAGCTTGAGGAGCCAGCCTTCCCTGTCCGGGTTGAAGAACGTGTGTGTGAGATCGTTGCCATCGTCCTCGGGGATCTTGAAGGGTTCGTTCTTTATGCTTTCGTACAAATTCTGTGCAGAAATAACACACACACACACACACACACCCACACAATACTTAACTAATTAGTTCACACCTTCAGAAACGTACAGGAAGTCATCTCAAGAAGATCAAGGCGCAACACCAGTAAACCACCAGTAAAATACTTCTGACAATCTGTTAGTAGTGACCTTTTAGGCATTAGGCCTTCATTGTCTGATGAAGAGCTACTGTTTGAGACACCACTGTTAACAAATAATAATAAAGCATATTAACTGGTGTTGCAGACTTCATCTACTTTACTGTATAGGCCTGTTCCGTGGTCCAGCACACAGACGTTATACAAGTAGCTGTGTGTGCTTTTCTCCATTCATCATCTTGGGCATGGCATTGCAAAGAAATGGGGTTATGAGTGTGTTTACAGAGTCTTGTGAATACACACTTCATAGAAAGTGTTACAGTAGGCGCATATAGGACCAGTGAAGAGGGTCTAGGGCTATATGTCATGCCAACAGACAGCAGCCAACACTGCTGACAAAGCCCATGTTCCTCCATAATTAATAAACACATCTTGGGCTCTATTTTCACGATCATAAGCGCATTGTCTAAAGTCTGTCGCGCAAGTTGCTTTGGGGGCGTTCCCGACACAATTTGGTATTTTCACGGCGGAAAAAGCGAACATTGCGCCAGGCGCATCGTTCAAAAGGGTTGGGTTAAGTTACTTCATTAGTCATGGGTGTGTTTTGGGCGTAACATACAATTAACCAATGAGAATTTATACTCTCACTCCCTTTAAGAGCCAGCAGGCGCATTGTCCATAACCTGTTGCTATTACGATGGCGGATTTACCCGGACGGGAGGAGCTTTTCGGTGGAGGAGACCAATCTGCTCGTGCGTGAAGTAAAAGCGCGTGAGCAGTTAATATTCGGGGATGGAAAGAATCCCCCCAAACCTCCGCGGGTCATAGAAGTATGGGAGGAAATATCTTCAATAATTGTGTCCTCCTTTGGCAAGAAGATAACTTTCGAACAGTGCCCAAAGCGGCAACGTTAGAAGACGTGAAGCAAAAGCTTTAAACTCAAAGGAAACATCAAAAATAAAAGGTGGAGGTCCATCAAACCATTAGTCCACTAGTTTTCTTTTTGATGATTAGTCCATTTCATTTCTTACAACTTGCCACGCTGTTTATTAAATAAACTAAAAGACAAAAGAAACTGCAGAACATTGCTATAAACTGCAAAACATTGCTATACTCTTATTATTTGTGCCTGTTTGCTTATTAAAACATAAAAATACATGGCTATACAGGCTATACACGTTGCAACTTTTCTGCCAGTTCAGCTCGCCTCTCTGGGGCAGCAGCAGGTACATCGGGGTTCAACTCGCTGTGCGCCGAAAGCGGTACAATAACGTTAGAAGACGGGAAACAAAGCCTTAAACTCAAAGGAAACATCAGAAATAAACGGAAGGTATAGGTCCATCAAACCATTAGTCCACTAGTTTTCTTTTTGATGATTTGTCCATATTATTTCTTACAACTTACCACGCTGTCTATTTAAAACGACAAAAGAAATCGTAAATAAACTGCAGAACATTGCAATCGCTGTTTATTTAAAACGACAAAAGAAATTGTAAATAAACTGCAGAACATTGCTATAAACTGCACAGCATTGCTATATTCTCATTATTTGTGCGTGTTTGCTTACTAAAACATACAAATACATAGCTATACAGGCTATACATGTTGCAACTTTTCTGCCAGTTCAGCTCGCCTCTCTGGCGCAACAGCAGGTACATCGGGGTTCAAAGCCTTGTGCGCCTCTAAAATAGCTTTTCAACAATGCGCCAGTGACGAAAAAGCACCTTTTCATTAATCAAAAGCGCAAATGGTTTATACGTCCTCATAATAGCATCTGGTGCGCTTTGCGCCAGACCACACCTCTTCTTTTCGCTGACCCGCCCGTCACGGCGCAATGTCATCTGCTATCTAGACAACGTGATTTTTTGCCTGAAAAAATGAACGTTGCGCTGGCACAGAATAGCAATGACAGCATGCGCATGTCGCGAATGCACAATGCGCCGCGGCAAAATAGGGCCCCTTGTCTTAGACGCCCCCACACTCACCCCCCACCCCCCGTTGGTTAGGATTCAGGTCATCTCCTGTGAGGGTCTTATTAAGAATGCTTGCTTGCAGAATACGTTAGTGAAGTGAAATGTAATCTGTTGCTGTTGTCCTACTGCTGAGGGCAAACAAAACAAGACACAAACCCTGTCGTGGCACCGCCATGGTTACCACAGGGTACCAACGTTTGGTTACATTTCCATGCACCTTCATGGGCCTTGTCTCAATGCTTTTTTTAATGTTCCAATGTTGTGCAAATGAAATAGCTATAAAATAACAACTAGTCAAGATTTACAATTTAAATTAAAAAAATATTGAAATTATATTTATGAATATAATGAATGTCGTCACTTCAGCAATACTTAAATTCTTTATTAAAAAAATTGCCTATAGGGTCTGTTTGTCCTCACTGCAACTGAGGTGCTATTGCCTTATTGATGACTTAAAACACGTTGAACTGTTGTGAGAGCTGCTTTTCCAAAAAAAAGTGCCTATAGGCTATGTCTGTTTCACCTCACTGCAACTGAAGTGCTAGTGTCCTTCAACTTCAAACACTAGCAGAACACTCTGAAGAGTGTGAGAACATCCTATCTGATGTTCTAGTGTAGATTTTGTTGTAGCAGCAACACTGTCAGTTGAGAAGCGCTGTTAACACGGCTATGCAAGGGGAACCCAGGGGGGAAATTTGAAAAAAGCCCCATAACTGGTGATGTCTGGCAACTTCTGAGATAAGAAATAAACAGATTGAGACTTTAAAATACGCCATGGTGTAGGGAAAGTGTTTTCAAAGTGTGCAAATAAAAGGCATTATTTCAATCGTGATCTTACTGATAAGAAGTCAGCGGTGGTGCCCTGCTGTTGAATGCATATAGGGTGTTCTAGAGTTCTAGACTTCTGGTGTTCTATCAGAGGTGTCAATCCCGGGTTCAGAAAGTAAAAACCCTGCCACAAATTTGATCCAACCAGCTCTGAATCTGCTGATCGTAATGAGCACTCAGGACAGGTAGATCAGCTACTCAGTGAAGTCACCTGTGTGAGAAGG
Source organism: Setipinna tenuifilis (assembly GCA_030347295.1). NCBI lineage: Eukaryota > Metazoa > Chordata > Actinopteri > Clupeiformes > Engraulidae > Setipinna > Setipinna tenuifilis. The sequence goes on along the minus strand of CM059287.1, from coordinate 13,776,130 downwards.
AAAACGTGGCAGGGGTTTTTACTTTCTGAACCTGGGATTGAGACCTCTGGTTGTAGTGTTGTAGTATCTGCCCCCCTCCCCCCTCCTTACCCTGAGCAGTTCCTCGGGCAGGTCCCCTCCCTCGTTGATCCCGCGGTTCATGGAGATGAACCTCTCCACCGGCGGCTTGTCCCTGACGTTGGGATTGTGCAGGCTGGTGTTCAGCATGATGATGGCGAACGACAGCACATAGCAGGTGTCTGTAGAGGAGAGGATAGGAGAGAAGGAGGAAAGGAGAGGAGAGAAAGAGAGGAGAAGAGAGAAGGGGATGGGTGGGTGGGCAGGGAGAGGGAAAGGGGAAGGAGGAGGTGGTCACTTTGAGCCTTCAAGATCCATTGTCTTATGCTGAATCTGAAACATTCACTTGTTTACTATATTGTATAGTAGTATGTAGTGTCCGAAATACTGTAACTCACACCCTATGTAGTGAACTATATAGTGAATGACTGATCATTTTGGACAAGACCTCACTGTCTTCTTGAAGACTTTGCTGTGTCACAAGGTGCAGCCAAAAATACGAACACTCACCACTCAATATCTAGGTTAGATATTAAATCCATGTTGACATTTGACAGCTTAAACATTGCCTCATATTTTGACCATTACAAACCCCATGCTGTTGAAGCACTGCAAGTGTTGACAACCTCCTGCAAACTGAAATAAATAGGTGGCATCCACTCCTAACCACTGCTATGCACTTTTCTAAGTGTTTGGCTTTTTGCGAAGTGAGAGGAGTTTTTGGACAAAACTCACAATGACGCACCTCCCCTAACCGTCCAAAAGGGACATTTTTTTTCCTCTCTTCCCACCACTGACAAGTCTTTTTTTCGAAAAGAAAAAGGGGGAAAACTCCTCTGGAGAGTTGTGCCTTCGTTCCGTGACGGACAAATGCGCTGTCTATGAATCAGTGACCACTGGAGTTCTTTGTAAGAAAAATCTGTTTAAAAAGCAAAGCAGGCGGCCATGAATATTAACGCTATGACGCACAGCAATTCTTGAGTGTGAATAAATCATTATCCCGTGTGTGCGCGGCCGTAACTCAGCCACCCCCCCACCCCCCCAACACACACACACACACACACACACACACATACACACACACACATACATGCAAGCACACACACATACATACACACATGCAAATACACACACATACACAGATATACATTCACACACACACTCACACACACACACACACACACTCATACATGCAAGCACACACACACATACATGCAAGCACACAGACACACAGATATACATTCACACACACATACACACGCGCACACACACAGATACACACACACAGAGACACACACACACATATATACACACACACTGACACACACACACACTGACACACACATATATATATATATACACACACACACACACATATATACACACACACTGACACACACATATATATATACACACACACACACACATATACACACACACTGACACACACACACACACACTGGACAGAGCTGTGTTCCAGGGAGTACCCTGATGTGTTAGCAGCAATGCAATGGTGCTGTGAGCTCTGCGTATTATACTATCTTCTGGCATGTTCGAGAGGATTCCACAATTCCAAAACAAAAGACTATAAAAAAAAACATCATTATGCAAATCCTGTGTCTGTACTTCTTTTTAGTCTTACATTCATTCCTACAGTGCATGGGAGTTGGTGTAAAGACAATTCTCTTTACAATGTGGAATTGAACTCCACAGCACATACCTTGCGTTGATTTTTTTCATGGGAATATTAGGATTGGATACAAATTTCCCTTTTCCTAAATCTGTGTTTTATGACTTCACACAAAAATTCCATAAAACCACAGAATTATAATCATGCCTGTCGCAATGAGAAAAAAAAGGTGCATAATGAGGTTTTACAGTTTTTGCCTATTGCTTGCACACATTTTTCAAAATTTGACTCATAGAGTAAAATCCCTACACACATTTTCAAAACCCAAAACACTTGGAAATAAACCATTCACATTTATGCCATAATGACACTCTGCTATCAAAACTCAAACTAAACAAAAAAAACCTAACAATCCTTTGTCGAAATGTAACTCTGATGGCAAAGCACACAAACTTGCACCAAATGGTAAGACAGTTCAACTCAACTATAACACACTAGTGTACTTTACATAAAACAATCCACTCTTTCAGTTACTGTGTTTTATTCAGCTCCGCAAAGCAAATAAGGCACATAGCAACCCCAAAACAGAAATATTCAATGATGTAGACTCAAAAAGCCCTCAGTACATAAACTACTGTAAAACAAAGTAAAAATAAAAACCAAATGAAACAATAGTAGGCTCAGAAGCACTTCAAAAAACATAATACACTGTAGTAACCACATGGTCAACTAAAGTTGCCCTAATGTCATCTGGTATTACAATGCGTTGAGTTCTTTGTCCTCCTCTAAGCTGCCCTCGTCCTCCTCCTCGTCCTCCTCTCATTCTTACTCTGCCGCGGGCTCTTCCTCCATCCATGCTTGCAGTTTTCAAAAAGGCCTAAACTGAGGCCTTTTTGTTGCTGACTAATTGGTGTTCAATTTTGGAGGTAAGGGTTTTCTGGTGTGAAGCAATGTTTAACCAATCATCCAATGTGTTTTATGTTTTGGATATGTGTGTTTTCCAAATGGTATGATGAGGCATCCGTTTTTAACGGCGTGTCTTATGAATGAAAAAGTGTGCAGTGAACATTTGCAAGTGTGTTGTATGAGGAACAAAGTGTGTTGCTGAAATGCCACAACAGTGTTAGGCAGAACTTTTGTTTAAGATATGGCACATTTTGTTTCCAGTATAGCAACAACAACTTCAAGTTATGCTACTTTGGTTTAAGCACTGGGTTTTAGTGTCTAAGCAATAGGCAAAAACTGTAATGGTGGGCAACTAACCCCCATCCTCTTCTCTCTCTCTTTCTCTCTCTCTCTTTTCTCTCTCTCTCTCTCTTCGAGGCACACAGCAGGGGTGCATGCAGCTCTCTGGGAAAACGTTGGCAATATTTAGGCCGCTGACTGTGTGGTGCAAATGAGTTTTAGAACCACAGTCATGTTCTTTTCAGCCGATTCAGTCGGTTTCTAATGATCGGATGCTATTGAACAAGGGGCAGAGGGAGGCTGAGCGTGCCTGACCTGTCTAGGCTGACCAGCGAGTATGTAGAGTACAGTACACAGATCCAGCGTCTCTGACCAGCGACACGTACGGCACACAGATCCAGTGTACTTATAGTATGTTTAGCACAGTAGGTGCTAGCTTACTGGAGCAACGTATTGAGAACAATCACTTGAGCTAAAACCTAAATGTTGACTTTTACGATATGTAGTCCACCTGTACCTGTCTCCTGTACCAGTAGGAAAAATGTGGGTGGGAGAGTGAATTACCAGCACCTGCATCCACAGCTGAAATGCCCTTGAGCAAGCCACCTAACCCCATGTTGCTGCTTGGGAACTGTCCTTATACCAAATGTACTGTAAGTTGTTTTCGATACGAGCGTCAGCTAAATACACCGTCATGTAATATAGTCCACTATATAGGGTGCGAGTTACATCGTTTTGTCCCCAACATAGTGCCCTATAAAGAAAACGAGTGGTCGTTTCAGATTCAGCTTTTAGTTTTACAACCCCAACTAACATAACAGTTTCCAATAAACAGATACTACTGGACAAAAGGGCAGAGAAGGAGTGTGGCTGACCTGAGGACTGGAAGACGCCGGGGTTGCACTGGCAGTATCGGGACGCGAAAGCCTCCATCATGCGATCAATCTTCTGGGCCTCGCCAGGCAGCCTGAAGCTCCACAGAAATTGCCTGTAGCGGCGGGGAGAACAGGGGAGATAAATCAGTGAGTGATTACACACACACACACACACACACACACACACACACACACACACACACACACACACATACATACGCACGCACATACACACACATACACGCATACACACACACACACACATACACACACACACACACACACATGCACACACACAGATGCACACACATACACACACACCTATGGCCGCTGCCTGAGTCCTTATTCATCTCACGATCGAGCACTGGGGGAAACAGTCAAACGCGAAACAGCGTTTGCCTTTGGTGACTACTGAAATGATCTCATCAGCGTGGGCCATTCATGTGTAACGCATCCAATGGACAGATTAAAAAGCCATCACTGACATGCTGACTAGGGTAACCCCGACTGCTCTATCTGGCTCTATGTTGTATGTGCCACTTACACACAACATCTTTGTGGATGTGAAGCCGAAACACTGAACATCACTCAGATTTACATCAAATGAAATACACCCGATGGAAAGTCGCTACTCCACAGAAGATAGTCTTTCCTTTCAGCTGACATGAGCTGAATCCAAATTGCTCACTTATTTACTATAAAGTGCACTCTATATAGCGTGTGAGTTACATGGTTTGTGTTCTGGACATAGTGCTACTATATATAGTGAATATGTGAACATTTCATATCTCAGCTACGATATGTGTTAGAAAATAGTCTTTCCTTTTAATCTTTCCTTTCAGCTGACATGAGCTGAATCCAAATTGTTCACTTATTTGCTATATAGTGCACTCCATATAGCGTGTGAGTTACGTGGTTTGTGTTCTGGATATAGTGCTACTAAACGGCAAAATTCTCAGAGTTAATCGCTCAGTGTTCAGCAAAAGTGTTAAAATTAGAGTTGATTTAACTGTAAATGAGTTAAATATGTAAGGGTGGGGTGTTAAATTCACACTACAAAGATTGGGACAAAATAAACACAGTGTTAACATAGTGTTAAAACGGACTCTCTCAGAGTTGATTTAACACTATAGAATTTGCTGTGTATATAGTAAACGAGGGAACACTTTGCTTTTTAACTACGATATGTGGGCTGAGTCCCGTATTTTGGCCCAAGGTTGGCTGTGTCCTGTTTTAGCCTGACTGAAGAACACAAAGGCCTTCACCCACCTCAGAGCCTGCACCAGGTTCAGATCCGCAAACTCATGGAGCTCCACAAAGGCCTGCAGAACCTTGATATTGAAGTCATCCCTGAGGAGTAAAGGAAAGGAATTCCAATCAGGAAACGCTCACTCACTCACTCACTCTCTCACGCGCTCGCTCTCCCACTCACTTACTCACGCACTCACTCATTCGTCTGCTCACTTCCCCCCTTCTCCGCCTCTGCGTATGTTTTCAAAAGCATGCAATGCCGAATTACCTAGGGAGCATTAAAATAAGAGATGGAATAGCTGCACAGTTTGAGTCTGGACTGGGAAAGCAATATTTCCACTGTGATGGATTCTCTCCTATTGGCATCTCTCATAGTTCCAGGCATTTTTTTTTCAAATCCCTGCTGATATTGACAAGAGTGGCTAAGGAAAGCGTTGGGCCAGGGAGGGAAAAATCTGGATCCAATCTTTAAAAAAGCCACGGTTTTCAAAACAACATTTCTTTTTTGTTCAATCCCAGTTTTTAGTTTGGAGTGATCCTGGCAACCATCAATCAAAGATTTCAATCTGGACAGGATCCAAACCAGGCCACTACAGATCAGACAACAGCACTCAAAGGCTATTAACCATAGCCAGGCTCACAGAGAGAGAGCTCTGATAACTCAGTAATCCAATTTAACTAAGATACAAGCACCAGCAACGTCCACTGCCCACACACACACACACACACACACACACACACACAGATCCAGTATTCTGATAGTATGTTTACCACACTAAGTGCTAGCTTACTGGGGCACCACATTGAGAGCAACCTCTTGGGTTTACAGCCCACCACTACACTACATAATGAACTCTTTCATCTGGAAAGCTCTATATACCTTCTCCCCAAACACAGACACCAGTGGCTTGAAATGTATGCATATAGGCCATGTAACATAATAAACTGCGTATGCGATAAACATACTGTATTTGTTTAAAATAACAAAAAAAAACAAATGTATGCATATAGGCCATGTAACACATAATAAACTGTATATGCAATAAACATACTGTATTTGTTTAAAATAACAAAAAAAAACCATTAAGGAGTTAGCGTATAGATCAATTTCCTGCAGCATATGGCTGATTACACAGGCTCTCCGCTTGAGTCATCTCTTTCGGTCGCGAGCCTGTGATCATAATGAGACTTAATAAGAGGTTTCCATCCGAGCTGCTCGCATAAATACAATTAGAAGTAATTGCTAATTATACCTCTCCTCAACGTTTGTTTACAGTTGCCCGTGAGTGGGTTGGCGAGGGCTCTTTGAAGAGGCCCTTATGGCTGAATCCAGCCCCTCGGGGGGAAAGGCAGACAGTAAGCCTCTACACTCAGAAGAGCAAAAAAGAGCTTCTTGATTCGCTACAATGGATGGGAGATTATCCTCGCACTTTAGGTAAGGACAGTAATGGATCTCATTAAAGAGTAATGATGAGGAGTCCTGAGACCATGGAGAGGTTCCGCCTTGGTGACTTCCTCTTAAAGTCTCACAGATGAGAGAAACCCATTGCAGAGTTGTGACCGCAAAATTCCAAACAATCATGCCAGCCAGTGTGAAAAGTTTGATAAAGCCTTAATGATGAATGATTCCCTAACTGCAAAATGAAACTTTTCTACTGTGTATTTGGTAGATTAAAAGAGTGGCGCCTTCTTACAAAGTGCGGAGCAGACCACCACAAGTACTGTAGGCTGCCCCTCCACACTGTAATTTAACAAGGCTGTGTCAACTCCGCCAGACAAGGATAATAACATTTTATTGCCAATGAGATATCCAGAGAGGCCAGTAAAAGAGATAAGACATCTATATTTCCAGACGGAGGACGCACCTCTGTTGATTATCAGTGGTCATTCTCTTCAATAAAATTTGGGAATTACTTCCCCCAACAGATGGGGGTCAGGGCAAATATAGATATATATTTATGTGGATATATATTATATGAGGATAATATATATATATATATATATATATGCTCTGTTCCTTTGTTTGTCCCTTACCTTTCTCCGAGGTAATCTCCGATGACCGTTTTGTTGAGGCCCTCTCCTTTGTACAGAAACTGTGCAATGTCCTCTGGCGTATGTTGCAAAAGGTCATTTTCCAGCAAGAACTGGATGCCCTATAATCAAGACAAGGTTACTGGCCTGCCACCACAGCTCTCCAATACATAAACATGAGATGATTTGCAATATGCTTATTAATAAATCTATTTAGACACCCCCCAAGGATTCAATAATTGATGCCTAATCAGGCAAAGTCTTTGGGGGAATATATTGGCCACTTGCTGTGCCCATGGCAACTAACCTTTTTGGGATCCATGTTGAATTTCTTCCTCCCGACCGCAATCTGTTTGTTTCTCTGTGTTGTTTTGCTGAGAAATAATATGGAGAGGTGAGACATTGTACCAAAATCCAGGTCACTCACACTAATTTGTTTTTGTTTTTTCGTATTTTTTTCCTGTCTTAGGTCTCACTTTTTCTGTTCTGTATTCTGTGTGTCTGTGTTATGTCATTGTATGACGTGCGTCTCTCTTTTGTTTTTAAACATCACCGGATTGGGAAGCCGTAATGTCATTGTGTCTTGTATACAGTGACAATAAAGGTATCTAATCTTGTCTAATCTAATCTAATCTAATCTAATCTAATCTAATCTTGTCTAATCTAATCTAATATAATTTCTCTGATCACACAAATGAATAAAAGCAGACAATGTTGTGATCTGCTCACCTCTCTCCCACACTTGTCAACTGCTCGATCTCAGTCATCACTTCAGAAATCTCAAACTTTAATCGCTGCAAAAGAGAGACAGAGTTAAGCACAATATAAAAAGCTCTGTCATCTACAGTGTTGTCTCTACAGTACAAGTGGTGCTTTTAGTGTGATGTTGTTTTATTGATGTTGTTGGTTTGAATCTGCTTAAAAACAGCTTAGCAAAATCAATACAAAAGCAGCAAGAACGACCGAGTTCTGTCAGTATACTTTGAACGCCAAATGATTAATGTTCAAAGAGGATGTGAGGATTAGAATGGAAATGACCGGGTGTCACAATTGTTCCTTCACTTCAAACACAAACGAAGATCAAACCACTCAACAAGGGCCGCATTCATGCAAGCGCGCCCAAATTTCACTTCGTCCGTCTCCTCCTGGGAATACAAAGAAGCCCCTCTCTCGAAATGGGGGCCTTTCAGAAACCCAACGATTAGTTTCTGTTTTTGGCCCAATTAATTAAAATGTGTAAATTTTTAAGTACAGTACCTCAATGTCATCCAGGAGTTCCTTCTTCCTCCGCCGTATGTTTGACAGCTCGTCTCTCTCCTCCAAAGAGAGGTCCTCTGGTACTAGAGAAGAACATGAGTGACAGCACACATCAGCTTTATGTCAACATGTGTGTCTCACATATGACATCCCATGTCACATTTTAACATACAGTGTAGCCAGAACTGGTTTGCACACTCTGACAAATTATTTTATTGGTGTAGTAGGCTTTTACACAATTTACAGTGTGTCAGGCTGGGGGATCGTTATCTTGTTCGGAAATGTAGGCTAGCGATGCCCACACATATATTTGTGTAGTTTAAACAGTTTTGGGAAATTGATATTTCTGTAGTTTAAACAGTTTTGGGGAATTTGATATCCACAATTTCATTTCCACCTTGGGCAATTTCTGCACATCAGAGCGCAAGCTACAATCATACGATTGAAACAGCTGACAGTACTGTTTTAATGAACTGTGACTGTGACAAAAGAGATGTCAGAAGGAAACACTTGAATTGGGCGGCAGGGGGGAATCACTTATGATGTTCTGCTGCTTATAAGTCAAAACCAAGAGCTCATCCTCGCTTTAGCAGCCTAGGGATGGAAGTGAATGGCGGTTACACGAAGGTCCTCAGATTCAGCCTCGGAAGCCATCCCGAGAGGAAGATTCTGATTGGCCTAATTAATCTAACCTCTGAGGTGTTCAGCTGGAGAGAGGAAATGACATGTGCTTTTCAAAGAGCCCGTTGCCGTGGTTACCTCTGTTAATACCACTTAGGCAAACAGTCAGTTCACAATGTCAGGAAATAATTACAGCTGTCCACTCATTTTCACAGATAACATAAAGGGTCCACAAGATTTTAATGACAGCTTCATATAAAGTTGAAGCCCTCGGTCAAATGATGGAGACGGCATGATTGCTGTATGTCACTTTGGTTAAAGACATCTGCTTTTGAAGTGTAATGCAATAAGTTATAGGTGGTGTGTTTAAAACGTGGTGTGTTTAAAATGAACTAAATTAATTTCAAATGATTCTGTCTAACATATGTGCCCTTTTTTATTTTTACATTAATAGTGGCTTCACATCTGTTATGAAACAGTAATTTGTTTGGATGTTAAGAACAAGATACATGTTGTAAGGTCTGGCTGCTTCAAGCACAGCACAATTACTTTCATCTTGTTGTTTTCCATGATTGCTTCACATCCCAGCTGTGCTAGCTAGTTGCACTGTGGACATGTGACTGTGCAGACTGGGGATGGTGACACGGAATTAACCCTGAATCCCACACAGATGGAGGTGTGATCAGGTTTGGGTTTGTGTCAAAGCACATTATGTAATTGTACACCAGAACAGGGGGAACAGGAGTCATTTGGGAGACGGTGAAAGGGAGGAGGATTTCCGCTCCCTCCGCACGGTTTACTTCATAACAATGGAGCCAATGTGCGTAGCCATTATATCAGCAGCTCAGCAGAACAATAAAGCAATTAGCACAGTTCACCTCAGCTAGCTCACTGGCGCTTATGGTGAATACGTACACTCTGCCTGACTTTTACTTAAAGGAAAGGCCTGTTGGTTGCCTAATGCTCCTTAAAATAAAAATTACAATCTTTATATAGGATAGAAGGCCTGAGGGGGATACCAAAATTATATTTGGAATTTCATGGGGGAAACGTAGATTAGCTGTGGGAAATAGGAGCCCCCAGGCCTTCTTTTGTCATAGTTTCGGCTTCTAAATTAGTTAGAGAATGTGGCTAATTTGGTTTTTAATTAAAAAGGTTACGTTTAATTTTATTTCAAAGGCGTTGACCGCTGTTCAATACACTGACCTCAGTCAGTTGTCACATCCCAGAGTTTGTAAGGCACACTTAATTACTGAAAGACATTAATGCTTTGAGATGAGATGAGTTCTTCAAGCTATAATTAAAGTGCTATATCATGCATGTAACTGTAGAATACAGTGTCAAGATATATATGTGGTGCTTGCAGTAATGTTGGGAACAGGACTTTCAGAGACAGATGATTGATGATTCAAACCATGTAACAAGCAAGTCTCAATTAAGTAATCAGCTTAGACTTAAAACTATGTCATGCAAATATCCACTGGCAGAAATGTATAACCACAACAAACCTGCAAACTTACAGAGGCTATATGCATACAGAAAGGTTAACTGAAAGTGAGTGATACACCTCTTAATAATAAAATCCTATGGTTTTATTCTCCTGGCAAAACAAAGCCACAGAGCTCTTCTATGGGGACCGTTACCACTTGGTGTTTGTTAACAGTGGTTGCTGAGCTGCTGTGGACATCAACAATAACACAATGTAGTCCATGAGTGCTTAGTTGAGTAGCTTGGACACTGGTGGAGATTATGGTGTGAGAGAGAGAAAGATAGAGAGCAAGAGAGAGAAAGAGAAATAGAGAGAAATAGACAGAGATAGAGAGAGAGAGAGAGAGAGAGAGAGAGAGAGTGAGAGACAGAAACAGAGAACTGGAAAAGGAGCGGGAGGCGGCAGAACAGGAGACAGAGAGACAGAGAAAGACATAGACCAAGGGCAAAAAAGGCAGAGAAATGGAAAGAGAGAAAGAGAGAGAGAGAGAGACAGAGACAGAAACAGAGAACTGGAAAAGGAGGGGGGGGCAGAACAGGAGCCATAGAGACATAGAGAAAGAGAGAAATAGAGAAAGAGAGACATAGACCAAGGGCAAAAGAGGCAGAGAAATTGAAAGAGAGAGAGAGAGAGAGAGAGAGAGAGAGGCAGAAAGAGAGAGGGAGAGAGAGAGGGGGGGGGGGGGCTTGTGCACACATTCAGTGGGAATTCCCCCTGCTGACTGGCCCTCTGGCACGCCACCCCATCAGAGCCTTTCAGTCTCCGCTCCGTGCGGGAGTGAGTCCACGTGCGCCGCTCCCAGCCCCTAACAGCCACTATAATCTACGTTTTGTCCCTAATCCCACTAACCGTATCTCACCCAGATTCCCGTTCCCCGGGTGGGCTGCCAGCTGGCTCTAATCCCGGCAGCGCATCCATCCACGGAGATTAACTATCGCCTCATCCCAGACTATAGCACAGCGGGAATACTACACTACTACTACGGCTACAACACACACACACACACACACACACACACACACACACACACACACACACACATACAAACACACACAGATGTGGCCAAGAGCTCACCGCTAACCTACTTTAGCTGTCATGATAATACTCGCAAACCAGAAGCTTCAGCTTCAGCTTCAGCAGCAGGGAAAGCACATCTCGATATTTTCAGAAATGTATTTAGGCCATGTATTAATATGTTATACTCGTAGGGGAAAACAGGGCTGAGTAAGATTTCTATCCCCGTATCATCGGAGCTTTTGAGCTTTGCAACCTTTTGAAGCCGATCACGCTCTGGCCTTCATTCAGCAAGGTGCTGCTGCTGCAGCCAAGTGAAGTTAGGTCAGCCAGACTTTTCTCTTAACATGTGCCTGCATACAAAGGAGCTTGTTCATGGGATTGGAAATCTGATGCAATTTATTGCCTGTTATTTCGTATTGACGGAAGACATTTGATAGGTCGAATCCAATGATGTCATACATAAATTCTGGTGGTATGGGTGGACTTGCTTCCTGTTATAAATGACCGGGCTCAGATCTTGTATCAAATGCGGGTGAGGTCACCCCTGTAGAGGAGATCTCTGACTAATGCCATTTGTGCTCCATTATATTACCGCTGCTGCTGCTGCTGCTGCTGCTGCTGCTGCTGCTGCTGTCAGAGACTGCATGTTCTGCCCTTGTTCAGAAGAAGGGCACAGGAGAGGCTGACCTACTGTTCAGGTCAAACGAAAGTAATGACCAAGATATTCTAATATTATCATCAGGCAGACAATGCTGACAAGGTTAGCGAACAACATTTCCACTTACAAAGCGAACAGTTCAGCACCTCCTGGCCCCCATATGTTTCCATTTACAGAGATGACAAAACAGAGGGCAGTCTTGTCTTTGGTTCATTAGGCTTGTTTGTACTTGTACTATTTTGGCTAACCATTGAGTCACAAGTAAAAGACAAACAAACTGAACTTTACTGGGAAAAAACAAAAAAGACCAGATTGACCCCCATGGAAAAGGAACATCTTATTGTGATCCTCTTACGTCCCCTAAATCCAACCCCTAAATCTGTTTATTTGTACAACAAGAGAATTAGCGAAGTAGGGTGAGAAAAAACAATGGCACAATGGCACATCTGCATCAGTTTAATGTAGGGAGAGAAAACCCAGCATCGATTGAATGAATAAAGGTGGCATCACCACTATAAATGGAATACTGAACTGCCTTAACTGAAACCTCTCCAGGGCAACTCATTCGCACAGAGGCAGTAGCACTGAGTTATAGCTGTATAGCAGACATGAACAATGCTTTTGTCTTTGCGTCTTTAGGAGAAAGTGGTGAGGGAAGAAATGGGTGCAAATTGAATGCATACTGGGTGTGAGAGGGGGCTATTGTCTCCTCGTTTTAATTCCAAACGGCTGTTCTAAAACGCTTCATTCCGTGCTGAATTGGTGCGAACACGCCAGTGCCTAGAAAGGAAGCAGACACTGTCTCCCCACTCAAACTTGTGGTGAGGCTGTCTGTGTGACGTACAATGTGTAAGGAAAAGCTACAAAACTGCTAAGACACCTCACTTGCACACCACATGAAAAGTCACAGCTGTACAACAGGAAATTAACATCCTTTTGGAAATCATAAAAACAGACTTCTGTAACAGTTATTACAGCTGCTGTCAAAACTCAAGCCTCCCCAATATTCCAAAGTTCCTCTTTAATACCACGATGTCATCTGGCATCTTGCCATAGTATGTTCCTTACATACTTTGCTAAATTGTAAGACAAATGGAGTTCTTCTTAAAGTGGTCAAATTCAGGAAGAAATCCATGAAGTCCAGTTGGCTTACAACTTAGCACTTCTACAGTCACTACCATGAGGTCTGGAATGAGAACATACACAGACATACTGTATGCTTCTCACACACTCATTAGCTAATAACATGGGCGACCCTTGGCTTAGAAGGCAGAGAGGTCGATTACTCCTCCTCTTGGCTAGGTCGAAGTGTCCTTGAGCAAGACACTGAAGCCCATCCTGCTCCCAGTGTGCTGAGTAGCGCCTTGCATAATAGCCTTTTGCAACCAGGGTGTGAATATGTGCATCAATGTGAGACACCTAATATGAAGTGCTTCAGATAAAATGCGTTATATAAATGCAGTCCATTTAGTAAAGTTGGATTAAAAAAAAAAACGATTCAAAATATGAAAGATCGACATTAAAATTTGTGCATCAATACTTTTATAATAGGGTTAGGGTTGGTGTCATTACTTACAGTATGTCACAAAAGTGAGTACACCCCTCACATTTTTGTACATTTTTTTGTTATATCTTTCCATGTGAGAAGTCGGAAGATATAACACTTTGATACAATGTAAAGTATGTGTAAGCTGCACACTGCCTACTTTACCTTGTAAAAGTGTTATATCTTTAGACTTCTCCCATGGAAAGATATAATAAAAAATGTTAGGGGTGTACTCACTTTTGTAACATACTGTATATACAAACATTGGCTGGTGAGCAGAGGGTTATTCACCACTCAGTCATTTCATGAGCAAGCAAAACTGGCATTGATACTAGGAAATTCACCATTAATAACATGTGGGCTATGTTACGCAATAGGACCACTGCCCTTTCCTGGGGTCAGAACACCACTCCTGTCAGATACACCCGACAAGAATGTTGGCATGCTGAGGGGTCAGACGCTCTGGCATTCCAGAAGGGTTAGGAGGTCCTTGGGCCTGGGCTTCCCTGTGGCTGGGACCAGGATCTAAGGCCTGTGTTTCTCTTTCTTTCTCTCTCTCTCTCTCTTTCTCTTTCTCTCTCTTTCTCTCACTCTTTTACTCTCCGTCTCGGTTTCTTTCTTACTCTGTCTTTCTCACACACTCTCAGTCTCTCTCCCTCTCTCTCCCTCTCTATCTCTGTCTCTGTCTCTCTTTCTCTCTCTCTCTTGCTTTCTGTCTTATGATGCCCTCCCTACTGAAATGCTGGCAGTGACTCGAGAGGGCTGCTTTCCCTCAGACGGCTGTGTGCGGCAAGAGTTTCCATCACGCTGGAACTCAAGGAAAGTCAACTCTTCTGGTGGTTTGCTGTCTGTTTTTTGTGTTTTTCTCGTTTCCCTTCGCTGCCTCAGAGACACACACACACACACACAAGGTAGTCCACATCCCAAACAAGAGAGCACTTTGCTGTGTACCACCCCCGGCCGTTTTCACAGAGAACGAAAACACAGTTTTCTTGGAAGCCCCCCACCCCTTTAAGCACTGCAGCTGCCCCCCCCACCAAATCAATCCCACATGTTTGCGCCAGGCCAGTGAGACTGCAGCCATTTACGAGCACGCCGTACACACGCTTCTCTACACCGAGGCCACGTCTCGGCTGAAAAACACACCGCGTCCGTCCATCCGTCAATCTGGCCTTTGTGAGTCTAAACACACACAGAACGAGATGCCTCCCTAAATCTCCTGCTGAGTCTTGTGGATGGGGCGTCTCGTCATGGGCAGCCGCATTCAGTGGGTGTCGGTGCCTTAACTTTGCATGCGTGCGTAATTGCTCTTGATCCTTCTAAGCCACAGTTTGCCTTTTTTAAACGAACCGCCTCTGACACACAGCATTTTTATAAGAGAGACAGAGACAAAGAGACAGAGAGAGGGAGAAAGGGAGCATATGCCTGTCTGTCTGGGCTAGGTGTCAGTGCTAGGTGTGTGGAGCTTTTACCCAGATGAACACTTCCTTCAACTTAAGAGTCCTGACCATGCTGTCGGCACAATTTAATTTCTAAAAGAATGTTGGGGCCCATAGAATATAATGCTGAATTTTAGAAACTAACATTGTTGCAGAATACGTACGTTCTTTTACCGAATGTTAAAAAAAACTCACACCTTTGAAGGTTAAAAGCGCTGACTCCTGACCTCGCACGACACTGACAGGCAGGCCGGCTGGCTGGTTGGCTGGCAGGCATTTCGCCGGCGTGCTGAGACCGCTGGTGACACCGCTGACGAGGTGATGCCCGCTGCCCGCAGTGCCAATGCCTGGTGCCAGACAACACCCCGGGGAGAGCCAGAGTCACCCGACGCCAACACACTCCCAGTGTCAATAACTCTTTTTCCCCCAAAGGCTCCTCGGTGCATCCCTCCCTCCTGATTACCTCCCTGTCCTGTGAAGACTGTTATTACCCCGGCTAGGGGGCTTTACTTAATGTTGTCAAAGCACAGAGGAAAGAGATCCTCTTTGCTCGGTATTGCATGCGGCCGGCACAAATGATAGACTGCTTACCATTTTCCATGCACCAGTAAATACAGTAAAGAGCCAGTGGAAAGGGCTAAGGAAAGAAAAAAAAAAAAAGAAAACACAGCAAAGTCGTTTCTGGGAGGGACAACAGACAAACGCACTGTTTGCAAAGTGTCCACTCTGATAAGATTGTTTGGTGGGGGTGGAGGTTTTTTTTTTACATCCACACACATTTTGCACCCTCTGGCCCCCACCCCACCCCCCTCTTTTCCGAGTCCAACTTTCAGTCTGAAGAGAATAGGAGGAAGAAGCCTGCTCATAGGGGCCATTCCCACGATTCCTAAAAAAAAGGAGTTGGGGGGTGGGGGCAAGAGTTGAGGATTTACTAAGGTTGTGTGGGATCACGATACACAATTCCCTGGTAATTTATTGTTATGTCGAACATAAAATATGCCAAAAGCACATTTCTTCCCCTGAACCAGCAGTGACGTCACCTGGGCCTTGTCAAAAAAAGAAAAACCCTCACACACACATGGACTGGACTGTAACCAAAGAGACTGAATCTCTGGGCTGACAACATCCTCATGCGAACGTTCACTATTCCCAGACCAAATAGCTCCCACGTCTGTTTTCAATTTTCCACCCCGACTCCGAGCTAAATCTATAAATAGACCCTGATTGCAATAAACAGTAATGAGTTACAGGCCATATTTCACAGAGACAAATAAAGCAGCTCTCTCTCTCTGTCTGTCTCTCTCTCTCTCTTTCTCTGTCTGTCTTTCTCTCTCTCTCTCTTTCTCTGTCTCTGTCTTTCTCTCTCTCTCTCTTTCTCTCTCTTTCTCTGTCTGTCTCTCTCTTTCTCTGTCTGTCTCTCTCTCTCTCTCTCTCTGTCTCTCTCTCTCTTTCTCTGTCTGTCTCTCTCTCTCTCTATCTCTCTCTGTCTCTGTCTTTCTCTCTCTCTCTCTCTGTCTCTCTCTCTTTTTCTCTGTCCCGCTCTCACCCCCTCGCCTTTTCTGTCTTTATAAAGCATATGTGGCACAAGCACAATCAAAGCTCCGACCTAACACACACACACACACACAGTAGTGTGCGAAGGGCACAGTGTGTTCCTGGGGAAGTATCTGTGCCTTAGTGTTCGTGTCACATGTGCCTGGGACTGGATGTAGTGCATCCCTGTGTGTGTGATATGCATCAGAAACAGCTCACTCCCTCTATCTACTGAGACTCAGATACACGACAGCATCATGACACCTCTTCCTGGACTGGTTTAATTGCCAATCGCAAGATCCACTCAGTCACTCCAAACAAAACAAAGCACTCGCCATCTCTATCTCTCTCGCTGAGCATATATATATATATATAAATAATACTATGGATTGATTGGTCTCCTTGCTTGGGTTGGACGTTGAACACACAAATCACTGGGCAAATCCAAACACTTTATCTTGCTAGCGAGCTCTAATTACACCAGATCCCATTATGACCTTCCATTGTAAGTGGGTGGCAGTGTGGAGGGTAATGGGTGTGTGGGTTTTTTTTTTTTTAAAAGACTGCCTTTCCATGTGATTGATCACACCAACGATGTGGTCGCGAGGCTTAGCTCACACTTAGCAAATCAGAGGCGGTGTGTGTCAGATGAGGCAGGCTGCCACCACATGCAGATCCCAGAAGCTGTGACACGCAAACCGCACTGCTCAAGACGCCACTGGAAGTGGGGGCCACTACCAGACTGACTGGGTGGAGGGTTGGGTGGACAGACTGCTGAGTTGACAATTCAACGTCTGTCTGAACAGACACCTCCATGTTTGTGAGGACCTGGTACAACAGTGACCTTTCTTATATTCCAACAAGTCTATGTTTTTTTTAACAGAGTACCCTCATATGTTTCCACACAGGACTAAAAGAACAGGGTCCTTGTGAAATGAAGGCTCACAAAACCTTCATGTAAAGGACTGTTTAAACTTTTCTGTTTTCAAGATTTCTGCTTTCATATTAACTACTTGTTGTGTTCAATTTTACAATTAACAGGAAATACACAACAGACAACAAAACACAGCCAGTAAACAGCCTGTTCTCGCTCAGTGTTTTTTTTTTTTTTTGCCCAGTACAGGATGAGACGCAGAGTGCCCACCCAGTTGTCATGGTGCTGCCCTGTGCAAAATCATTTTCATTTGATTAGTATCAAATCTTTCCAGTTCAATCTCAGAAACCCTGTGACTGTCTGAGTCTGACTGTCAGCCTGCCACGTGAAACACACAGGGCATAGCTGACTGGTCATGCACAAAGCAAGCTCTATGGTGGCTCCACTGGAGCCCAGACAAGAAGGGGGACTCCAGTCCACTGGTCGGGGCAGAGATACAATCTCATTTCGCTGCAACCCCCATGTAAATATTCAAGGGCTACATTATCACAGACACACACACACACAGACCCACATAAATGCTCTCTGTTCGTGCATGCATAGGATTTAATGTGGGAGATTTTCCTGGCATCTCAATCCCATAAGAGCAAAATATACAGCACCTCATAGCTGCTGAATCCAATTTACTCACACAAGCCAGGGATTGAAATTGACTTAAGAGACAATAACTCCTCTTTTCTCTAACTGTTAATCTATATGATGGTGTATTTATGTCAGAACTGGGAGAGATATATGTCTGAAGTGACTTAGAGTCCCGTCTAATGGATTATGACAAATGATAAAAGAGACTTTTACGAGTCATTAGAATGACAAATAATTCTAAATGGTTGTTCACTTTATGGTAACCATGTCAAATCATTAATACTGCTTGTGGCTATGACACTTCATCACAACAATACAACGTCTCTGTACCTAACAACTTGTCAAACAATAGATTGTGCTCTTTCAGCAACCACAGACAGAGGTACGTCTGTTTGAGTCTATTGGACTATGCTTGACTGATTACGCAGACACGCACGTTAAGCCAAGATGCACCGTAAATTATATATAGTAAACCAAGAAAGGGAACTGTAGGTTAGTTCATCATTCGTTAACTCTCATCAGATCGGTGGTCACGGTTTTCTTGCCGCTGGCGGCCGCCACACAAAAAAACAATTACACGCTCTTGTTCGTCGAGCACAGCAGTGTCTTCGCTCTTCACTTCAAAGGACCGCCAAGTAATAAAACACTGAACTGACGAATCGCGTTGCTACACTTACCATATCTAATGTTGGTCGGTCCCTTCAAAAAAGCAATCGTGAAGTCTGTTTGAATGGCGTAGGCTGCTTAATTAACGCCACGGACAATAAGTTTAATGGTCCAAATAAATGATCTCATAGTCATATGGGCAACTTTAAAGAGCATGAGCTATCAGGTTTGCTGTGTAACATGACATCCATAGACAGACATTACACATTTTCTTCATGGACTGTAAAACTTCAAAAGGGATTTGTTTGTGCGGTTCTGGAACTCAATTGGCACAGAGGAACCCTCCGTTATTGATTTTAATACTAACCTTTAATAAGTTTAGCCTACTGATTTTACAGGTGACAAAAAAACCCACATGCATTTTCCAATCACTCTGCATGCATTCGGATGAAACGTAGGCTTAATTGAAACAGCTCATTTGGTATGCCAGCACATGGCTTAAAAATGCTCAATGAATTGTCATCTTACCTCTGCTGTCTTCATCCATGTTTACACGTCCAGACAGTGATAAAACAAATCCAGCAGCTGGCAGCAATGGGAAAGCACAAAAAACGTTCCTCTGTTCAACAGTCGGACTGCTGTTTGCCGTTGACAGTGTTTAATTTATTCATTTGAATCTCACGATTTTTAAAATGTAATAAATTGATTTACATAGGCAATCTATAAAGATGTTATAGCCGTCAAAACGGTGTAACAAGGCAAGAATCTAAGGTGTCAGACGTGTTTGTCCATTAAAAATTGTGGGTACCCCGTCCTCCGTCTCTTGCCTCGGTCCACTGTACCAATGGTTTGTTGCAAGCAGAGAGCCCCATCTACTCAGCGTTCACCATGCGTCATCACGATGCTCCGCCCTATTGAAATTTGCAAACCTCATGTTTCATTTTCTTTATCTGGCCAAATCATAATTCCACTCAACAATAAAAAAAACAAAACTGTTGCCCTAAGTTTTTTCCCCTCATGTATGTGTATACTTGTTGCAGACCTTTTTTACTATTATTTCTACGTGTTATAACACGCCTGGTCATCAGAGTCAGATTTGAGAATGTGTTACAAAAATAAAAAAAATTGACGGAAATTCTAAAAACAATAGCCTACTCTGCCTATGAAGTATCCTATCATGATGATGTCAGTGCTGAGGATGTCTTTCATAGATTCTTAATGAGTGTCAACTAGTAAATTATTAAACCCCCATAAGCCTAGAGGGTATAAAGTCCAAACCAATGGCTGTATGCTACGTGCTGAAACATTCACTTCCATAGAATTAGTGTTCTTATGAATACTAAAACTTTATTCTTGTCACATCTGCATTTGAGTGTAGTTATAACAGAAGAACTAGGCTTGGCAGAACAGTTGAACAACTGGATTGTTTGGCACAGGGGAGGTTAGGAAAAAAATGTCTAAATACATTTTGTGAGTAACAGGTCTTTCAGATATTGTCTCCCAGTCTGCCATGTTGCACTAACAGTAAACTCTACAGAGGCAGAAGCTGACCATGTAGTGAGCCATCATTTTCAGAGATATTCCATGACAATGCTCTGTTGCGAAAAGATGGCATGTTTTTAGGGGGGTGGGACGGGGGTGGTCGTGGGGGCTGAAAATGAGTCTTTGAACAACACAGCACATGACCTTTGCTGGGCAGTGCAGGACAGCAAGGACTTCCCGCGCAACCATCATCTAGGACACACCCTAGCAGCTAGTGATCTCATTCCCTGCAGTCCATATGACTCACAGAAGGGTTCATGAGGTAATTATTCCATGTATTTAATCCAGTGTTAAATAAGGTCACTCATCCTAAACCCACAATGGCCCTGCCTTCCCTTGTTTGTTTTTCTATGATTATAGAGTTTTCCCTTTTTTTTGTTTTTACATGAATACTTGACTTGACAGAACAGTTAACAGTTTAAATATGACTTCCAAGACTCATTCCAAGGATGACCAAGGGCTTGAGCAACAATGCTGGGAAGCTAACACTTCTAAACCGCACCCTCCCATCATTTCCACCCATACAACTCCCAAAGGCACAGGAGCGAATCCCAAGGTGCACCACCTCTATTCTGGATAATCTACGTCACTCTGAGAGTCTGAGTAAGGCTCAAAGTCATGTTTTATTGTGCCCAACAGCATAACTAAACTCTATACAGTAAGAATAGGACGTTCAGCCTGCTAACATGGTCACTGTGAAAGTCAAAGGCCAGATGGTAGGCTACATTTGACTGTGTTTGCATAGCCTATATTTACAAATGCTATGTGGCGGAATTGTAATCGCTGAGGAATAAGTAAAAAAAAAACTTCTTGTTGTTAGGGGGGGGTGATTAAGCATGTAGACAATAAAATTGCTCTTAGTTACTCCCAATGACAAATGCTGGACTCACTACACTTATACACAACCATACATGTTATGGTAACCTCTATGACAAAAAGGAAATCAACTTGTGGTCCTCTCTGAAGTGACCAAATAAAGGTCAATTTATAGGTGAACAAATTTGTAGGTGAACAAAAAAATGTATACAAAAACTTAATAAGTAGTAATTTATTAGATTGAAAACACCAACAAATATATATATATATATATGATTTACATATACATAGTCATGTACAATTAATATTGTACCATTTTTTTATAATAAGAACTCAACAGTGGACCATAAGTGGAGTAAGTGTAAGACCTCCTGAAATCTGTGTGTCCACATACAAAAGAGGAAAAGGGCAGAAGATGTTCAGAGGAGCAGTGTGCATGCCGTGACCTGTAGGCGTTAAGTGTGCGTGGACCGGGAAGCGTACAGCACACATTGAGAGGGGGAAATGGGGGAGTGTACAGCACAAATTGAGGGGGAAATGGGGGAGCAATGGGGAAACGGGGGGCTCCAGGGTGGGATTGATTTCCTCTGAGGGGGTGGGAGTAGAGCAGATATCCGGTCTAGCTCAGGAAAGATCTGCTCATTTTAAAGGGCTTTTAGATAGATTTTTAAAAAGTAAAAATCCCCCCAAAAATCTTTTAATTGCACATAGTGCTGCATCTTATATGTGAGCATATTTTATTCTCACAAGCGGCAAGGTGATAATAACAAAGCATTTTTTAACAATCCTTTTGCCAAATACTGAAAATGAGTGGTCAGCCCCTCAACTGATACAGTGCTGCTGATATACATGCTTTTGTTACTGTAACTCAAGGGGGAATAGAGTGGTGAGTGACGGTGGACAAACAGGCAAAAGTCTGTTTGCTTGGCTGCACTTACAGATCCACTGGAGCTGCACCCCCTTCCCCCTATCCCTTCCCCCCCTTCCCCCCTTCCTCTCCTTCACCCCCTTCCCTGGGGCAACATATGTCTGTCACAGAGAGGCATCGGGCATGAGAGGGGTGAGGTTGGGGGGTGGGGTTTGACCGAGTTAACACACAGCAACCAGGCTGTGCAGACACGGTGTATGCAAATAGTCATCTGCCTGTCTTCCTGGGCACTGAAGACCAAGGCTCCATCCGTCCCCACCCCCACAAAAGCAGACGCTTTCATCCACCCCTCGCTCTGCCGTCTGTGGAGCCAGGAGCTCTTTGTGCCAGACTGTATGGCCATATACAGGGTCATGAGACGTCTCGTCGTCTGCCTCTGTTACCGAAGACCTTGCCCCCCTTTTTCAAACAAAGCATTCTTCAGTTATTGTGTGTCAATGTATGTATGTCAAAACCATATGGGCCACCGACACAGCCCAGGGCTGATGATGATGATGATGCCTCAGTCAGGCAGGGTATAGGCCTAATGTAGTGGAAACAGCGAGGACCAGACCTCTGGGCAGGTAAGTATTGTTATAGAAAGGAAATCTAATAGTGTGTCCCATTCACCTTGAGACTCAGATAATAAGATTTAATGACATCCTCTAGAAACATGGAGAAAATCGAATTTCGTGTATCCAGTTTGCCAGCCAAGCAACTTTGTGTTCTTTGTATCGCTCCGACATATTTGGTCGGGTGTCCGAGGGACAGGGGCCGCACGTTTCGTCACTTCCAGGTTCAGCACTTAAGAAACAACTCAGAAATGGAGCACCAATATAAAATGGAATGCACCCCAAATTTGCGATGAATCAAATGTGCTTCTTACATCTGATGTAAGGGTAAGCTTTTTGGATATTTAGTAATAGTTAAATAAATTTTGTTTTGCTGTGACCAACCAGCTCTGTTGAATTATGACTCAAATTGCCCTTGCTCAGATTTAAACAAATTTAAACATGGAATTTCAGTTAGAAACTAAAAGAGAAATAAACCATTCAAAGAGAAGCGTTCTTTTGGTAATATGCCTTTTTTCTGATAAACCACATGTCCAGCATGCCTACATCTGTTACTATGTTTATTGTAACTGTGGTGATGATTAGGTCTGAATAAAAACCAAACCTTTGTTAGTTCTCTTTAAAATAGAAGACTTCCTCTTTCAAATCAAGTAGTAGGCATACTAGTACTGGTACATACTTCCATGCCCATGGAGTTCCTGAACCTTCCTGTTCAGCAATCATAGTGGGCTCAGTCACAGAGGGCGTGGGTGGGGTGGGGTGGGGTGGGGTGTTCAGGAGGAAATGAAAATGTGTGGAACATCCTCCTTCCGTTCTGGGGGGATTTGACCCTGAAACAAATGGACTGAGTAATTGAATGACCCCCCTCCATATTTTGTCTACTGAATAACAATTCTGCTGCTATGGCTGCTGCTGCTGCTATTGGATCACTGGTAAGATATATGTAGACTGTGTGCTAAACCACAATAGACTTTACATCAAAGAGAGTGTTGCAGTATTGGCTTTCACATACATCAGACATAAACGCTTCAATAGGATGCGCTCTCACAGTTACATTTGTATTGATTGTTCGAAGACGCCATTTTTTAACATTCTGAATTTATTCATCTAGACAGGAGACCAAATGTAAAATTCCAGTTTGTTTATTAATGTTAAAGCATTAATTCAATATTTTACTGTGACAATTCCACCTTGAAAGAAACTGGTGTGCAACTACCCTACAAAATACATTTCTCTAATATTCTCTATATCAGTTGTGTCAAAATGGAGATCTCTGGATGTGGAAGATAAGTGGACAGATTTTGTTCCATTATCTTCAGGAGCCTGTCTCAAGCATCCCAGATGACCCGTGTTATCTTTGGTGTCATTTCAGAGATGGATGTCTCCTGTTACCCCAAGAGTCACAAGTATTGATCGACATGAGGTGACGCAAGAAGAGAGGAGTGCCAACACCTCCCAGCACAACAGGAGCTGACTGGAGAAACACAAAGTGCTTAGAAAATGTCTTCCTGTATCATCCACGTGTGGACTGTGCCACACAGTAGTCCAACTCACTGATGTGTAGGAGGGAGGATGAAGGGAAAGATGGGAAAGCGTGAGGGGAAAGCTCTGACCTCAGTGCTTACGCTTCTGCTACCGGACTACATCCTGCTACAGGGACACACCATGAGCAGTCATTTCCTTTGGTGGACATTTACACACATACAGGACAACCCCTCTCACTAGATCTGTAGACAGAAAGAAACACACACACACACACACACACACACACACAAAGGACCCCCCCCCCCCACAGATACACAAAGGAACATACATATATACACACACACACATACACATAAAGACGAACACACACACACACACACACACACACACACACACACACACACACACACACACACACACACACACAACTGAGGTCTGTTTCATAGCAGTTATCTGTTAAACAAATGACCATGGTGAAAGAGTGCTATGATAACAGTCCAGAGCTTACCACATAGGGGTTTGTACAGTATCAGGAGGCCAAGTGCTTTTGTTAACCAATATTTCTCATTTGCATTCTGCTCTTCCTGCTACCCTTTGTCCTTTAAAACAGAGGAATGTATAGAGGCTATATAGATGCTTATTTGAGTTGATTAAACTGAATCAACTTTTGAGTATAAGAGAAGAAATGTTCTTAATTCAACTTATAAAAATATCTATAGATACAGTGTTTCCAGCGCTTTATGATCAACCATTATTTAGACTATTCAGAAAAAAAACTGATTAAGCATTAATCTCTTTTAAGCAATGTCCTGAGTTTACAATCAAACAATAAAATTTGTAAAATAAAAAGCAACACATAAAAAAATAAAAATATATACATACATGTATTTAAAAAAACTGTGAAACAAAAACACTGTACATGACTCCAATATCAAATCCCATCTATCAAAACTTACTCTTAAAAAAGGAACGGTAGCAGAGTAAGAGATTGCATTGCATGTAAACTTATATTGTGAACATGTACAGAAATGAACTGCAGATTTTTGTCATATTTTCAAGACCACTGTGACATAATATGATGGTGGTCTCATCTTTAAGTCAAAGCCTCACCTCTGGCTCTATGGGTTTGACCCTGTTGTGTTTGTGAGGTTAAGTAAGCATGCTTATCCGTTATTTATTCTCTCTGTTTGTGTCCCCCAACTTGCAACTCTTTATCCCATTAAAATGTTTTCCTGTCCAAGTCCCCCTTCATTTAATCCTCTATTTACAGTGGAGAGCATGGCAAAGGAGTGTGGGGACGGTGGTTACGGTTGGCAGTTACCATAGCAACAGCGATTAATTATCTTTAGTCACAGAGAGGGTGTGCTGAAAGGGGGTGGGTGGGATGGGGGTGGGGGTGACAGAATTCAGTTTAACACAACTTCAGTTTAACTGGATGGGACATGGACTTAGCAGTGTCAGCAAATGGTTGATCTCTTTATAATTCTACTATGCAGAGATGAGATCACAGAAAAGCCTCATTCAACTGTCTGTTGGTGCTACATCAGCTTGTTTGCTGTGAAAGTCAGTTAAAGGTCAAACATATTATCACAGAAAAATATTCTTATTGTGTTTCAGTAGGGTAGTAGACCAGGAGAGGCAGACTACCCTAATTTATGAAAGAATGTTGTCCTCTAGTGGTGGGAGCTCAACAAAAAATAAAAAAACAAATGAGTTTGTATAAAACATGCGGCAACACAATTTCTATTTAACTGTGGAAGTTTTATGTTTGTTTGTTCAGTGCATTCTTAATGAGCCTGATTATCTAGTCAGGGTGACAAATGTGTAGGAAAGGCCTATCTGCCACCATACACTTTCCAACGATTCATTTTGGTTCGCGTGGATGTTGAACCTAGTCAACCAACAGAGGGCAGTGATTCACAACATTTAGAAAACTTCCTTGCCAATCCTGCAGAGAATAAACGGGAGAGACCGGAAATGACTCGCCTGGAATCGGGAACTACAGTTTCCGTTGTCTGAGTTCGAGGGCGTTTTTCCTATCTTAGGACCAGAGATTTTTTGGGTGGTGGCTGTTTGTTTAACAA
This sequence comes from Setipinna tenuifilis, assembly GCA_030347295.1. NCBI lineage: Eukaryota > Metazoa > Chordata > Actinopteri > Clupeiformes > Engraulidae > Setipinna > Setipinna tenuifilis. Next base: position 13,750,013 of record CM059287.1, on the reverse strand, counting down.
CTTCACAATTCCTCTGATCAAGTTAGTCCAAAGACACTAGGTTTGGGAAATCTGCCGCTGATCACTGTCTTGTGATTGGATCCTTATTTAACACCCACGATCCTTGTTTTTCTCTTTGGGAAAACAAGTTAAATCAACAAAGGGTGGTTTTACTAGCTCACTAAAAGGGGCTACATTAGCTGGCTTGCTAGCTAGTTAGCTAACTCACAGAAGCGTCAAAAGAACGCAGCGCACAGATGCAGGCCATAAAGTGTGTAGTCGTGGGAGACGGGTAAGTCTTTTTCAGTTCAGGTTCTTTACATATGTCTTATTGTAATTTTGCCGGTATGGCGTGGTTATTTTTGTCCAAACATCAAATAAGACTCTTGCCGCAGTCTTTCAAGCGTACTTAGCATAGCCAACATGCTAGCCAACTGTGTTGCGGTACCGACTGACTTTGTTGAGTCTTTGCTAACCACTGCTAACATACCAACTTCACTCATTGAAGCCGATAGTAGTATGTTCCGCATTCCTGCTTATGCCAGTTCTTTTCGTTGTCGTCAGCTAACATACCTCTGAATTGGAAATAATGTTAAGATCCTGTTCATCAAAACACTGCATGCTTTATGTGTTTGTCAGCGGAATAAGTAATGGTTGTTGGTGCCATATGCACATAGACTAGGGTTGGTCAAGAAGTAACATTCTTGTTTAAGTGCTGGAAGAATGTAGCTAACGCTATATTATTTTCTTGATAAAGCCTACCGGCTCTGATTTACTTCAAGCTTCACTTGTGTCTTATAGCCAGCCAGTACCATATATATTTAATTTAAGGCAATCGTTATCTAGTTACTGCAGTTTACAATGCAAAATATCACGTTAGCAAATCAGTAACGGCATTTGCTCAGGTAGGTAATATATTCCAGGCGCAGCTTGCTCCAGATGGGAATTCAAGTAATACCTTGGCCTAATCTAGGGTGGGACCTCCAAAGAGAAACCGTTAAATGCTGTCATGTCGCTGTGTTTCCAGTTTTTTTTTCCAACATAAAACGAATACTTACTGAATCTTAGTTGCTAGCCTAATTGTTTATTTTGATGACACTCCCATGGTTAATTATAATCACATAACTTTAGTCACCGTGGAGGGCTTTTCCTCGATATCTTTTTTTTAATGCGTTGTGTATTTTGTAAATCACTTTGTCTAGATGTGATGCCACGCTGATGTTAAAGCCCCTCCAAAACCAAGTGTCACTGTTTAATCACATCACCGATGTATATTTGATTGTGCTGCAGCATTAAAATGAACAAAAGGTTTCTATTATCTCGCAAAACCGGCACCATGATTTCTTATTGACAAATGAGAAGACTGTCTCACATAGCAACACAAAGCAGCCCACAGACACACGTCTTAAAACAAGGCATGGGCAAGGCAGCCTTGACTCAGCAGCTGATTATAGTCTGGTATTGGCTTAAGTAGGTCACAGTGGTTAAAGGTGTTATTCCCCCACTCGTACCTGTAAAGGCTGCCATTTGTATTTTTCAGCTGTGAAGTTAATTGTTTATGTGATGGGTGCAGTATTGGCAGGAACTTCTAGCATTTCTTGAGTTTCAAGTTTTTAGGCATTGACCTCGCATGGTGTTTCCTGATACTTGGTCAGTTGCTATTTCTGATACAGGTTCCTTGATTATGTCAGGCGAAATGCTTGAGTCTGTCTTTGAGGAAGTAGTCTGGATTTATTGTGAAAGCCCGATTTTTTTTGTCTTAAAGGGGTTAGACAGGCCATTTGGTTGCGTTTTCATGTTACCTTTCAGTGCAAATTGTCATTGTCAGGACAAAATGTATGCTAAGAGTTTTGTTTTTCTTTTCCATGTCAGTGCGGTGGGTAAAACATGTCTGCTGATCAGCTACACCACCAATGCCTTCCCTGGGGAGTACATCCCCACAGTGTGAGTATGCCTTTAGCAATGACTAGCCTATGGGTTAAAAACACAACACCAAGTAGTATATTATCATCAATATCTAGCCTATTGGCACCACCCAGTAGTATATTATTATCAATTGTTAGCCTAGGGGCCACCAAGTGTAATACTAGCTGTAGCTAGCTCGATGGGCTAAAAACATGCAGCATAGTAGCCTGTAGTTTTTAGTAATGCCTAACTTGTGGGTTAAAATCACACCACCAAGTAGTGCACCATTAGCAAAATCTAGCCTATGGACTAAAACATGTCATCAAGTATACCATCAGTGATATCAGCATATGGGCAAAATCATGTCAGCAGCTAATGCTATAAGTAATATCACAGGCCTGAAAGATCTCAGGCATGGTGTCTGAAGTCAGGCGTGGGACAGTAGGCTACATTTAACATTTGCTAGTAGATGGCAATAATAGTTTTAAGATGTAAATTCAGGCATGGATTTATTTCTTGCTTTATGCCCTGAATATCAGCCCATGTGCTAAAAACATACCACCAAAACATGCCACTTTGATCAAAATTGGAGCAGTTGTAATAATCATGTGTGTGTGTGTCTCTCTCTCTCTCTCTCTCTCTCTCTCTCTCTCTCTCTCTCTCTCTCTCTCTCTCTCTCTCTCCAGGTTCGACAACTACTCAGCCAATGTAATGGTAGATGGGAAGCCAGTGAACCTGGGCCTTTGGGATACGGCCGGTCAAGAAGATTATGACAGGCTCCGTCCGCTCTCCTACCCACAAACGGTGAGGCAATGACTCATCCCAATGTTGAATTGAATTTGTAGTGCTTTTTTTTTTTTTTTGATCAAATATTTATTTGAAATCAATGAGAACCGTAAGAGACACATCATATGGCATACTCTTTCCAAACATACGATATGCAAAAGACCGAGAAAACGGGACAAAGAAGATTTGTGTGAAGATTTGTGATTTGAATTATAGGGAAATATTGTAAAATTAGGGAAATGATGGACAGAATAAAAAAGTCAGCAAGAAAATCTATCAATTGTTTATCTATTAGATATTTTTTCCTTGAGATAGATAGATAGACAGACAGATGGATAGATAGATGTATCTATGTATTTATCTGGAAGAAAATTAAGTAATGTATGCTCGGGTTTGGGTATACGAATAAGCCACTGCCCCCCAAATTAGTGGCCATGGATGTCCAATAGATTGGCATGAATTCATGCATCTTTTATGGGGCAGAGAGTGCAGCTCGGTGTCCATTGACCGTGATAATGTCAGCCATGCTTATTTAGGCTGGAGGAAGTGAAAGAGTGCCTTGTTTGTCCTTTTGAGTCTCTGCCACAGACTCCGCTCTGTGTCTCTGTCCAGCAGTGCAGAAGTGAGAGTGGCTCAGTGTCCGCACCAACATTGTTCCCAAATAGTTGCCCACACCATTCACAACTCATTAATCATTGACCACAAGCACAATGGGTTATGCAACACAATTAGGGACTATGCTTCTGCAATTTGTCTCTAAGTGTCTCGGCCGAAGTAAACAAGCATTCATTATTATGGGATATGTTGTGGGTGGGGCTTATCCATCACACCGTCAACCAGTTTAAAAAAAAAAACATTTAGCAATTTTATTTTTCTTTCCTTTACAGGATGTGTTCTTGATTTGCTTCTCACTCGTGAGTCCCGCCTCCTTCGAAAACGTCCGTGCCAAGGTAAGTGATCCGATGCAGGCGTTTGACTGCCAGAGGTCTAGAAAGATAGAAACACACAATCAGTTCTGATGGCTGGTGCTATCGCATGTTTTGGAGTCTGTTGGTTACCTCTGTTTATTTACCACTGCTGCTTGTTTTAAAAGTGGATAGATAGATGGATAGATTAACAGATTAATAGTGCGTCCCAAAAGTGTAACTTCCACATACCCGCTAAGACAGCCGATGTTCTACCTAGTACCCCCTGCACCACAGACAGCTTGCTAAAACAATTATGTTTTTGCATAATTATTGCTGCAAAAAAATGTGAACACATATTATGTGGTGGTACATATGGTAGAGTCTGTTGGTTTGTACCATAGTAGTTTAAATGCAAGATCTTTTTCCATTGTCTGTACCTAAACAATATCTTAGCACTGATGAAAGCTAAGAACCCTTTCACAGATTTATTCTGTATCCTGTTGAATTGATCCAAGTACCCCCAGGGTTACTTGTACCCCAGTTTGACAACCATCGGATTAATAGATAGATGGATTAAATAGAGCTGAATAAACAGATGGTCCTTATTGTATAGTATTGTCCAGATAGTATAATACTGCAGTATCATTGTTAAGGTGTCTGTAAAATGACATAAAATAGACAGTTGCACAGCACTTGTGTTTATCAGATCCTTGAGTTTGTGATAAAATGAAGATATCATGACATGGAGTTGAGTCTAGAGGAGGGTGGAGTGCAGTTGGCTGGGTCCCTGGGTTGTGTGGGTCATGTGACTACAAAGCTGCAGAGACAAAGTTCATTTGGCTGCAGTCCAGGAGGAAATCTGCGTTCTCCAGTTTCCCCCACAGATAAACATCTTGCGCAGGTGGTTAGTGCTCAATGTTCTTTTTTTTTTAGCTTGAGGATGTGGTGGGAAGAGAATGGAAAAAGTGATTTCAAGACTTAAGTTAATTTCAAAACACATCAGTTCAGTAAGTATCTTTGTTTGTTGTTTGTGCAGCAAAAAACATGCAAAAAATATGTTTTGTTTGTTTGTCTTGTCTTGTGCAGTGGTACCCAGAGGTTAGACATCATTGCCCAAACACTCCCATCATCCTGGTGGGCACCAAGCTGGATCTGAGGGACGACAAGGACACCATCGAGAAGCTGAAAGAGAAGAAGCTCACCCCCATCACCTACCCACAAGGCCTTGCTATGGCCAAAGAAATTGGTTAGTGTCTGAAAGTGACCAACATATAATAGAGCAAGCATGTCCAAGAAATTCATTGTAGCTATACAGCTTAATGTGGCGTGTACCGTACCCATATGTCGAGCACATTAAAGCATTTAATCAGTAGAACTCTCCTTACAACGTGACATCTAGTTCGTATACATATCTATGACTCAGCTACATAGGTTGACACAGGGATCAAAGGTTATAACATCCCATGATGCCAGCTCTCACTTATGACTCATATACTTTGTTACTTTATGCTCTTGCTTACTCTGTTCTTCTCTGCAAATCTGTAGCTTTATTGGTGTTCTCTGTTCTGCCCTACAAAGCCAAAAGGGAGTAACTACATATTTTGTCAAATTGAGTTTAGACTGGAAATTGACTTCATAACACTTTCTTTGTCTTGTGACTAAATCTCTTGCTTCTTGCTATTTAGAAAGTAGATAAAAGAATAACCACTATTATACTTGCAACATGTTTGACTGGCCAGTTTGACAACGTTAAAGGCCATTTTCTCAGTTTCTGTGTTCCTGTAGTTACTGCACTTTGCCTTTGTAGGGCAGTATTACAAGTCGCTTTGGATAAAAGCATCCACTAAGTGTGATGTAATGTAATGAATCCTCCCCCCCCCCCCCCCGCAGGCGCAGTGAAGTACCTGGAGTGCTCAGCCTTGACACAGCGCGGCCTTAAGACGGTGTTCGACGAGGCCATCCGGGCAGTGCTGTGCCCACCCCCCGTCAAGAAGAGGAAGAGGAAGTGCTCGCTACTCTAAATCCCAAAAGTGCACAGTAACGAACCGGCTGCAATCTGAGCTCACCTGGGATAGCGAGAGGGGAGGGGTGGGGGGGTGAGGAGGAGGAGGAATGGGTGGCAGGGGAGAGTAATGGAGATGAGATGAGAGGAGGGAGGGAGGGGGGGGTTGAGATGAGGAGTTGTTGCGCAGAACGTCTCGGGAAAGACGAGAGAAGACACACCGTATGCATAGCGATATGTCGTTCTCTCGTATTGTAATTAGTACTACTTATATTCAATCGACTTCTATTCCTAAGACCCTAGAATTAATCGTCGGCTCTCTCTTGTTGAAGGGCGAGGGAGGGATGCCTCCTGACGCATATTTTTTCCCGTACACTAAGAAATTCCTGCTGCCTTCTAATGATGTTCTTTCTTTTTGTTTTTAACTCTGATGCAAAAGGTAACACAAATACTCCTGTTTTATTTCTTCTCTCTCCCCCTGAGAGCCCGTATATTTTGTTTACAGTCTGCAAATGAGTAGAAATGGAGGTTTTATTTTTGCCAAAATTTAAAAACTTGCAGATAATAGATTTCACTTGGAATCTTTATACACCAAGTCCTTTTATTTTCCTTCAAGGGTTTACAACCTGTAGAATATGAAATAAGAGAGAACGGTTTCACACACAAGAAGAAAAAAAAAATGTTAAATGTAGTTATTCATTACTCTAAAAAAATGTAGCTGAAAAAATGTACTAGACTGACAATGATTTTAGACAGTTCACCTTGAAAGCGCTATATGTATTGTGAATCAGACGATCTCTTAGATTACATACTGTGTAGTTGTCACTGCTATATCCGCTGTGTTAGCCGAAACGTCATCGCAGATGTTGCTCAGCCATCCCAATGTTGCTTTAGCTGCCTGGCCTTTAGACCTATAGCGTAGCTCGTCTCTAATGCGCATATGGAGAAAATGGTATACGCAGTATTTCATGCAGAACAGGTTACAGCTCATGTCTCGGTTCTGGATGTACGGATATACCGGGTCACGCAACGAGAAAAAAAGCAAGGCTCCGTGTGTACCTCTATGGTGGAGGCCCCCTCTGGAAGGATCAGTCCAGAGGGAGGATTCCCGTGTATCGCGGTGTACGTGTTAGCAGTGATCACTGGAGAAGACTGCTTGTGTTCTCTGTGGGAAGGTATCAACATCTTGTTACAGGCCTGTCACCTGTTGTCCTTTCTTGTCCCACCTAAACCCCCCACCCTACTCAGCCAGTCAAGTGGAAAATTCATAATTATGCAGCTCCAAGTATGTTTTTATAATGCTGTGTACTGCAGACATCATGGTGTAAATTTGGTCTTTTTTTTTTTCTTTAACACAAAGCTATTACTGTATTTCTATTGAAGCTACGAACAATGTATTAACCAATACCTCTGACATAGAAATTGTAACTGACCATGTTGTCTTTGTGCCCTATAAAAGTATAGCTTTAAGTGGTCCCATATACATTAGAAGCGAAGTCAATAAATACTCTTAACCACTACTGTATCTTGTTTCTGAAGTCTAAAGAAGATCAAAAAACTGGTCGGCCCCTTTGTGGTTGGTGTTTGATGGCTTTTCTTCTTTGCCGATGTAGCCAGTGGCACGAAAGAAGTTGGACCAGCCACTCTTGAACTTGAAACGGTGAAGGCCGCCACATTATGTTTTCAGTCATATATTTGGGTTTCATCTTGAGTACATCATCATCATTACACATTTTTTGTTTTATTTTGCAAATACAAATAAATGCATCTACAGTCCTCCTGCCTTTTGTGTCTTATTGACATTAATGCACAACAGACATAGGCCACCAGGGGGCTATAGAAAACTACCATGATGGCCTAAACTGTTTACTTTTTTTTTTTCCTCACTTCTATGCACTGTGTTGCTCATGAATAGCCATAAACAGTGCCTGATTGATAGTTGTTGTTCAGAAGTAGACATGATGCAGATTTTTGAGAGACAATGTCATTCAGTCATTTTGGCTGCATCTCCAATCAAAACACACCTGTAATATTTGATATTATTCAGCTTATTTATACTGAGTAATAAGGAGATATATAGCCTACAGATCAGCCATGTGTCCACAGGAAGCACATTAAGCTTTTGATAACTGAGGAAGAATCACTTCATGGTTTTCCATCATAAGTCAGCCATTACTAACTAGGCGCACAGTTGAGTCCAGAGGACAGTTGCTTCTGACCTTAATACCAGCTAAGTTCAATTCCATGTACTGGGTAATGTACAAATGTTTTGCTTGCCAAATCTGAATTTCATGTAGTCCACATGCTTGTCCTAAGCACAATTTAAGGGGATATTATTGAGTTGCTTTAGCCACCACCATGTCCATGCCCTCTAAAAGGTTTATAGGTCTATGCTGAAGTTGGACTGACTTGAAAAAACACAAAAGACTCCTGGCCCTGGGTAACGCAGACTTAAACACAAGCCTAACCTGCTCGAAGTAGATGCAGAGTGAAAATCCCATGATTCATTTTGTACAATCATTGGCCAAGGCTGCATGAACTTTGGTTAAACCTTATGCTCCTTTATTGTGGGGGCATATTAGTTATTAATTCAACACCATAATAAAACCGTAACTTAACTTCATGGTACAGCCCCCTGGGTAACCTCTCACCAGCTGAAACGTCAAAGCAGTTGATAAAGGCACTCAACCCATCTTACTCCCTCACTAAACTGTTATCTTTGGACTTCTGTATCAACGATCTAGCTGACAAACAAATACACATGTTAATACTGGATGCATCTGAGGGTGTTGAGCTTTTACCCACAAAAAAAGAAAATACTGAGATTTTTTTTAACTGAAACAACTGGATAGTAATTTTCCCCCGTGCATGCGTTTGGTTAAAATCAATAAAGGTAAAACAACACTAAGGTCAATAAACTAGAATGGACACAGTATAAAGAAATGTTACGTTTGTCACAGGCTTTCGTCTGAATGCAGCTCAAACCTGATATGTCTCGATTTTGAGGAGGGTGGAGGTCTGCTGCCCTCACAAAAACACACACTACGACTACTTGCTCAATGTTGGCAGCAGGAGCTGGAGAGCTGGGGAGGAGGGTGCCTGTTTTAATGAGTCATCTATCCACCCTAAAAGATTTACCCAGCTGATTTAACGAAACTGTGATTGCAGCCGTCCCCTGTAAAATTATATCACACCCAAACAAGCCGACTCAGTGACTAGCAGTGACTTACTCCACTGCAACATATTCTGGAGCTGGCTAGCTGATTTGTCACCATGATACTGAAATGAGCTGGTAAACTAGAGGAAACATAATTGGCAAAACTGGTGAGGATCAGAGCTGGGCACAAATACACCATAAAGTATTTTGATACAAAATACAAATACTTGGTCAAAAAATGTATCAAAATATAATACAAAAATACTGGTCTAGAAAATGTATCATGATAAAATACAAGTATTTTGTATTTTGAAAATACAAAAATACACATGAAATAATGCCAGAATTTTCTTTTATTCTTCTTATTATCACAACAAAACGTTGCTTATGAATGGTGGTACACCTTCAAGTTATTTCTCAAAAACAGTACTCTTCAAGCTGAATTTTGTTTGCTTGCACTGAACTATGAGTACAATGACATGTAAAAGTCAGTGTTTCGGTCTGCATTTGAAACTGAGGAGCATACAGCAAATAAAAATGGAGGTTGCTAAATTGAAATCCAAAAATTAAAAAAATTAAGCTACAAAACAGAAATCACAGACCGGCTCGTGAGTGTCAAGAAGAGGGCAGGAGACTATCTGACAAAAGTTACCCTTTCAAGTGTATGTCGAGTTACAGTTGATCAAAAACAACATCGAAGACGACATGTTTACGAACATAGTTGAATAATTTTAACAGCTACACTAACCACCATCTTACAGTTTTTCTCAGTCGCTTTGGTACTTTTCTCACAACACTATTAACATTTGCGCAGCATTTAGTGCATTTCTCAAAACAGTTAGTGCAAACTGCAAAACCTAGTGGATAACCTGCAAAAGCAAGTCACTTGCTCAAAATGGATAGTCAATTCCTCAAAAGCAAGTATTCATGTCAATGAAAGTGCCAGTGTCATCAAAATGAGAAGTCTTGACATCATGTTTATGAACAAGATAGTCAAATGGCTTTGTCATGTTTTCATTATGACAATTACTTCTCTTAGTGTTTTCCAATGCAGGAAAAAAAGGTTAGAACTCATTGACACTACCTGAAAATGCTCAAGACAGCACTATACACTACCTGTACAGCCATTTTACGTAAAACTACAGTAAACAGTACACGTTGCTGTAAGTAGGGGAGTGAGTACAAGACACTGAATACGTACATTTCCTATTTTTACTGTATATGCTCTTTGCAATTCTACAGCATTGTGCAAAAGAAAAATACAATACAGTCACTTATTTAGAACAAACATAAGAAACACCCTTTTGGTAGAGCTGTGCACAAATGTGAACAACATACGTAACAGTACATATTGTAACGGAAAATAGGTAAATCATTCTGGCACATGCAGACGTTCCTGTCTGTCTAGCCATATATTTTCATCTACATCACAACGGATATCATCCCTTGCAATGCAGCGAGAAAAGTGTCTCCTGGAGTGGTAAATCCACCGTCTGCATGACTCTGCTGCAGCAAAGCAGACCATTTACAGTGCTGAACATTAGAGTATACATACAAGACATGTTTTACCTGTACATACTGGTGACGGCTGAACTAATAGTTATGAGAATTTACATTCTGATCTGAGAAAAGCACCAACGCAACTGAGAAAAACTGTAATACTTCACACACCTCCTTGTGAGTAAAAGCTTAAGTTCACCTGAGAGCAACTGTTCAATTTAGGAGACATTTCCAGCAAAAAAAAATATAAAGAAAGGTATAAAATTTGCTTGACAGAATTTGATAACTAGTTCAACAATTTTGTATGTAATGACTCAAGCAATACAACTAAGACTATTAGTTTTATTTGGAATGACTATTCAGCATCCACAAGTATAGTTCATTTTGACTGACATGACATAAGCAAATGAAAATGTTAAAAAACAACATTGTATTGTATAAAAGCAACTGACACATGTCCAAAAGCATTTGCAATTTGTTCAGAGGAAGGAGAAATTGCTATTATGAGGTGCACAAATGACTAAATGTTGTGGAGGTTGAACTAATAGTTATGAGAATTTACTTTCTGATCTGAGAAAAGCACCAAAGCAACTGAGAAAAACTGTAATTTAGGCTATCCTCGAGGCTCGAATGCGATGTGCAGTGAAACAACGTCATACATTGTTGTTCTACTATTGGCTAGCCGCGTCCGTTTGGACGCCTTCATTAGCATATTATTCGGCTTTTGGTTGCGCCGCGCCGCTCGTTCTGGCCGCGCCACGCCCCCACAATGCTTTGGCGGTGCGGAAATAACGGTCATTCGCCTCCCATTGAAAAGAATGGGGTGCCGCGGGGCGGAGTTCGCATCGCTTGCCAGTGGACATCGGCCTTCAAGCCTCAATGGGCGTGTCACGTGATTTAGGCCTATGTCTTGGCCCAAAGACCTGTGGTGATTGATTCGCTTATCTTTTACTGATTCAATAACCTCTTAATACACACCGTCCCATATACGGTACGGAAGTGGGGGTGGGGGTGGGGGGTATGACAGAATGACTGACATCCAATCCAAAACCCATGCAAGAAACCTCGAGGTCTTGGTTTTCAGTAGAGACCAATATTTTGTTTCTAGGCAAAGGGGTTCTCAAGTTATAGAGGTTTGATTCTGGTTATACAGATTTCGGAACCAAATATCCTATTGGAATTTCCAATAGGGAATAAAGAAAAACGCATGGACATACCTATTGATAAAAATCTACAAAAAAATCAGGTTTTGATCCTTTGCCTCCAATTTTTTACTGTGTGAAGGTAAGACCTGTGTCTGTGGCCTCAGGTCTCAGTCACTTTACAGGCTCACATGTTGGACGGAAAGTAAAACCTTCATTCTAACCTATGTACCTCTGTGTCAGTGCATCACAGAATCACCTTTCCACTGATACCAAGAACATGTCTGAGTCTAAAACTACTAAAAATACTCTAATACAGTACCTCAAAGTATTTAAATACAAAATACAAACTACTTTTTAACAAACTTGTAAAATACAAATTACAAAATACACTAAAGTATTTTAAATACGTATTTTAAATACTTGTATTTAAAATACTGCCCAGCTCTGGTGAGGATAACTGTGAAATCATAACAAGCATACCACCTTATAGAATATAAAAAAGAAGGAATACAAATCACATGTACAGCTTTATTTGGATTGGACAGGATCACTTCATCATGTCTATCTCACATGTATTATTATTGTTATTATTATTATTATTATTATTATTAGTAGTAGTAATATTATTATTATTACATTTAGCAGACACTTTTATCCAAAGCGACTTACAAAAAAAGGAGGACATAAGCTGACAGAGGTGTAAAAGAACACAGAGTAAGCTGACTATCTTCATACATACAGGGAGATGCATGTGCCTAAGTAGGGACACTACAGACACAAATACTTCCCACATGGGGACAGAGTAAGAGAGAGTTGGTTTAGTGATTGTTAGTTTTGTTAGGAAGGAAAGCAGTTTTGTATGAAGATGTATTGTGGATTAGTAATGAGTAGCAGCGGATACCAACACCCTCATAACCACCCTAAAAGCAGTACATTTTTGATGGTGAATGGCAAAATGTTAGAAAAATATGAATGCTGAAAAGTAGCTATAGTTGTGATTTTTCCACAGTTTTCATCTGATGTGATTTCTCTGCAGTCCCCTTGTGTGCAGGCCTCTGACTCTTCCACTGATCATACACCAGCTTGGCAGACACGGCGTCCTGAATCCCCATGCCTGTAACACACAGGTAGGTAATTAGATTAGACATGCCTGACTTAATTAGTAGCGGGTGGCTGTCTTAATTACCAAGGTTTGGGGTCAGTTGGTTAAGTGTGACACACAGAGCACAGAATGGTGTTTGAGTGTGGTTAAGTGTGGTTACTCAAGGATACAAGGATGTACTACTCTCACCTGAAATTAACCCTCAACTCGTCATCTTAAGCAAACCTGTCACATATTTTAATCATAGTTATTATCACAATTAATAAGAGGTCATAGTATACTCCTCTTGAGGAACAGGCCCTGACCCTGAAGAACAGCTGAGATTCATGGGGGAATGTAATTAAAGCCAGCTACTTCCGAGGACCAAAATGATGACAGATCTCCAGTCTCCATGATGGATAATTTGTCTTTTTCTTAAGCCCTTGAGAAAAAAGTTGCTGAACACCTAGCTCAACTGCTGACAGTAAAGCATACAAGCCCAAAGTTTTAAGTCCAAAGGGTCAAAGGATGACTGAAATAGTACCCTCATTAACCATGGACAAATCCCAAGATGGCAATAGTGCATTCCCTCTGAAGCCAGGAGTTTGAAGAAGCAGAAATGGCTTCCAGTTAAACATGTACAGAGGGCCTTGCCCTACTCTACTAGACACTGTAAAGCACATGAGACACAACTACAGTAATGAGTCATCTCTGTTTACGCCACCTCTTGAAAACACACCACTTGGCACACACAGGGCTGTCCCAAGGAGATTTTGGGGCGTGTTTGAATCGTGACATTTACATCAAAAGGGAGCCAACTATGAGGAAATCAAACCTTTCATGGACCAAACCCAGAAAGTCAGGGCAGCAATAAAACATCTGTCTGTGTTCGAAGATCAGGACATCCCAACGCAGGGGCAGCCACCACAAAGCTTTACAGAGCTTGTATAGCTTCCCACAGAGACATAGGCGTAGCCACGGGTGGGCTAGGGTGGGCCTGTGCACACCCACTTGTCAGTCAGTCCCACCCAATCAGAAGGCTCTTTTTGTTTGATTGACTGTTTAAGTACAGGGTAACCTATGTGTTCTGGCTACGCCCCAGCACAGAGGAGCTACAGTGTCTCCCAAAAGTGACCATGAAGGCGAAATGTGAATCACTTTTCACATTTGGAAAAAAGGTATATGATTTTTCAAAGGACAATACTACAAAAAATGAAACTTGGATACGTTTTACAGTAGTTCGTGTACAGCTTGTGTAGCAGTATAGATTTACGGTCCTTTAAAAAAAACTCCATGCACAGGATATATCTCCTCCAGCCACAACCGTTCTGGCCATTGAGGAAAGGCAAACAGGGAATAGTGTGTGTTTTTTTGTGCAAGGTGGATTTCGCCCATTGTCTCATAACCACTTGAGGATGGAGTCTAGAGCCTCCTGATCCACAGGGTGACCCCAGGAGAGACTGAAAAGGCGTATGACCAAGAGGCACACAATCAGCCCTTCCCTCTGAATCAGGCATGAGTAACCGTGCAGATGGACTCGACAATTAGCAGTTTATATACTGAGTGTATGTTTCTGAGTGTGTGAGTGTGTGTTTGGAAATTAACTAAAAACCTCAACTTACTGGCTGCTGTGATTGAGGGATCTGTCTAAGACCAATCATGCTTTCTGGAACACCTGGAATGTAGTCATACACTGTCTATGTCTGAAACGGGAAGCTAGTGACTTGCTGCCTTCACTGTCGAACAAGTCATGTAACTTAAGCAGGCATCAAGGTGTCGATTAAAACCTTTGTTTCAGATGACCTGGCAACACAGAACACTGCTGCCATAACACCAACAGCTGACTTCATAGTTCAGTAGGATGTTGGACGTTGAAGGCAGCATAAAGGAAGCATCTTCAAAATTGGGCAAAACGAAGGTACTTTTGAAGGCAGCATTTTATGCATTTATTCGATTCAGGCAGCCTTGATGCCGTGCTCCCACCAAACTCTCTCTTTGAAGGCATCTTTTTCTGTTTTGGACACAGCCTATAATGATAATATTTAAGTAAATTAACACACTTGACCGAAATGTTGCGCAGCAAACAACTGAAATGATGCTAGTAAAAAAGAACTCAAAAAAGGCAGGATGTGGATAGGGGATGTAGGATGTGGTCTCTGAGCAACTGGGAGGAAGATGAAAAACAGACAAATTCCCAATTGGGACTTATTTTTACCCCAAAAGGCAAATATCAAGACTCCTGACCTTGACAGAACGTGCCCTGTTTGGGTTATTACTGTCCATAAGCTTGGGTCAGGTGACTGTCCTCTTTATTTGCTTGCTTCTTGAACTGTAACAAAATGCTTCGGCCATGTTTGTGGTCTATGAGAGAGTGGGAGGGAGGTTACCCAGAGACTTGAACACTGTGGTCTTCTCACGGTGTGCTGGCTTGTTTCCATTGATGACCTCCCCGATCTCTGCAAATACTTCGGCCTGCAGACAAACACTGTTGTTTCATTGTTTATAAAAAGGACATTGGGAGATAAATATAGGGAGATGCTGTTACTAAACACAACACACAAAAAACAAATCTGCCAAATAATTCTGTCTAGTTCCTGTTTCCAAAAGACATGAGGTAAACTGATGTCAGCAGACTGTGTTTGTACAACAATAAAAGCCCTTTTTGCCAATTTGGATTGTTACTTTGGTTGTGGGATGTATTCAATACGTTACCCTAACGTAATCTCAGACAGACTTACATGTCCAATAAGCAATGTCAGGTTTAGTCAGTGTACACTGCAGTTATGCAGGTCCCCTAAGTTACATCAACTGCAAAACAGTGATAAAAAGCTGTGAAACTACATAACTTAAATATAAATGCATTAAAAAATAATTCAGTGTATTTCCTCATCTTTTAAGACTGTTTTTTGATATATTAATATATTTTAACATATACCAAACCAAATATTTTTTTTCACTTTACCATATCCTCAATGCCTGTCTTAAGAATGCACAGAAAATGTACCCCAGATAGGATGACGTCTCCAGACTCCTTGAGCGCTCCCTCTCTGCTGTCTGCATACACCACCGCCTGCCTCATCAGCACGTCATCCAGCTCCCTCCAGTCTGGCCTGCATGCTCCCACAGCTACAAAACACAGCAAAAACATCAAAGTATGAGTTACCAAACATAACACATACTTTTTTTTAACTTTTTGATGGAGAACCTGGCTTTAGTGGCTACAACCCAGTGCTACATAGTTGTTTCAGCAATCAGCAGACCTAATTTGCACTTTTCAGTCAGTTAGAGAACTTAATTATTGAAATCACCTGTATTGTGATTGATTGATTGATTGAAATATGTG
Source organism: Setipinna tenuifilis (assembly GCA_030347295.1). Lineage (NCBI taxonomy): Eukaryota > Metazoa > Chordata > Actinopteri > Clupeiformes > Engraulidae > Setipinna > Setipinna tenuifilis. The sequence goes on along the minus strand of CM059287.1, from coordinate 13,734,207 downwards.
GTACTGGACTGTAGCTTCTGAATCCAGTCTGTGATGGGTTTAAAAGCTGAGACTGAATTTCGTTGTGTGTGCTGTGGTGTGCTGTGATTACAATGACAAATGGGAATCATTTTCACTTCAGATAAGTAAAAGCTTGTCCCGCTCTCATAGCTCTTACCAGCAACATGGGCACCAGGCTTGACCCAGTCCCCAAAGAGAACAGGCTGAGTGGCCCTCGTCACAGTGATGATGACATCTGCCCCCTCCACCGCCTCTTTGGCAGAGGAGCAGACTGTCACTGGACCTTGGACTGTTCTTGCAAAGCGCTCGGCACTCTCCTTCCTTGTGCTCCAAACGCGCACCTGTGCAGAAAAAACGGCTCTGCAGTCGTATTTGAAAGAGCAGACTTCATATTTTGTCTTTATTTCAGAAATGGATGATGTGCTGTGGTTTTGTAATAAACTTTGATACTCCCATGCTATTTGACAAGGCTTTGGGCACATTCAAAAGCTGAATATCCTGACAACTGGTTAATTAAAGAGTATTATCATTTTCTATTTTTTTTTATATATTTTTTTTTATGTCCATAATAGTCCTAATCAAATCAAAAGACACGTTTTGCAATTGAACACATTCTGTAATTATCACCACAGGAATCTCATTAAGAAGGTGTAAGCAGCACAGGAGTAAATGTTTTTTTTCTGTTTTCTACTGATCAGAACATGGCTTCATGCAAATCTATTATACAGTATAATTATTTCCAGAGAAAGTAAGTAAGAAGCATTGCCCTCAGTGAAAACTAAGCCTCAAATGATGAATCTGGTGTTAATAAAACCTGATATTAATAAGTCTACATGAAAATTGGGATATTGATTCTCTTTTTTGCTTATTTACCATTTCACCTTCACAATAATTATTATTCTCTCTGCCTGTGCCGTCATGAACTGATGAACTGCAGAAACATACCTCTTTAAAAGAAAATGTTTGTGTGAAGACTTCGTAGTGGCTGATTGCTTGATGGCCAGAGCCTAGTATACACATTATTTCTGCTTTGGCCGGCATTAGGAACTGTAAATCAGAAATTAGGTTACTGTACAATGACAATAAAGGATATTCCTCTCTATATAGAAACCTTGGTCTTGTGACTTCAGGAAAACAAAGCCTTACTTTGGCAGAAATGGCTGATACTGCGGCTGTCCTCATGGCTGTGATGACTTCCCCATCCATGACCTGCAAAGACACTCGAAACTAAGGCTGCATTTGCACTGATTATGCCACCATAATATTATCTACTATTATATAATTACATAATAAAATATTATATAATGATTACTTATTATTATATATTATATACAATCACAGATGTGAGCCATAAAGTGAATGTAAGTGAAAATAAAAACATGCTAGAAATATAGCTGCAAGCAGTGATGAGGGGGCCGAGCACTTGAGTGTAACATGACCTGTACAACTTTTCCTAACAGTTCCCTCTAGCAAGTCAGTCTATCAAGTATTGTTGGCATATGTGAAGTCTTTCCTGTAATATGACCTCAATTCCTGTTTGGTAGCTTAGCTGCCCAATCCAATTGGCTGTAACATGCAAATGCTTTTGCTGACCAAATCGCCAGGGGGGTTCCTTTGTGTGGCTTGGTCTGCAGATTATATACGTTTTGGGAATACTGGAAAAAATGTGTGAAAATGAAGTTTTACTTTTAAATATGAGCCAAAACACATTTTGTTCATTACAGCGCCCTCTAGTGGCCAAACTGCAAAACATTTGTTATGACTGATTAAGACGTTGTCAAGAAGCATGTGACTAAATTTGGTTACGATACATTGAAGCGTTGCCGAGATATGACCTCACTTCCTAACTGGCGCCTTCGCCGCCCAATTCGATTGGCTGTGACACACAAATGCTTTCACTGATCAAATCGCCACATAGGTTCCTTTATTAGGCTTGGTCTAAAGATTATATTTGCCAAGTTTCGGGAAGTTTGGACAAAATTTGTGACTTGTGTAAATTTAGTTTTACTTTTGACATTTTTTAAAATGAAAATTCGATTGGCTGTGACACGCAAACAATTTCACTAATCAAATAGCCACATACGTTCCTGGATGAGGCTTGGTCTGAAGATTACATGTGGCAAGTTTCAGGAAGTTTGTGCAAAATTTGTGACCTGTGAAAATTTAGTTTCACTGATGACATTTTAAAAAATGGTGGGAAAAATTGGAACCCGAAAATTGACGTCATAGAATTTTTTGAACTCGGCTTGATCCAATGATTCCACTGACCAAGTTCTTGAAAATTAGATGTAGGTGTCAAAAGGTACAAACACGAACACAACTTTGACCTCTTGGTGGCGCTAGAGTCTGTGCCCCATTGATATGACACTTACTGAAATTTATCTTGGACCCCAATAACAAAGTAACATGTTACACAACCATAACATGTCTTTTAAAAAAAGACATAACACAATTGCGAAGCTTATTTGATTTTTCAGTCGTGCTGCATTTGGAGGTTATCCTTACTGTAATAAGTAGTTTATAATTTTGTAAAGTAATTGATTGACTTCACTCACCACTAAAACCCGCCCGCTTTCGGGATCAAACAGCAACACTGTTGCCTGAGTGGAAGGCAACGTTGAGCCCTGTTCTCTGGCGTAGAAAGCCACCATTTTTGTGCATAAAATATCTTCATGAACAATATATGCCGGCATCAACCCCAGGAACCTGCGTTGCACAATCATGCAGTCGAAAATGAAAGTTCATGTAAAACTTCATGTCTGATTTTCTTAACGGATTTCAAACCGTCAGCACTGAAGCATTTCATACCCATTGTGTTTCGTTATAGGGACCACCGTCCGAACAGGCTGGATAATCTCAGACGTGTCGTGTTTGGAAAACTGTCCTTGCGCGAGCTCCAGTTTAGGAAGCAAGTCTTTGTAAAGGAGGAGTCGTGCAACGTCTTCTTTACCGATCAACACAGGCAAGTCAGCCATGACTACTCCACGCTTCTCTGCACCCGAGCAAACTGAAGTGCCACCACATACACATCGAACTAGGCTATGCAAACTTTTGGAACTTGTGCATTTTCAAGTGTATGAAGCGCCGCCCTGAGGGCACTGTGCGTATCGTAGTAGTTAACCCTTAGCAGCGAGGTACAACAGTGCTGCTGCGAACAACTTACAGCTTGGTCTATTAACGGTATTCACTCATTTTCATGTAGCTTTTGTACTGAAAGAACTCAAATTTAAGGGTGCTGCAAAAATAGGTCAGGTTTAAGGCCGACGCCCAAACTGTAAACCCAAATACGGCCCTGTTGTCCTTTAGGTAGGCAGATTGAGTATTGTAGGCCATGACTGCAATATGAATCACAACTGTGCCGGAATACTACACACACTTAAATGGCAGGAGAAAGGTGACCAAATTAAAATCTGTACTGGCATGTATTCAAGAACTGCACATGCCAGAGTTAAAAGTAGCACAAAGGATATTGATAAGGTCCGTGTACTTTTTCGTTCATTCATAGTTCTATTTTGGAAGTCACATGGAAAATGAAAAAGGAGTTGTATATGAATTCTTACGATCGTGTATGACTTCTTAAATCGAGCCGGGCGCCATATTGTGTTATTCTCTTTCTTATTGAAAATTAATAATTGAATCTTCAAAAAATTAAAATAAAATAAAAATAAATCCCGTTCTTAATTGCGTTTCTGTATTTTGGACATGGGTTTTGGGTGACCTGGAAGTATAGCCTAGCTCGTGGGCGGGTAGGCGCATAGCCTATGGTTTGGTATTTTCATCCATGGCGTCTTTGGAGGCATATTCGGACATAATTTGCGAGATGTTGCGAAGGCATGCAACGCATGCGGACATTTCACAGCATCTAAAAGATATTGGCGCAGGACGTGGCTGCTCTGTTATGAGTGTAAGGAGGTTTTGTAACGCTCACAACCTTCAAATAAAAGTTAATTGAACCAGTCAAATCCAGATTGTAAAGTTGTGGGTTATTTACTCCATACCATTGAGTGACCCATGTATTCTCCATTGAATGGTTTGGCAGGTCTGGTGCAAGCGGTGAAATTTACTTCCGGGTAAATAAAGAATCAGCCAAATGAAATTCAATAAAAGAACAGATAAATATTACAAATTTAAAAATGATCAGAATATAGCCGGCTTTTCTATCACTACTGTTTGATAATGGCTATACATTTCGAAAACACAATACAGTCATTTCTGCTTGTGCTGTTTTAAATGAAACACCAGGGTGCGCCCTTTTTAAATTTTCGTCTGTCATTTCAGAATAGAATAATGAATGAACGAAAAAGTACACGGACCTGATAAACAGGGTATTAAGCATGTTTCACTCTGTGGTGTTATATGGTAGGTGAAGTATACAAGTAGGCTAAACCTTGTCCTTCATCAGGAGCCCTGATTCTCCAGGACTTACACCATTTCAAAGACCCTCAACATAAATAGGTCTCTGCACACAAAGTTATGATGGTGTACATGAAGCTACACCAAACTTTATTTTGACACTCTGAGCCATCATAATCGTTTACAGTGAACCCATTGAACATGCACATTAAAAAAATATATACAAAGAGGTCATTCACTGTATGCAATACAAAAAAAAAAAAACATGCTGACATAAGGTCTCAGCAATAGAAAATATGGCCAAGTATTATATATATTTTTTTACACCAAAAGTCTCTCGATGGCCATTTGGACAGACTGGATCTGCGGCTTCAGCTGGGAGCCCTCTTTGATAGTCACCGATGTGGCTATGACGGGTCTGGACACTCCACATGCTCGTCCAAGAGCTTGCTTGGACCTCACGAAGACGTAGGGGACATTCTTGTCCTCACAGAGCAGCGGCAGATGGAGGATGATCTCCAGTGGCTCTGCATCAGCCGCCATGACGATGAATTCGGAGATCCCACGGTTCAATGTCTTGGTAGCTTTGGGACAAGAGGGGGGAAAAAGATAAGATAAGTACAAGATAACAAACCAACGGTAGTGGCATCAAATAAGTCATTCAAGTATCCCGTAAGCCAAGGACTGAACAAACCTTCATTGGCTCCTTTTCTCAACTGTTTGTAGTTGGATGCTTGCTGCACAAGGTCCAGGATAGTTTTGGTCAGAGTGGCATCTGCCAGTGGGTAGGCTTTAGGATTCACCTCTGCCTCAGTCTGTAGAAGAAGGGAAAAAGTTTAAGTTTTAAGTTGTGCACTTAAGCATGCAAATGCTTCAAATAGACGAACACAAATAATCATGCTGTCGAGAACTGTGTATAGTCAATAACAGAATAAAGTCAAAGTCAAATCAGGATTTGCATGTTAAGATGGAGCCTTCTTTACTAGTCACCTAAGGCAGAACTAGCCTAGCACTTACCCCAAATCATTCATTCTTCAAAACTGAGAATAATTACATATAAATAATGCGCTCTGACATGTAGTTGTAACCCAGCTGGCTATCGACATTTCTGTCTAAACAAAGTAGTTGAGCTGGTTAGCAAATGTTAGGTAAAGATCTATGTTGATTTACTTACCATGATCTTAGCTTTTATGAGCTAGTAGTTAAACAGAGATAAGCTTTGTCGTTGAATACGCGTGTTCCTCTCGGCGAATGCTTCACGGAGGATGTCTCAGGAATGGGCAAACAACGTTGAACTTAACACTTAATATGAAGTGATTTTTAAATCCCTATTTATCCAGACAGCGTGAACACACTGCTCCAAAACTCGTTGCAAACACGTGTGCGGTTTCACATCACAGTGCGCAGGCTTATAATGGAATTGTCCGACCGGAAGAAGGTCAGATATGCCCCTCCTCCAAAACAGATGTTGGAAATGCAGCACTTTTTTTTACTGTCTATGTGTAGCACATCTCTGAAATGAGCTACAATTAATAAGCTGATTATTAAAATGGATCCAACTGCCTTGCTTAAATATTTAAGTAATATTTTCTGATAATTTCACATAAGTTTGCACACTAATTGTAATGACATTCCAGTACACAGGAGGCAGTGTGTAGCGTGCTAGTTTGGTAATATTCTACCGACGAGGACAAGGCGCGCTAGGAAGTCTGGGTAGGACATCAGTAGGTCAGCCATATTGCCCGTCCGATCTGAAGGAGACCGAGCATGAAGGGGTTGCGGGGAATTAGTCAGTTATCGGTAAGGAATTTGACAGTTTTCTTAAGTTGTCTACTGATTATTATAAATTGATGTTGTTAGGCTGTGTTAAGTAGGGATTCTGGTTGACCCCCAAAGCCCCTCTCCTCCCTATGATGTCCGAAGAGACGTGACAGCTTGGCCTTGGCTAAACTAGCTAAAGTAACTAGTTAAACCGTTTACAGCTCAGCATCAATGAACCGATGTACACAGTTGGTCATAATTTAGCTACGTGGTTGTAATCCGTTTCACTATAGTTAATAATTTAGTAAGTCAGAGTCACCTTAGTCCATTATTAGAGGCTAGCCGACCCGTAAGGTAACAAGAGTGAAGGCTAACGTCATGAAAGCAGTCTAATTAACGTTAAACTAAGCTGTCACCGTCTCGTGATGTTCTACATTTTCAGGCTGACTCTTACTGGTGGTCTTTTGATTGTAATATGAACCATAGCAGCAGACATTTGGATATTGTGATCTGAGGGTAAACTAGATGTTGATGCACATATTGTAAGGAGATGCTTGGGTCATCTTGGGTCACTGGTCAGGCTGGTAGCAATAACAGTAAAGTAACGCAGACAAACCCTCCAATGTCACCATCTATTTAGTCATAACACGAAATTACAACATTTATCTATTAGATTGAGAGCCATGCCAGTGACGTGTAATGTATGTTGTGGATATTAGCCAGTTAGCATAGTTTACAGCAAGTATTCCTCTGAGAGTAACCTAGGGCTCTTCTGTTAGGGCATCTCACGTCCAGCTTCTCTAAAACTTCGTACATATTAGTGTATAATAAAACTTCTTATGTTATGCACGGCCTAAAATGCTAAAGACGGACACATTTGGAAATGGAAATTTTTGAACAGTAGACTTGATACGACTTGATGACAAGATGATGGTCATAGTGGTACCTTGTTGAGGAAAGGGCTTGTTGTGGATTGCTGCTGATTTGTGAACTTAATCCCTTGTTTCTGAGGAGTAGGATACTTTTTAGACAGCAGCCATTTGTAGTTTGTCAGCTGAGTAAGTAAAAAAAACTCACTCTATCACTTCAGTAGTTTACACAAGAAATAGAAATATTACTCAGGGACACCCAATATGATGAACTAGCAGAACTCCTTATTTTATTGCGTAAGAGTGGAGTGCTTTTACCTCATCTTGTGTACATTGTTTTTATGACACAGGTGTGCTGCTGGGAGTGTGATTGAATGGAGTACTGTAGCCTTAATTCGCTTCTACACTATCAGTTATGAATGAGGCAAAAATAGCATAATCATACAAAGATAGAAATAATATTGATCACGACAGACATTTCTGTCACCAATGTTGTCTATTGTCCTACTAAACTACCTTTATATAAGGTGGTTTTGATATTTGAGTCATGCATCCCTGATATTTGGTAGGTAAATGAACTCTTATAGTGTCAACAACAGTCAACAACACATATGCTAAAATGCTATATATGCAGCAGATTGATTGGTAAAGTAAATTTAAAAAGTAGTCTTAATGCCTTAGAGGTATTCATCTGACTGATTAGGATCATTGTAAATGGGCGGATTAGGTCATTTGAGGTAAATGGCTTGATGTGAAACCTTACGGAAAAAATGGAAAAAAGATGTGCACACTGCTTTAAAAAGACACCACGCTTTGGTGTGAAAGCTTAACCATCGCTGTTGGTCCTGCAGCTATATGATATGGTTCTTCTGAATTACCATAAATGATTAAGGATAATTAACAATGGCAGATATTTTTTGCTGTTATTACTTACTTTTTGCTATTATGTTGTTTTAAATTTTACTATATAACAGGTCTTTTTTAAAAAGTTGAATAATCTATTAAGTGGAAATGTACTTTTTTGCATCATGCTCGAAGACATTCTTTGGAAATTGAAAATGAACTCATAAGGTCAATCTACTGTAACATGATGTGTGTGGAGAAATTGCTCGAGTCAATTTCTTGTCTTACTGATAAATGTCAGTGTGTGAGAGACTGTCATTTTTATCACGTCTTTACTGTGGTGCCACTCTCCCCACCACCATTGTGGCTGCTTCAGTCACCACCGTTCCACTCAGTTGCTGCAGCTGCAGAAACATGTCTAACCTCTGTAACCATGAAGTCTTGGGACCGCACTGGGATGCCTTTTAGGCTACGTCCATAATAAGTCTGTTTTGGCCGTTTCAGAACAAAACAATTTCTGTTCAAAGACAGTGTTTTTACCTCCATATGCTGCCCTTTTTTAAATGGCATCGTCACTTGTTCCATGTTTAAACCGTTGTGTTTTCAGAGCCTTAACACAACAGACTACTGTGGACCACAAATAGAAACATAACAACTCTGTCACATTTGTGCAACTTTGTTGTTTTTCTCTAAAAGAAATCACAGCACGTTGGTCAGTGCTGTTTTGTTTATATTTTGGTGAACAATGTGTTTGGCCTTTGCTTTGTCAGGTCTTCATCGTTATTTGTCTGCTTCATCTGTGGGTGTCATCAGCAATTTCAAGTGAACCTACCTGCTGAGACGAAGGCGAAACGTGTTGTTCACCAAAATAAAGAAAACAGAAGACACCAGTGTTTGGTCATTTCTTTGAGAGACTTTATTTATACTTGATCATCAGCATCTGGGCCACAAGTCTGTACACAGGGTTGTCTTTGAGTTTTAAGGATTTACTATTTTTCTATTTATAAACGGACTAATGTGGATGTAGCCTCATTTCTTCCCATCCAGTGCTCCCTCTCCCAACACGCGCGCACTCTCTCCCCCCCCCCCCCCCCCCCCCCATCTCCTCCGGAGGTTTTTTGTCACCCCGACAAAACACACAGTCACCTCTCCCCTCCTTTTCTGATTTTGCAGAGGAGGCTTTACGCAGCCCAGGCTGCCCCTAAGGTGGAGTTTGCAGCGGCCGCGGAGCCTGTAAAGTTTCGGCCGCAGGAGGTGCAGGTCAGTGGGTGTTGACGTCTACCTCTCTCTCCGCAGACACGTTCCTACGCAGCCGCCGGAGGCCGGCAGACTTTGAGCACGCCTTTGGCCGGCCTCAAGCTCGCCCCTCGTGCTGCTGCTGGCGTTCAGGACGTCCATGTATGTGCGGGTGGGAGGTGGGGCAGGGGGAGGTTGAATGGACTGACTGGCTGACCTTATTTTTTTGTGGGAGCACATTTAATTTGTTATTGCTCCTGCTGCTAACCCTACATAGTATATAGTGTGTGACTGTGGAAATGTTATATTTTTTGTATCGTCCAAAAATTGCAATACATGTGGATGTGGCTTGAGTACATGTGGGTATTTTCTAGAGATGCTGTTTTTTTTTACTGTAGGTTGTCGTGTTCAGTAGCTGTAATTTTAGTTAAGAATGATCACAGTAACTTAATCAGCTATCGGTAATCGTTTGTGCTTTTAAAGAGGGGCTGCATGATGCTTTTTCCATTGACCTATATCCATAATCCTTTAAAAATAGCTTCTGCTGATTTCCCTAAGGTCACAAAATTACCCAGTGGACTGGTGATTGCCTCCGTGGAGAACTACTCCCCAGCGTCCAGGATTGGTGTGCTGATTAAGGCTGGCAGTAGATATGAGACTCCTGACAACCTGGGCGTCACCCACCTGCTCCGGCTGTCTGCTAACTTGGTAATATTACACAAATAGGGAATAAACTGCATTAACCGAATAACCTACAGAAACATAATACCATGTGGATAAATCCTAATGTTAAGTTAAGATCTGATCAGTGTTCCATTCTTAAGCAGCCTTGCTGTGGCCCGACTATGTGTTGATTTGTGTGTTGGACACATTAGGCTGGATAAATATTAATACTCATCATTATTTATCTGGTTAGTCCTTCTGTGCACATTAATTCGGCGTATTCCAACACCAAAAACGATGCTTTTTAAAAACGATCGCTGAGGTGCATCAATCTACAGCGACATAGAGAGCTTCAAATACAATCACGTTCAGTTACCATGACGCCAAGGAAAGTTTAGCGTCTGATTGGCCAGCATGATTCTGCACAGCAAAACAAAAAGTGTATTTACCCAGGTGGGTGTGTTACGGAGATATTTTAAAACACGTTCTAGTGTGAACAGATAGACAGTTTTGACAGTGGATATGCGTATTTATATTTATCTGGCTTTAATGTGTACATGACCTTTCTTTCTGTCTTTGCTTTTGTTTCAGACCACCAAGGGTGCTTCTGCCTTCAGGATCACCCGTGGGGTTGAGGCTGTGGGTGGCAACTTGGGGTTAGTCTCACATTCATTGCCTTAAAAACATCATTTTCTTGTTGTAGAGGCACATTTTTAAAATATTCATTGCCAGATGTGAACTATGATGTGCATTGCTCTTTATTCAACATGGGTTTCCTACAGGGTGCCCATAAAAATGGATTTTAGAACTTACAACTTAAGGACTATAATTGAAAGATATCGAAAACATATCTATATAAATTTTCAGGAACTCATGATGTGTGAAACAGTGTAGGTGGCAGTGACGGACTGTGTGTATTGGTTGTGATATTAACATTTTACACATTTTCCTCATGATTTTGATTCTTCTATTTGGCCCTCTCTTTCAGTGTGACCTCATCCAGAGAGAACATCATGTTTTCCGTGGACTGCTTGAGAGATCACATGTGAGCTTAGTCTTTATTATTTTTTATTATTTAACAGCTGGGTTTCTGTTCAGGCCAATTTGTAGTCCAGGCGACAAGTGTCTTTTGACAGAATATTATGTAAAACAGACAAAATCGCTCTCTGCTATGAAGTCGCAGAGCTTGCTGTGTACATCAAAACATTTTAAACTGCACAAATGTTGTTGTGTACCTTGGTAAGTTCGTACAAGTCGGCATAGAAACCACATTTTGTTTTTGTTTGATTCTTGAACCTTTTTTTGTCGCTGACGCAGGACTGTGGGAGCATCGAGTGCTACAACATCTGTCAACAACTTTTTTTTTTTTTTTGTCCAGCGAACATTTTTGCCTCAACTATGATTTGGCCTTCAGGTGTTTCTTGTCTGTCTGTACTGTTACTAGTGTGTAACTATTCTTTGACTTTTGCACCTGCAGTGACACAGTGATGGAGTATCTGATCAACGTGACCACTGCCCCGGAGTTTCGCCCTTGGGAGGTGTCTGACCTCACCCCCAGGGTTAAATTGGACAAGGCCCTCGCTGGCCAGACGCCGCAGATAGGTTTGTGTTCACATTTCTTTTATACAGACACTTAGATTCTAAAGGCCTCCACATAGAATAGAGCACTTTTCGTACAACATTATAGTAGTTCAGATTCCTTTGTTCTCAATACAACACACACTTGCACACCAGCGTTGAACTCTGTGTTGATTACGATATGACGTCTTTTTTTTTTTTTTCTTTTCGGGCCTGCTTAATAAAATCCAGTGTTTATCATTGCAACTGTAGACTGAATCCTTGGAAAGTACTATAATGTTCACTGCGCCAGTTTGCAGGGGCAAAGGAAATGGGCAAATATACAAGTCTGCCGCAATAATGTTAAAAGGGTTGGCCTTTTTTTATTTACTCCTCTGCCCCAAGGGTTTTTAATTATATCCTTGACTGTGCGTGAGAGTGCCAGAAGTTTGCCCTTTTATAAATTTAAGATGTTATTGGGCTTGTATAATTGAATTTGATTTGATTTTGATTGCTTTGTATTGGGCTCAGGCGAAAAGGTCTTTAAGTCTATGTGTGTATTTTCAACAGGTGTAATTGAAAGTCTTCATGCTGCCGCATACAAAAATGCTCTGGCCAACTCCCTATACTGCCCCGATCACCGGGAGGGCAAAGTTACCTCAGAACAGGTGAGATTTGTGCTCCTAAACCTGGTGTGCTCTGTGTCCTGTCGTAAAATCCCCCACATTGTTGATCAAATGACTGACTCTCTGCTTTCTTTCTCTAGATGCATGCGTTTGTTGAGAACAATTTCACCAGTTCCAGAATGGCTCTGGTTGGACTGGGTAAGTGACCATGTGCATATGCTTTCCACCTTTTATTATGTGAAAGTTGGCTTTAGTGGGAATATCACGTCTTTGGCCACTGATGGCACATTCACACAGGGCTCAGTGTTCTTGGATATAAGTGCAGGACAGATGCACGTGTTTTCAATTTATTGTGTACGCCGGTATTGTTCGTTCATTTGAAAGCCATCTGTTTGAACACAGCTCTTGGCACACATTGAATGGCAATTTAGTCCTAGCTGATGTTAACAGGTCCTTAGCAATAAAGCCTTATTGTATTATCTGACGTGTTACACTGCAGGAGTGGACCACACTATCCTGAAGCAGGTTGGAGAGCAGTTCTTGAACATCCGCAGTGGAATGGGAACTGCTGGCTCCAAGGCCAAGTATCGTGGAGGTGAGCCATTTAGAAACAAAACACTTGTCCTTCATGTAGGTGTCAGACATTGTCAGTGAGCATCCCTTTGTTGCAGTTTAGCAAGAAGAGAATCTTGGGCACACGTTTTACTGCACAATGGGATATTTGGTGGTTGTGGTTATGTCACCATTCAAGTTATAAGAAATTGCAGTTACCGGTACTCTTTATTTTACTGTCCTTGTTACATTAATTAGGCACTGTGTAAAAATATGTAACATTATGTGCTTTAGGGTTAGGGTGAGTGTTGGATATGTGTAGCAAGTACAAAATATTACATGTTGTTAAATGTAGGAACTGTAAAGGAACTGTAAAATAAATGGTTACCGAAATTACATCAGCGCTGTGCGTGTATATATTTGTGCCTAGAAAAAACTCATTATTCTAGCAAATTACATTATGTATATGTTACCAGAACTGTGCCCCATTAAAAAGCAGCTAGCATCTGTGGTGTTGCACCAGGCACAGGGGGCCAGAGGGCAAGAGGGGCCCTAAAAGTACTTCCAGGTTTTTTAGCTCAGTGGATGAAATGTTCTAGAGTCAGCACATCATTTATGCAGACACGCAATTCTGAAGCTGGCCCTCCAAAAATTGCTGCATGAAAAGTGGTGCTCCTTGAAATTGCATGAAAACCGGCCTAAATTTTGGGTCGTAGGGTGCACAAGGCGATTTTGTTCCCAAGGGAGTGCTTGAATCCATAATCCAGTCCTGACTACCACCAAATCATTTACATGAGATTATGATTGATTCATGGCAACTCTGTTGGTGTGTCTGTGTGTGCATGCGTGTATCTGTGTGCATGCGTGTGTCTGTGTGCATGCGTGTGTCTGTGTGTGCGTGTGTCTGCGCGCGCGTGTGTCTGTGTGTGCACGTGTGTGTATGTGTGTGTGTGTGTTGCAGGTGAGCTGCGGGTGCAGGGGACATCTGGCCTAGTGCACGCGGCCGTGGTGAGCGAGGGGGCCAGTGTGGGCTCGGCCGAGGCCATGGCCTTCACCGTCCTGCAGCAGGTGCTGGGCGCCGGGCCCCACGTCAAGAGGGGGGCCAACACCTCCAGCAAGCTGGTCCAGGCTGCCTCCAAGGCCACCGCTCAGCCCTTCGATGTGAGTGTTTAGGCCTTGTATACATGCACAGTGTGGGCACGCACATCTCTGAACAATTGTCACGGGTGCTGGATAACCAATGAATATATGAAACAAGGAAAGATGCCTGACCGAGACCACATTGGTTGAAATGTTGTGAGTAACATTAAAAAAATCATACTGTCTGCTAAAAAAAAAATCATAGTGTTTGCCTTGCATCACGGGTAGTGGATAAAAATAAATGTATGAAAAAAAGGGGAAGATGTATCTCCGCACTGTTTTAGCTCTCACAATGTAACTTTTAATGTTACTCACAACGTTTTGACCAATGTGGCAAGTGGACCAAGACTGCATTGGTTGAAATGTTGAGAGTAAAAATCACAGTGTTTGCCTTGCAGGCATTGTAAGAGGTTATCCTCTGCAGTCATTACGTTTTGTTTACCATCACTTTAATGGTTGTAGTGCACCCTGTACTGTGGTTAAGGGTGTACCATAAGTCTGAACAAGATAAGGAAAGATATTTCTGCGCCTGTGATTCAGATAGCGCAAATTCAGTGGACACTGCATGTTCTATTCATAGACTGTATGGTTCTATTGTGTTTTTGACACAATGGTGACACTTCGAACACATGACATTGTACAAGTTATGTGATAAATCCTGGGAGGAGTTTTGTAATTTTATTATTTTTTGTCCCCTATAGTTTTAGAGTTGTGGTACAATGTAGGCTAGGTTGTTGGGTGTTAGTACGTGCATGTGACAGTGAGGATAAAATCTGCTTGGCATCCCTGACCAATACCACAAAGAACTCAACAACATCTCCCTTGTATACCAGTACTGAAACATAGAGAAATGAAAGTGTATGAATCTACTAAAATTATGAAACCATTCCAATGCATAGGCAAGGCAGTATTCAAAGCAGCATTGCCTCAGACTATAATATACTGTGCTGAATAATGCTCTAGGCCTGTTGGAGGTCTCAAATCGGGGGTAGATCTTGTGGGAATCTAAGCAGTCCTGGAGGTGTATAATTTCATCTCAGAAATGCCAATGTCACGTTTGCCACTGCCACCCCCACCCCCCACCCCCCCCCCCCGGAGACAAGGGTTGCCCTAGTTGTCAGCTCACGATGACACAGCATCTCTCTCTCTCTCTCTCTCTCTCTCTCTCTCTCCCTCTCTCTCTCTCTCTCTCTCTCTCTCTCTCTCTCTCTCGCTTCCCCTGCAGGTTTCTGCTTTCAATGCCAGCTACTCAGACTCCGGCCTCTTTGGAGTCTTCGCCATCTCTCAGGCAGCGGACGCCGGTGATGTGAGTATTGATCAGACGCACTCGGTCTCCTCCTGAAATCGATGCCTCCACTCTAAAGAGCAGAGTTTGGAGCACCACTGGTTTATTGTAGTGGAGGCTTTATTGTAGGGACTAGGGAACAAAAGTTATATCCATATATATTTTTTTAAACCATTACATGCATTTTTAACAGTTTAAGTCAGAACCAGAAACCTTTATTTATCGCAAAATGCGCAGTTCAGTTTGAAAGTTTCCAGTCACACACACACACAATAAATAAATACTATAAATAGCAGTAGGAAGGTAGACAAAACAAATTCCAGCAGCAGTCCAACACACACACACACACACACACACACACACACACATTCAGCTCACATTCATCCATCTCCACTTGTGAAAATTGTGTAATTCTCTTTTCTCACACATGCCCAGGAATGCTACAAAACCGATAACAGTTTCCAGACCAAAAACAACAGACTGTGGCCTCTGCTGTTAGTTGTGTAATTATGTAATAGGTTTTTTTTTCAATTGCCCCGATAAAAGGCCAAAGGCTGGGCCAAAATAAGTAGGCATTGTTGAGGAGCCCAGACACATGATTTAAAGTTAGTTTTTTTTTTTTTTTGCTTTTATCCTCTTGAGTGCCTCAGATTTTTTGTGTTTTAACATGTCTGGGAACTCTAGAGGAACTCTACACTCCATACCCTTGTAGCACTCCTGAAAAAAAATTGTTAGATTTATATGGATACTGGACACGCTAAAGATTGATCCCCTTGAGCAGGGCCACCTCAGGGGGGGGGGGTGTATAGTGACTAAAGGCCTGAAACACCCGTAGATCCTGAGGCGCACTACTTATGAGGTGTCCTAATTTTTTTACAGACCAACTGGACCCTGTGAATCGGACTCCTAGAAAATAAACACAACCATAGGATCATCGCCCAGACTCATGACATTAGTATTACGGAAAAAGCTAGGAGCAAAAGACAGGAAAAGTCTTAAAACATGCTAAGCATTTTAGTAAGTTAGAATAAGGTTTGTTGTCAGGACGGCTGTAATCTCTTCTTCTGAAAGTGCTCTGACTTGGTACATAAGTGTCTGGTGTTTTCTCGAAACTGTCACAGGTTGACTTTACATTACATTACATTGCATTTGGCAGACGCTTTTATCCAAAGCAACTTACAAAAAGGACGACATAAGCTGACAGAGGTGTAAAGGAACACAGAGTAAGCAGACTTGCGTGAATGAGTGGTCCGGTTCTTCTCTCTCTCTGCAGGTGATCAAAGCAGCACTGGCCCAGGTGCAGGCGGTGGCCCAGGGAGGACTGAGCGCAGAGGACCTCGGCCGTGCCAAGTGAGTCGCACAAACAGCACGCCACTATATTTACTTGCTGCTCGGTGGACAAATGGCACAAGGCGGTGATGGAGTTGGGGTTTTTATGTGGTGCTGAAAAGAGCTCTGCTAGCTTCTCTAGAGTGCCGCACATGCTGGGCGTAAATAATAACCGGACTGCCCACAGTGCCCTGCCTTCAGCTCACTACATCTGCAAGTCATCCCAGAACACGGGGGAGGTTCTATAGGGGTCTTGTAGTTGTAGTTTTCATGTAGACTATTTTAGCACAAAAAGGTTAAGTTACTATGACCTGATCAAAAACTGAAATAAATGCTTTAAGAATTTGCAGTTACGTAAGTTGTAATGAAGGTTAGTGACATAAATGTCCCTTGATATGACTGTACTTTTTAACTTTGTTTTCGATTTTAGACCTTCTCTGTGTCAAATGCAGAATATTTTTACACTAAAAACAGTGTTGTCTGTATGTACTAAAGACCGAGTATAGTTTTAATAGATGACATTAAGGAGAGTAATGGTCAACATGGCATGGTATCAGAAATGCCGTCATGTCCAGGACGGTCATTGGTACTGTTATTATTGTATTATACGGTGACAACACAAAGTGTAGTGGGTGTCAGTCCTTAAAAAGCATTACTGCCATTTCTGCCATTGTAATTTGTAACCGGTTGCTATTCTCTGTGCCTCTGTCATAACACATTGTTGTCACTTAGTTACAGCATGTTCATGTTAAGCGTCTTTTATTCTGTCTCTTATTAATAGGTATTTATTTTTTAACACATTACAGTAGCTGATTCCCCTCTTGCAATTTTTATTTTATTTTAAATGGACTGTTAAAGTAAAAGAAAATTACGTTAAAAGGACTTTGGAGATGTGACTGAAATAAACAGTTTAGATTCAAACCCGGCATAAATCAGATTAAACAGCTTTTTTTTTTTTTCATAGTCATGATTTGATTCGGAGGCACCACATACTGTAGATACGGGCCAATATCCTACTTAATATATATATATATATATATATATATATATATATATATATATATATATATATAAATAAAGACACCTCTGGCACTGCATAGTACTTCAAGACCATTGAATTTGAAAACAATGTTATTATTATTCCTTCGTATGCTATGTGTTATGAGGAATCACCCGCTTACTGTCAGGTGATGGAGGTTCTTGTCCAGTTAATATCATGCCACTGACTTTGACTGTGTTTTGGTCTGTGTGTTGTAGGGCTCAGCTGAAGGCCCAGCATCTGATGTCCCTTGAGACCTCGGAGGGCTTGTTGGAGGCCATTGGTTCCCAGGCGTTGGCTGAGGGCGCCTACCATGCCCCTGAAGCAGTGTCCCAACAAATTGATGCTGTGTCTTCAACTGATGTAGTCAACGTAAGTATGAACTTCTACCACACATCCCTAGATGGAATCACTCAATCAGTGGTTCTCAACCCATCTCAGTTGGGGAACCACAATTTTGTTATTCCCAGGACTCCATGACCTGCTTAACATTCAAATCAATGTTTTTTTTTTGGCCCAGAACAAGATTATACACAGTTTATCTTTGTAGGTGTTATGTCTTAAATCTAAGTTTTGCTTCATGCCAGCAATTCCTTGCTCACAACACACTGAGGGTTTCTGCATCCTCAATATAAACAAACCCAGTAGTCTATTATGCCAAATTTTACTGCCCAGTGAAGTCTACTGATGACCCATCAACGTTAAATGTGGCCATGGCAATGTTAACCTTGCTGCAACATGGCATTCCCACATCAAACAGCCTAACACAGGAATTTTTTGTTGTTCTTTTTGACCACACACCCCGCAAGCTGCTTTTGTGTCACAACCCACCAGTTGAGTCACCAGGGTTTGTACGCTTTGAAAAAACCTGGAAGTCATGGAATTTGAAAATGGCATTTTCCAGGCCTGGGAAAGTCATGTTGGCTGTGTGAGAGCATTATAATCAGAGGAAAACAGGAATCAGAGGAAAAGTAGTTTTAACATAGTGTACAACATTTGTATTGAACCATAATTGTCTTTTAGACAGAGTTTTATTTTTTATCTTTTAATGCATATGTTGACGATTCAGGGCTATATATAGTCATGGAAATTTGCTGTACAAAATATGTATGAACCCTGAGTCACACTACTCTAGATGCTGTTTATATACCATTGTGACAAGTGTTGTGTATAGTTGTGTTATTCACATTGGTCTAATTTTTCTCTTATTCCTTTCTGTCTAGGCGGCGAAAAAATTTGTCGCAGGCAAGAAATCGATGGCTTCCAGTGGAAACCTGGCGAACACGCCTTTCGTGGATGAAATTTAATCTTCAACCCTTATTCCCTAATATTTATAAAACTGAATGGCAAGCTAATGTCGTTCAGCCCATGTAAAAAGCCTACAACAATGGTTTTAAATCTTACAGCCACATTGTTCAAACACAATTTCTGTCTTGTCTAGCAAATTAACTGTATTACTGTCAACAGACAGTCCTCATGGTTGTATTATTTTTTTATGTGGACAGAGAAATGGAGAGCAGAGAGGGATCGATGTTCATTTAAAATGTATAGCTGGTGTAAATGAATAAAGACTCTACCGTTACGTTTTTGAAGAGTTTTTCTTAAAATCTTCATCAGCAAAATGTGAAAGAACAAACTGAAATCTAGGAATCTGGCAGTGATTTGTGGGTTTTTACCTTTAGCTCTACAAGTCTCATCAAATCTAATTTTAAACAAATTACAATCCCTGTTGATAATATGGTAATCATCTCTAGAATTTCGTGAACACAACAGCTGTCAATTATAGTCAGTGCGTCATCACCCTACACGCCTACCATCGCAAATGACTGGCTAACGACACAGACAGCTGCCATCAGTCAACACAACCTCAATGTCTCGCGAGAACTTGGGTCATACTGCTGTGTGTTTGTGGGGAGGTCTGAGAAACCAACGCGTAGCCTTCCAGCTGATGTCTCGCAGTGACCAAACTATCGCTGGGTATTGCATGTGTAGATGAAACAAGACGAAACAACAGTACTGGGAGTATAAAAAGAAATAGGTTACATCCACCTCCTACCAGTCGTCTAGTCTGCTAGAAAAAGCACATCTTTAGTGGAGACCTTATGGCGAATGGGCTCACATGCGTCCTTTAAACGAGGACCTTGTATGCGCGAGTTGTGATGGGGGAACAAGGGGCACAGGAAATGGATAACCAGCTGCACAAGAGACCCTGTGAGAGATTCGATATTCGGTGGACTTTTAGCTTCCAGTGGGCCGCCAGCATCGCAGAAGGTCTCGGTCTGAATTATCCACGAGGAGCTAACGTTTTGTGTCCCGTTTAGGGCCAAGTTTTGCATTTAAGTTCGAAAGAAACGGCGACCCGATGTGCTCTTTACCTCGTCAAACGATTATGCCATTGTTTTGCTTCGCACCATGGGGCCACTGATGGAGACCTATAGACGGATATAATCCCCGACTGTGCTAAAACCTGATAAAAAACGGACTGTTTGAAACGTTTAGTTGATTGTTATAGCCTCTCACCGTGGACGGTTTTAATTCACAGAGGTGTGGACGCAATGAGAAATGGATAAACTAACCATTATCTCAGGATGTCTCTTTCTCGCAGCCGATATTTTTGCCATTGCTAGTATTGCAAATCCCGACTGGATCAACACAGGGGAGGCAGAAGGTAAGAACATCGCCTGTAGTGATTAGTTGTTCTCTGTTCATCACATCACCCCGTAATGTACTCTTTACCTCGACACTAAATTAGCCTAAATAAATTAGACTAGAAGTTTTGTAAGACTTTGACAGAATTGATACTAAAAGTTGTTAGAGGGAAAAGATGGGCAGCTAGTCTACGATGTTCTTTAGTTATTTTCTAAATATTCCATGTTAAAAACTGATTAGACCAAATGGGAACTGCATTTGCCGAGGCCCGTGGCCATATGAAGCTAGCAGAATGATTGTTTGGTTTTACAGATGCGATTAAATATTAAGATATCTTCATCGCGTTACTCCATTAATTGGAGCATGACAACTTGCACTGAGTGGTTTGTTGTAGATTTCTCAACGCTTACCAGACGGCCTACAACATGTTGCCGACTGACTTACTCAAATATGGAACTAAAGAGTTTTTGGTTTATCCGAATGGTTCATCCGAAACTGGGATAATGATCAACATTGTTTAATTGGCTTAAAGGAGACTTGCGGTTGTTCGCTTGATGAAGACCCTGGGGATGCGTAGTCTTTCAACACGGACTAAGGCAAAGATGCGATGCTGATTTTGTTTGTAAAATTTACATGGTCACGATGTAGCCTACTTCCTGTCCCACGACGAAGCCTCAAGGAGGATTGTTTAGAGAGAAATGTCCTTGCTAAAAGCCCCGAGAGCTCTATAACTGAAACACTTCACTAGAATGATTGTTTATCAGTCAGAGTGCACAAATGGTTTGCAGACTCGTCTTCGTGGTAACTTCCAGCAAACCCTTTGAACATCTTAAAGCTGCTGTTTTTCCACACAACCCATTAACTGTGCACCCCAGTGGTGCAGACCCAGGTATGTCGTTATTCAGCAGTTTGCCAGGTGGAAGGATTTTGTTTAGTGGTCTGTGGTGGGCTCCTAGCGTGCCTGGCAGTTATTATACAGGTATTCTGATGGGAGGTTCAAAGCAGCAGGAGACGGACTGGAGCTGGAAAGGTGCAAACAAACGGCAGGTTCTGATTAAGCTGAGTGTTGTTCTCACTAGACTGTAGTCAAGACATTGTTTTATTAAAGGTGCTAAGAACTTAATGGCATGTAATCATGAAAAATGGTCCTGATGTGTCACCAGACATCAAGGAAGCATGTTAAACTGAAATACTGTTTTTTACTGACAACAATGGTGGACCTACAGTCACAATAGACCATCCACAATTTCAAACTTTTTCACAGCCCGCACATTGTGTTTATGTTTTCATTTTCTGTTTTGCTTCTTGTCCTTTGAGTGGGAACATGCTTGACAGTATTTTGAACTTGAGTGTAGTACCAGTTTTGGCCACATTCCTACATTTAGCACGTCTGAAAGAATAGCTAAAAGTAGGCTATACCACACCAAACAGCTCCCATATAGAAGTGTATTAAATTACAATGGTTAATTACGTAATGTTGCTTAATAAGCCTTCACATGGGTACTCTCTGGTGTGTATACCTTATCTTTTTTCACGTTACAGACTTTTGTTCTGATCCTGCATCCACCCAAAAATGTAGGGGGTGGGTTTGCATGGTTTTAGACTACTATTGTATGTCGATGGAGAATCAGGTAGACATTGTTTCACTATACTCTAATAAAATGGTTTGTTCAGTTGAATGGATCTTTCAGTGTTACCTTACAAGATGGCCCTGGTCCTCTAAGGTCAGGATGGGATGGATGAGATACAGAATCTAGGAATGCGGGGCTGTTATTGTAAAGAATGTGTAAGGCAGGGTCAGGATTTCCTGTGTGTACATGGAGATCATTATTCAAGGAGCTAACATCCTCTCTAAACAAACAGTCCCCATTTCCCTGCGTTCATGTATAAGATTACATTCAGCATTCAGCTTCTGGTAAACATCCACATTAATATATATATATATATATATATATATATATATATATATATATATATATTAGTAAGACCTCGATGATGGGAGCATTAGGTTGTGCTCTATCAACATTCAAACTGTATTCAGGCTTGAGAACTGTCTTAGTAGTGGGTTGACTGTGTTCTACCATCTACAACAGTGCTCCTCTGTTGGTGCTGACATTCCCAGAGTTGAACAAGTTATAACTTCTCTCAACTGGATGCGACCTATCTCAAGTTGATACAGATCGGCATGATTATATTTTATGGTTTGTTTTCACAGTAGCTATGGTGCTGTCAGAATATGGCAAATAGGCTGTGATGTCTAAGGCTGGAACTGCCTGCAACGGCTTATTCATTATAAATTATAGCTGTAATTCATGGTCACAATTGGCGCTTTGAATGTTTTTTTCACATTTGGGTTGATGTGAAATTGGCTAAATAGGATTTCAAGGTGACTCTTAATATCATTACTCCTTTAGATAGCGGAGTGTTTGCTTAAAAAAATGAGTTTATTAGCAGTCCATCCCGATTTTAGTAAATCAAGCACAAAACAATTATCACCCCTTAATGAAAACGTATCACAACACCCAGGATTTCAGATCCCCCTGTTTTTTTTTCAGCCAGTGTTGTTTTCAACTTAATCTGACAAAATCAACAGTTCAGCATTTGAGCGCACACGACTCCAGGTGTCTTGATGTTCGTCTCAGAAAAGATTTCATTTCATTATTTGTAGTCAGTCCCTGTCAGGGATGCCGAGCGGGAGTTGTCTCACACTTTCCCTCGTTTGTCAAGTCCCACTGGGGCTGTCCTTAGCTGGGGGCCGAGGGCGTTTGCTACCCTCCGGCGTAACCAGCAGTGACACACTGAAGCTCTCATGATCACATAGAACAGGAAGAGTGATCTCACTGGGGAGGTTATTAGGTCTTGGTTGTGCTGCCTTTGGAAGACATAACACTGGCGTACACTTGGGATGTATTAGGTAATGATGACTCTATTGGTGTTGGGAACTCTCGCTTAATTAGTGAGTACATGGCCTGGGTGGAGGCCGTTTTTTTCAACGCACAACGCCAAATGTTTATGTCAAAGACAAAGTAAAATGCCCTTGGAATTATTCAGTGCAACCTGAATTGCACAACAGCTTGTACAAGTGGTGTGTTTGTAGTTATGTTGTGTGCCTCCTTGTGGGTTTGTGTCGCAATCCACATGGAAATCTTTTGCTGAGTGTGAGCTAATTGCCAACTCGCAACCATCAACACAGGTGCTGCATGGTAATTGCAGAGTTGTGCTTTCTGTGTTTGTATTATGCTCATTGTTTACCAGAGCTTATTTCACAATTAGATGTTGCAGAGCTGTGCTGAGAATTTGGGGCCACAGTGTGACAAAAAAAATAATTACTTGCATCACTGTGCACAGTGGTGACACAATAGATTCACAAACATCTGCACATCTTTGGAACATCTTTGGACATCATGGTATGATAGACTTCAGGGTATCATCACACAGTGGTACCAGCAATATCTGGACAGAGATATTTCTTCCAACAAAATATTTCTTCCAACAAAATATCTATTATCAGCATGGTCACTATGTTTACTGTATCTTAAGTTGTCCTAGACATACAGTTCGGCTACTGAGATGTGAACAGTTTGTTTTGACTTGGAACACATGAACTAGTTATGATCAGCAAAGTCCTGTCAAACACAGAAAATAATAATAATAAAAAAAATGAATGGATTATAATTTATGCAAAGAATAACAGCTTTTTTCCTGAAATCAGGCACATTCCTCTCCCCTTATTTGTAGCTGATAATTATTCATCTGATATTATTTTATAGGTGCACTGACAGTGGGCCTTGTCCAGCAATGCCAGACCATCCATGGGCGAGACCGGACCTGTATACCACCAAGCCTTCCGCCGGAGTGGGTCACCACCCTGTTCTTCATCATCATGGGCATCGTCTCCCTCACCATAACCTGTGGCCTTCTGGTCCTCTCGCACTGGCGACGCGAGGCCACCAAATATGCCCGCTGGATTGCCTTCACAGGAAGTGAGTCACAAATGTTTACAGTTGCAGTTATAGTATGTAGCAGACACCTTTCACCATAAACAGAAATTGAACAGAAATACTTAACTGCTCTCTGAACAGAAGAACAGAAATACTTAACTGAACAGAAATATGAACAGAAATAGTTAACTGCTCTCTGAAATACAACAAAAACATTATACGACTTGATATTAATATTGTATAAAGATGACTTGATATTGTATGAGGAAGTATAAACAAAACTTGCATACATGCGTACATACATGCATTCATACTTGCTACATATTTTATCCAACCATTTTGTAAATCAGCTCATGCTCCAGCTAGGTAGCTAAGCTAATTAGTGAATTCACGTGTGTTAAGTGTACAGGCAAGTGCAACTTTCTGAAGCTGGGATCACCATCTCTGCCTCTTGTGGCATATAGGTCCATACACACCAGCATGCAAAGGGAGAAGTGCTAATTAACAACAGGTTGCTCATAACATCTGCAATAAAATCACACTGAAATTCAAATGATTTCGCTAAGTTGGACAGAAGGAAAGCTTCACACATGTGGTTGATGGCCTTTTTAAAAAAAGAAAAATGGGACCAGAATGCTGTATTGCTCTAACAGCTGCAATTAACGCAGTCTGTGAGCATTATACGTATACATTATAGGTGCACTTCCAGCCCTCTGGCCCTGTTTAGCCTACACAGCTCCTTGAGCAGAGGCTGGGAAATCACTTCAGCATGTTGAAGATTGTAGGCTCTTTGGCCTCTTGTGTCACGAAGAGCCTCTTTGCATCACAAGCTCTTTATGGATCTAGCTAAGGAATTTGTTTATTCATGAGTCCTTTGCACATCTTGTATGGCATTAAAAAACATGGCAGTCTTGAAAGGCCTGTCATTGATCCTATAATGAGGGTGGAGGTTGTCGCCATGTAGAGCCACCCTCTGAGGTCTCTCATTATATGACGGGTGTGTTACATTTTCCAGCATTATCACACAAAAAACAACTAATGTCAAAGGGGTGTAATCACAATATCTGGGTAATCACAATATCGGTGTACACACCGTTGTTCCGGGCCAGTCTAAGGTGATCCGAAGCCTAATAGATGTTTGTGACCTGGGGCTCCCAGCCTCCTGACTCACAGCTATTTTCATTCATACTGTCGTCCAAAAATTAGTTATCAACAAAGTAGAGACAAAGCCAAGCCGAGTAGTGGTAAATGACAACCCTCGAGGTTTATTGTAACGGATCCGGGAGCTTAATACAGCGTGCACCTAAGGCTGTGACCATACAAACTCAATCATATGGGGCACACCGCCCTCCTTATATACAGGTGTGACGCCTTTGTTTCGTGTGGCGGGAGATCCGGGAGATCTGGTTGGGGGTTGGGATACGCGGTGTCAATGGAAGCACGCCCCAACATACATGCATCTTTGATTTTTCTACTACAATACTGTCAGGCTGCTTGCCTCTCTCCGTTACCCCCTAGCCTGCCTTGACCTGTGAAAGCATCACTCATCTCTGCCACTTTAAGTAGGGAGGTTCAGTTAGGCATCAGGCATCTTAGGAAGCATCTGATGACTAGGCTACAATTACTTTGTGAGGTGGTATGAAATGGAGACTGTGCAAAATTTGCTGAGACTGATGCTCCACATATGGACCTTTTATAAAACGACTAAATGCATGACAAATACAGATTATTTAAGTTTATTATATAACTTTTTTTGTTGTTGTTTTTGTTACATAATGTTCTGTTGTTTCTGTTCTCTTTCAGTGGTTCTCTTCTGCATGGCTGCCCTTATATTTCCTATCGGATTTTACATCAATGAAGTTGGAGGACAGCCGTACAAGTTGCCCAACAACACCGTTGTTGGTTCCTCTTACGTACTTTTTGTTTTGTCCATTTTCTTCACAATAGTGGGACTACTCTTTGCAGGAAAGGTGTGCTTACCTGGCTGACAGACTCCTTTTTTTTCCAATGTTGTTGCCAAGTTGGGAAAAACACAGAGAAACCTGTGAAGGTTTCAAAAGCATTTCCTCAAAATGCCTACGCAAGAATGGGGATATGAGACACTTGTGTTTCCAGAATTTTCCCTCCTGTAATGCACTATAGAAGATGACTGTGCCACTCCACAAGGAACACAACGGCTACGCAGACAAAAAAAAAACCATCATGCCATAAACATCATACTTGCTGTTTAGCACAGCAGCACAGACCATAAATAAACTTCAGCTTGAATCTTTATCTTTATTTTTAACAGATTTATATGGTCACTCTCCATATTCATGAAATCTCTGTAAGGGGTGTTATCTTCTTGGAAAGTGTTACTTGGTTGAAGAGAGAAAAGAGAAGATGTCAATTTTTTGTTTTCTTTTCCAAAGGGAACCTTTTTGTAAATTAAATATTTAAAATCAAGCCAGTCAGGACTACTGGTCAAATGTACGTGGGGCTGGCCACAGCTTCAAGAAACAGTGGCGACGTACCCCCACAAAGGGAAGGCCTCAAAATCTGACCGATCGGGAGAATGGAACTGCAAAGATAGACTCATTTGTCAAGGTCATTTTTTATGTTAATAATTCAATTGAGTTAATAAAGCTGTTTTTTCCCCTCCTGTAAATGCACTGCATCAGGGTATTTCACAAACGTATGTTTTTCTTGCTCTATTTGCTTCATTCAATGTGTAAGTCTGTTTGGTTATTTTATTGCCCAAGGATCTGTAAAGAACTATAACCGTTTGAGGAAGCACTGTGATCTAATTGAACTACTTGGGCAAACAGTAAGAGCCATTATAAACTGTCACAGACCAAAACTGACTGGTGTTTATTTTTTTGCTTTAAAGATATACATTGAAATTTTCAATTAATTTTAAGATTGGAATGGTGGCAAGATTGCAAGCTTGAGTATGTTTCATACAATAGAACAATGACAGGTTCTGTAGATTCCAATCTGGATTGTTGATAGCGTAATGCCACTATAACAGATTTGCCTGAAAGCCTTTTTTAAAGCTCAGAAAAGTGTTTACAACATCCCCTGGCTCTGACCTTCCACAGTAGGCTTCACTTCAGTGGCTATTTAAAGCCGTTTCAAGCTTAATATACCCCCTCTTTGTGAGGTGCCCTTTTTAGTCAAATAGTGTGCCACTGTTTCCATGGCAACTCTTGGCAATGCAATGGAGGAAAAGCACGAGTAGCTTTTACTTTATATTTCACCCAATCTTTACAGTCAGTGGCAAGGACCAATGAAGTTGAAAAAATATTATGATCACGCATGCCGCTAAGGGGTGGGGCAACCTGAGCAACCTGTATCTGCGAAGCTTAAAGATGTGAGGAAGAAGTGGTGAGAAATACATGGCAGGTAGCAAACAGACAACAGACGGTTTGCTGTGTTGGTCCTCCCTAAACATCATAAACTCAATGTTGGCAAGGTCAGCCATGCTAGTGCAATATCAGCAGTTATGTTGGTCTCATGTTGGGTGCCCACGTTGACCCAACATAATTTCATCCATTGGGCCAATGTTGGCCCAACCATTTCAGCACACGGTCAGCCAACCTACCAACCTAAAAAAACCACCTTGCTAACCTAAAAACTGCATTTTTGTACTTGCAGGAAGGAAATGGAGATTGGAAGAAAATAAAAAAAAATACTGGCTGAGAAATCTTTAAAATAAACGACCCTGTAAAATGAAAATGACCTGTGCTTCAGCTATGATTAGGTTTTCCATAAGGGTAAATAAGGACTGGGTCAATTGCTGACACCAGGCCAAAATTGGCCCTATGTTGCTTCACTACCTGGGATCCTAAAAAAATGTAAACATAAAAGCAGTTCCCATGCAAAGTAATACAATAAGTCACAAATATTAACTAACGGTTAACTAAAATAGTGGTGAACCATGGCTTTTTTAATCACAGTAGACATTTCACTCATCGACTAATATGAAACTGTATTGTGGTCTATACATAATGGCAAACGCACACACTTTTTAAAGCCACTAGATGGCGCTTATTTGTGTGTTGTCACGAGACATTTATTTTATTTCGAAAATTAAACAGATCACATGTATTGAGCAGGGCCGCGTTAACCTTTGCCGAGGCCCGGGGCAGACACCCCCCCGAGGCCCCGCCCCTTATTAATACCCAACAGATAACAAACACCATGACCAAAAATAATGTTAAAATGTAGCCTACAAATTAATAATAAAATTAAATAATGACGCTGGAACAGGTATTGTAATTAATTGTAATCGTCGCTTCCTCGAAATGAAAGACCACGCTCGGACAAAAAATTGATCACCTCAATAACTCGTTTGAGAACTTCTCGCCAGTAGCTCTCCTCTTTGCATTGCTCTAATAAATCGTGGTCGATTCGACGTGCTTGTGTGCATGCTAACCAAAGAAGTACAGCTTTTCTGTGGTTGACTAACTTCATGCTCCTCTACACGGGCAAAGCTGTGTTTCCAGTCGGAGAAACCGGTAGTGGAGAATGAAGAAGGGCTTTCGCCGAAGAGCAGACAATGAAAGCAAAAAACATTGCCTGTGGATGGCGAGTAAACTAACCAGTCCCTCGGCACATGCTCTCCATTGCGCATAGAACGATCAAACAGGGCTTTGCTTAAGCGTCGCTTATTTGTCTTATATGTGCGCTCAGACGCGGCAAAGGAGGCATCCTTATGTTGGCACTGAAGTGGTGCTTTTACTCCCTTTTCAACCCAATGGGCCCTATTTTGCCGCGGCGCATTGTGTATTCGCGACATGCGCATGCTGTCATTGCTATTCTGTACCAGCGCAACGTTCATTTTTTCAGGCAAAAAATCACGTTGTCTAGATAGCAGATGACATTGCGCCGTGACGGGCGGGTCAGCGAAAAGAAGAGGTGTGGTCTGGCGCAAAGCGCACCAGATGCTATTATGAGAACGCATAAACCACTTGAGCTTTTGATCAATAAAAAGGTGCTTTTTCGTCACTGGCGCATTGTTGAAAAGCTATTTTAGAGGCGCACAACGCTTTGAACCCGATGTACCTGCTGCTGCGCCAGAGAGGCGAGCTGAACTGGCAGAAAAGTTGCAACGTGTATAGCCTGTATAGCCATGTTTTAGTAAGCAAACAGGCACAAATAATGAGAATATAGCAATGTTGTGCAGTTTATAGAAATCTTCTGCAGTTTATTTACAATTTCTTTTGTCGTTTTAAATAAACAGCGATTGCAATGTTCTGCAGTTTATTTACGATTTCTTTTGTCGTTTTAAATAAACAGCGTGGCAAGTTGTAAGGAATAATATGGACAAATCATCAAAAAGAAAACTAGTGGACTAATGGTTTGATGGACCTGTACCTTCCGTTTAGTTTTGATGTTTCCTTTGAGTTTAAGGCTTTGTTTCCCGTCTTCTAACGTTGTTGTACCGCTTTCGGCGCACAGCGCGTTGAACTCCGATGTAGGCTAGTCTACCTGCTGCTGCGCCAGAGAGACGAGCTGAACTGGCAGAAAAGTTGCAACGTGTATAGCCTGTATAGCCATGTATTTTTATGTTTTAGTAAGCAAACAGGCACAAATAATAAGAGTATGGCAATGTTTTGCGGTTTATAGCAATGTTCTGCAGTTTCTTTTGTCGTTTTAAATAAACAGCGATTGCAATGTTCTGCAGTTTATTTAATAAACAGCGTGGCAAGTTGTAAGAAATGAAATGGACTAATCATCAAAAAGAAAACTAGTGGACTAATGGTTTGATGGACCTCCACCTTTTATTTTTGATGTTTCCTTTGAGTTTAAAGCTTTTGTTTCACGTCTTCTAACGTTGTTGTACTAGCTTCGTGACACATGAATACCGGTTTTCATATTAACAGAGAGGAGTGCTTATGGGACAGTGACTGCACATGGTGGACTTGATTACGGGTGCCGAAATGTATCAATAGTAGGCCTATGATCAGACGAACCGAACAATCGAATCAATGATTCTGATCAGAACTTCTAAAAATAGCGTTTCATATTTCCTGGTCCCGCTCACTACGCCCGAGGCCCCCCTAGTGGCGAGGCCCAGGGCTGCAGCCCCGTCTGCCCCATAGGATAACGCGTCCTTGGTATTGAGCTGATAGCATTTTGGGTGAGATCAATACTTACAGCGTACATATCAATCACAATTTTCACGACAAAAGTTCTTGGCAGCGGTGGGATTCGAACCCACGCCATCGAAATGACTGGAGCCTAAATCCAGCGCCTTAGACCACTCGGCCACGCTACCGTCCCATTCTATATGGAGGAACCAGTGAATTTCAAACACACTCTAGTCATTAACATAATACCAAACCATATATCGTATGTCCCAAACGCAGAAACAGTTTATTCGCACCCTAGTAAGCTTAACTACAAACAAAAGCCACTTACACATCAGCTCCTTTACCTAACGTTAGGTAGCGGTACGTTTGCAGCTACATTCGTAACCATCTGCCAAAGTTCATCAACGTCGACTTTAAAACAGACTCTGATTTCTGCCTTGTCTTATTCGCATGGCTCGCGCGTAATGTCGGCAGATTACTTATAGTAAAGTTTGCATAAACTAATAAACAAATAAACAAATGAAACCACCCACCATGGTCAGGTTTAGCTCGCACTTGTTTGATACAAATGTGTCGGTCCCGAAAGAGTAATGCATTTTCTTTTGTATACATCCGTGTTGTTTTATTTTGTTCAGATACATTTTCGCTATATTGCCTACCCATCTGGTTAAATGAGACCAAATCAAATAGGTTTTGCTGCCATCTAGTGTTCGCTTTAGCATGTACCAAACATAACTAATAGGTAGGCTGGGCTTGTGTGTTTGAAGCGCTATTGTACATGAGCTGCTGCTGCTGTGGTGGGTTGGGTTGCACTGCTTCGTACGTGCAGTCTGCACATGTTGTCGTGGAGGACGAGAACAGATCACTCGAGGAGGGACATAAATCCACGCGCAGAGAGCGGGACTCTTTACAGCACTTGCTGACCAGCACAAACAAGCACCACCCTGGGAGAGAGTGAGTGACAGCTGCAACCAAATTGCCAAGTCAAAACAGTCAACGACAAAAAAAGGTTCTTTCTGCTAAAAGAAACGGAAAACGCATCTTTACTCGCGGCATGAATTCTTTCTTTCTTCATTACTCGGTTGTGTAACGAAAGGTTTGTGGTGTTTTGCTGTTTCATTTATTGCCCACCAATATTTCTGTCAGACTGACAGTCCCGTTACGGGTCTCCACGTTGGCGGAACTGCATGTACTTACTGACTGACTGACCTCCAGTTTGTGGCTGCACGTCTGCTTTCAACCGTTAACGAGGTGCATAAGTGTAAGCACCAAGTGTTCTGACCGCAGACGTTACAACTGTGCTAGAGGTACTGCAGACGAATCCACTGGTGCAACTTACTTTCATCAGTGAAGTAAACGCAGCTTAACCTGGTTATCGGGCAACTTGCATGCAGATGGCAGGAGTAATGTTTTAGTTTAAACATTTGCAGACTTACTTTGCACGTCATACAATGATCGAAGCATTTAAGTTTACAAAATGTTAATGACTTGTGTCTTTTGTTTACCTCAGGTCCTCCGTTGCTGAACGTTGTTTAATACAACCCCTCTCAGAATGGCTGAAGACGAGCTGATGTTTACCATGGAGGAGGTGGGCAACGTCCCAAAAGCTGGCAGGCAGCAAAGAACCATCTCATTTGCTGACCCCAACGCCAACACCAGCGATGAAGAAGATGAAGATTACTACATCTGCCCCATCACGGACGACCCCATCAGTCCCACCAAAGAAATCTGCGACTATCTGAAGAACCTTGTACATAACAGGCAGCTGTCTAACTCCTTGCCCAAAAATGCTTTTGCCTACAGGGTAAGTAAAGCTCTTTCATCTCATTCACTGATTCATCTGCATCCTGAACTCATTTGACACCTCTTACACGCTGCGATAGCACTTTCGTCTAGACTTTTATCAGTCTTCTTCAATGCAGCGGAAGCCACAAAAGTGTTCTTGCTATCACTACCAGTTAGACCAGTGTACTTTTTGTGTACATACCAAAGGAGTGGCTTTTTTGCTGTACTTCCTGCATTAGCAGTGTATTTTCGAGTGTTCAGTCAGTGGTTAAAAATAGTGTTACCCAGATGCCACAACAGAGTTAGTTAGGTCTTCGGTCTTGGCAGTTCTGCGAAAGTCAGACACATTTGAAATTCAGCAGATGCCTCTGAGCAGCTGTCTGTGTGCTCTGTCATGTCTTTTGTTGTGTAAGCATTGGTGTGATGATGACGATGAGTACATTTACAGTGAACGCCTGTATTCACTTCCTTTGATTGCCATTGTTTTGCATAGCCTATTGGAGCATGGTCTAGCTGCTGGTGTGCCTGGTCTGACTATGTAAAGTATGCTTCCAGCAAAAGGGAGAAAGGATATACAGGGGAGGGACTCGCTCTCTGCCATATTTGGAGTTGGAACCTTTTGTGTATCTGTTCTGCAGGATGAAGGGGGGAAACCAACAGCTCCCCCACCCCTGACCACTTCTCCGACAGAGGAAGTGATGTCGGCACTTCAAAATCGCATCACAATGCAGATATGAAAACTAACCCCTATTTATCCAGCTGACTTCCTCTTCTCCTAGGTCACCAAGGGACATACAGTATTTTATCCTCTATGTATTGCTTGGTCTTAAGGCTGCAAAAAAAAAGATGTTTTTTTGTACCTCACCTTATAGAGCCCAAAGGAAACCGAGTCAGAGGTTCGGGCGGTCAGGTTTGGGTCATTAACTGAGAAAGGTCGGGTAGGTTTGACACAAACTTGTATTTCTTCCTCATCAGTATAACCATCTTCCTCTTTGGTTCCTCTCCCTATTAATTCATGATTAATTCTCTGCACACAACTCTTTTTTTCCCCTTTGCTTGACTAGCATGCTTTTACTCTTTTTTCCTCTTGTCTCTAGGCATTTTCCTAAAACTGTTGCTTACCAAATTCCAACTCATCATTTTAACCTGGGTTAATTGATCAGGCTCCTTAAATTTGTAGAACAGATTTTGACTGTTGCTTTTGAAAGCATGGAGGATTACATATTGACAATATTTTCACTGGGCTGTAATGTAGAAATAAATCCTTTGTTGTTGTTCTGATTTGTTTGGTAAGGGAGAATTCAGTTGAAGTAAAGTTCATTAAAGTCAATTATCAACCAGTGCACGGACTGAATCTGGGTCAAATTGTTCTCTGTGATGTTATTGGAATAGCACCATGGTTGCTTCCTTGTACTTCCAGGGTGTGTGAGTACCTGCTGTAATCATGTGATGAGTGGGTTGAATTTCATGTAAGTAAGATGATTCCACGAGGGAAGGGGCAGACCCCCTGTTCCCCCACACCCGTTTTCATTGGACAGTGGTGGGACATCCATGTGTGTGTGTTGCTGTCTAGCAGTGACCTTCTCACTAGTGAAAAAAGTAAATACTACGTTGCTAAATATACTCTGGCATGGCACCTTAGGCATATCTACTCCATGATGTACAGCTACACTGGAAATCTATCTGGCGAACATGCTGTGTCTGGGACACTGTCATATCACTGCTTGTTCCTAGAACAGTTAACATGAGGGTAACCTAATGCCAGATGCTCATAAGTACAGGGTTTTATCTCCCGTTTCTTATGATACAGTTAATGATTCATTTCCAGAAAAGAGGGTTGGGTGCAGCTCGATCGGGCAAACATATGTCGATATATCCTAGCAATTACAGTAATACTAATTGCACAGTGTGGCCGAACATGTTAGGATTTCCTTTGAGCCCTTCCCCACCATATGTGTTCATGTATGTTTTATGGAAAGTTGTTTTTACTTTCCTTGTCTTATTTTGGTGTTGTTTGTGGAACCCATTCTCCTGCTTGCTTCACCAGTGTCCCCCCTGATCTTTGCATCCACTGAATCCTGTGTGTGTGCGTGCGTGTGTGCGTGTGTGGGTGTGTGTGTGTGTGTGTGTGTGTGTGTGTGTGTGTGTGTGTGTGTGTGTGTGTGTTGTCCACTCAGCCATCTGTCTAGTGTTTCTCTCATTCATTCTTGCAGCCAAAGTCTTTATCTGCATGCAAGCCACAGGAAAGGGAAGCGGATCGTCAATCAGCAACTAAGGCACAAAAGAGTGTTTGTGTGTGTCCGTGTGTGTGTGTGTCTGTGTGTGTGTGTGTGTGTGTGTGTGAGGGAGTGGCAGAGAGAGAAAGAGAAAGAGAGAGGCTATTGTGGTGTATTTGGCTGGACGTCTCACTGTGCTTCTTGCCCCCTGGCCTAGGCGGCGTGGAAGAATGCGATCGAGAAGGCGCGGGCCATGCCAGACCCATGGGCCGAGTTCCACCTGGAAGAGGTGCAGACGGAACCCTGCATCCGATACAGGTCCGCATCTGACAAGAACCCTCATCTCCACAGAAACACACACATATGCACAAACCCACACACACGCGCACAAACTCACACACACTGACAAACACACTGACAAACACAACACATGCATAAACACATAAACAGAAACATGTACACAGATAAAAACACACACATATACACACTCGTGTGCACACACACACACACACATACATACACAGAAACACATACACACAAACAAACTCACACACACAATTTCAATGTGTCCTCCTCCTCTGCACACACTGTCAGGTTGTTTGACCCAGTTGACCACTTCTTTCTTCAAATGGCTTTTTATGGACCCCTGTGGGGTTACATAACGATGGAGGAGGAGGTGGTGGTGGAGGTGGTGGGCAAACTCAGACTCTCCCCTCTCCCCCTCATACAGGAGGGGGCGGGTGGGGGGGGGTCCTAATTTTAAATCAGCTCGTAACCTCACTCCCCCCACATTCCGCTGGCCAATGGCAGTGTGCCACTGACCTCCTAGTCCCAGGCACTGACAGAGAGGGCGGGTGGGGGGGGGTGGGGGTGTAGAGACCATGTGCTCTGCTCTGAGAGGAATGATACTCATGGAACAGAGCGTCCCCGAAGAGCCACATGGGGAGCACGTGTGGCCACTCAGTTCGTAAATATTGAACTTTTAGGGAGTGGCACTGGCGCACTGTAAAAAAAAAAAACACAACTGTATACAGGAAAGGATTATGAGATGGATGGACGGGTGAGGGTGGTGACAGCCAAAAACACGAGGGGACATGTTCATGTTACATTAAAAAAAAAACAATGTAGGAAAAGGGTTGTAGGCTTAAATGTGGGGTTATTTTTCACAGAAAGCAATGACATAGGAGTAATACACGTTATAGTTGTAGTATTTAGCAGACACCTTCCTCCAAAGCCACATACATTGATCATAGTAAGTTTGATCAAATCTTGACCCATAAAATAGAGTTAGCGTGCACACACACACGTCACATGTCCGTTTCTGCTCTTTAGGTACAATGCTGTCACAGCAGAGTGGGCACAGGACACCGTGCACATCAAGATGTCTGGCCAGGTAACCTCAAGTCTTGAAAGTCCATGAAAATACCTGCAAACTCAAGTCAACCTACTGTGTAATCAGTCAACCAGCTAACGATATCAGTGGAAAATGGGCTAAAATTGTATTTTAATTAAATTTTATTTTGTGTGTTTTGTGTAGCCGTTTGGAAGAGGAGCCATGAGAGAATGTTACAGAACGTAAGTACCACGTCATACCTGCAGTGAAGGGGTGGTGTGTAAGTGTGTGGATTTGCCTTTGTGTGGTCCCCTATATGTCAAACAGTTCTAGTGTTGTCTAGTGGAATACGTTGTGGACGTGCACAGGCCTGAACGTCTGTTGACATTCCTCCCATGCCTCCTCAAGGCTCAACGCCCCTATCTCAGCGGCCCGTGGCTAGTCTCCAAGCTAAGGAATCTAAGAATAGGATGTATACATCCCTAAGACTGCAATGTGCCCTTTTAGTTTGTCCAGCCCTTTTAGTTTGACCTACATGGAAACTTAGTAAAGGTTTTCCCATGGTTCATTAGTGTGGTAAATATCAGTGTAAGATTCCCACTGTTATGTAAACACTTTCCCTATATAGCTTTGAGCCAAATCTTGAACCTGAACATGGATATAGAAGGTTGTATAACGTACAGTGGTGGTTGGAATCTGTAGTGGAAATGGAATGCTTGCTATTCCCCTCAGATGCACTTTTTCCAACCTTACTTTTTTTTTTTTACCTCATCATGCAGATAGTCATGTCTGAAGAGAGTGTGGTTTCTGTCTTTTTTCTTGGCAGGAAGAAGCTCTCCAACTTCTCCCACAGCAGCAACTGGAAGTCGGCTTCCAACTACGTGGCGAAGCGTTACATGGAGACGGTGGATCGTGATGTTTACTTTGAGGATGTGCGGTTACAGATGGAGGCCAAGTTGTGGGGGGAGGAGTACAATCGCCACCGGCCACCTAAACAGGTACAGCCTCTTCATCTCTTATCAGGTAATGCTCCTCTGGATTGTAAAAGAATTAGTAAATACTATATTTATTACTTAGTAGTACTAATTAGTAGTACTAGTAATTAGTAGGCTGTTGGCTAATGTGTTGTCTGCAACAGCAGACTTGCAGACTGGCCTGTTTAAGGAACTGACCTCACTTGATATGCATGACTCGTAACACCCGTTGCAGTTCCACTATCAGTTTCACCCATCTGTAGCGTCACCCTATTCATGAGAACTTCCTGTCATATTGCTTTCACACCCAGTACACTTAATAAGTTGTGTACATGCAGTATAAATGCTTTTAACATATGTCTATATAGCTTTACTGTGTTGAACCTGCAACCATTTATATCTACTGTGTCAAATAAGTGCTTGCTAGTTAATTTTATTTTTAGTGACCAAGAGCACTGGACGTAGCTGTATGTATGTATTTATGTGTGTGTGTGTGTGTGTTTCTCACAGGTGGATATCATGCAGATGTGTGTGGTTGAGATGACAGAGCGACCCGGTAAGCCCCTGTTCCATCTGGAGCACTACATCGAGGGCAAGTACATCAAGTACAACTCCAACTCGGGCTTTGTGCGCGACGAAAACATTCGCCTCACGCCACAGGTAGATTCTCAAAACAGACACTGACTGTTGTTGGCATGCCTTCCCCCTGCCACATACACACACATACGCACGCACGCACGCACGCACGCACGCACGCACGCGCACACACACACACACACACACACATACACACACACACACACACACACACACACACACACACACACACACACACACACACACACACACACACACAATGATCTTCCCCAGGGGTCAGACAAGTGGACTGCATTCATATTAAATCAAATGTTATTAGACATGTGCAGCTTCGTCCAATGTAATAAAATTAATACAATCATGTTAGCAATAATTCACGGAGGACTGGACTTCAGGGAGCGCTTGCTTGCTTGTGTTCCCACTCGTGGTCAGTTTCTGAATTTATGGTTCCTCTCTGTGGCTTCTGCTTGTTTATTCTCCGAAGGCTTTCAGCCACTTCACCTTTGAGCGCTCCGGTCACCAGCTGATCGTGGTGGACATCCAGGGCGTAGGTGACCTCTACACAGATCCCCAGATTCACACGTCAGTAGGCACAGACTTTGGGGACGGGAACTTGGGTAATTAAACGGCTTCCTGCCTTTTTTAACATTGTGGTGTAATGGGGTGGAGACACGGGGCAACTTGCCGGGGCAGTGACCACGCTGTTCTGACTTTATGTTTGTAACAGA
The DNA here is from genome assembly GCA_030347295.1 of Setipinna tenuifilis. Lineage (NCBI taxonomy): Eukaryota > Metazoa > Chordata > Actinopteri > Clupeiformes > Engraulidae > Setipinna > Setipinna tenuifilis. The sequence goes on along the minus strand of CM059287.1, from coordinate 13,696,654 downwards.
AGTTTTAGACAGATAAGGTCTGCATACAAAGAAGTTGCTGAATATGTGTAACAAAGTCCCCAAACAACATAATCCAGTAATGTTGCATGGTAACATTGCTCAAAAAGTTGCCCTATGTATCATCACCATAATGTAGTGTCATCATGTAACTTTACCAATAGTATGCTATTACAGTATAGTAATATAGTTATAGTAATTACTATAGTAATTATTATAGTAACTATAGTTATTTGCTTTTTATTTCAATAAACACTCGCAGTAATCACACAGCATTTGTTTTTCAAATATTTTGCATGTTTGTTTGCTTGTGTTGTAGGAGTCCGTGGTATGGCCTTGTTCTTCCATTCGCATTTCTGCAACTCCATATGCAAAAGTATGAATCTTTCAGCCTTTGACCTGGCCCCCGCAGAGAAGGTCCAGCTGGACTGCACTAACAAACTGCTGGTGAGTCCTCCTTACTCACAGAGGTTTAAAACACACCTGAATAACAACGCTCCGACTCACAGTGATAACAGTAGAACAAAGGGTGATCTCTAACCACACAGTTTTATCTCCATGGATACAAAGCTTGTGAGATCCACCTTAAAATGTTTGTGTAACAGACGGTGATTAAGGGTGGGGTGTCCGGCTGTGTGTTGCTCTTCTCTATGTCCTCTGCAGTGTAAATCATAACAAAATGGCAGAGTCAGAGAAGTCTGGTTGTAGAGAGGGGAAAAGCCCTGGCATCCCATAACCAGTTAATTCCAGTGGACCAATGTCATGACAGGCAAATGGCAGGGAATAGGAAGGTGAACTCAACTGTTACTAATATACCAAGAAAAGTACTCAGACAGAGCGCAGACCTTTTGTTTTGTTTTAGTTTCGCCAATGGGATTTCCCATGTTAATTTGCTGATTTTTTTTTTTTGGGAGGTAACCAATTAACCGATTTTCACCAAAAAAGAATCACCTCAAGGCAGTGACAACACCAACAAAATGTCAAAATTTCAGAATGATATGTTCATGACTTTTTGAGTTATTTTGCTAACAGACAGACAGACACATAAATGGGGGCAAAAGGATAGCCTTCTTGGTGGAGGTCATTTAAAACGCCTCTGTACAGTTGGCTGGTCACAATCAGAACCTTAATGTATGTCATTATGAACACCTATGCTTGCCTTGCTACTTTCTGGAAAACCAGCTGCTGTAACATTACATGGGTCCATTAACATAACTCTTCAGCCAGGCAGATAAGCCTGTTAGCTAAATCACCTGTTCCAAGTGAACAGGCACAATACATACAAGGTAGGACAATTCTCCCCTACAAAGGCAAGGTGTAGTAACTACACGAACATTAAAACTGAGAAAAATGCCCTCAAAGTTTTCATACTGCCCAGTCAAACATGTTGTAGGTATAATAGTGGTGATATATTTTCTTAATTGGAAGAATCAAGCAAAACATTTAGTCACAAAACAAAGGAGGTGTTATAAAGTCAATTTCCAGTCCTGACAAAATATGTAGTTACTTGCCTTTGGCTTTGTAGGACAGTATTACTCTCTGGACATGGAGTGCTGGCTCTGTGTTCTGGTAACCTAATTTACTTGTGTCTGCCCCACTCCACCCCCACCCCCACCCCCACCCCTGCCTCAGCAGCAGTCCGCCCAGACTGTGCTGCGTGGTTGTGAGGAGATCTGTGGCTCTCCCCGCGTCAGGACCAGCTCCTTCAACCGGGCTCCCCCTCTGCTCTCACGCCTCTCCGAGACGTCCTCAGTCGACGAAAACATGAGCGACAACGACTCCATTCCCTGCTCTCCCCTGGCAATGTTCCCCCTCGACATCAGGTCACCCCAAGGTAAGGCACTGACCAGAGGGTGACCCCCCCCTGTCCTCCCACTGTTTTCTCACTGCCACCATAAAGCGGGGGATTTTTTTAAAGGCCCATTGTGGGCTCCCTGAGTCCTTTTATCAGTAGAACAGCTGTCTCTCTCTGCACACACAAAGTAATTAACGAGGGAGTGTGTGTGTGTTTTTTAACTTGCTTAAGTTAATATTTGATTTTTGCAATAGTTACTTTAGCTGCTCCGGGCAAGAAGAAATCTGAAAAGTCTGATGTCACTGTCAGTCTGACTGATGCCTCGTTTTACGGTCCAATATTGCCACTATTTTTATGTGTTATATGAAAATGTTTTATTACCATCACCAACACCGTAAACATCTTTATCTGTCCAACTCCAGGCTCGCTAAATGCAAATGAGGTCACTGATGCAGAACTGAAGGTAAGAAGGACCATTGTGTGTTAATTAGAAGACCACTGCTGACCACTGTTGACTTGGCTCAGGAAGCTGCACTGTTGACTGCAGCCCATCAAAAGCTACTCAAGACCTACAGTCAGTGCTTGTTCTGTTTTGATAGGACTCAGAAAATGGAGGAGACAGCGGCTACCCCAGTGAGAAACGGAGTGATGCGGACCCAGCAGATCACGCTGAAAGGGTAAAGACCTCTTTTCTTGCACTCTTCATAAAGCACCCTTTGAGCTAAATGTCAATAGCTGAATCTACCAGGCCTAGCAATGGAGATGTTATAAGGTTTGGTTGCACAATTATTCAGTGTTTAATTATACTAGAAAATGTGTTTTACTTCCAAAAGAAATCACCTAAAGGTATGGTTAAGTTAATTTGAGGACTCGATAACCGTACCCATTACACTATGTTAGCTTTTATAACATAAATTGCATGAGACAAGAAAAAAATTAATGTAAACCCTGGATCACCTGCAGCAGCAACTTGAACTTAGTGATTTAGTTTTATACTTTTTGAAGATATAAAGCTGCATCAAGTTTGGTAGTGGATGTAGAAATAGTGTAGCTGTCTAATTTCACCTCTCCATGTGGCATATACATTCAAACGCCCTGCTTTACCAGGGACTGTGTGTAAGTATGTGTTTTAATAGTGAATTTCATGCACATTTTAACATAGGTTCGCCCCAACTACTTCAGGCATTACTCTGAGTCGGATGATGACAGTGTTCGTCGGGTAAATACTATTTAGCCCTGAATACTCATTACTCACCAATCAGTAACCCAGTTGTGCGGTGGTCTTCCTCATCCTACGTTACGTACACCCTTCCCTACATCCTGGACTTATTCACTACATACCTCCTACTTCACCAGATCCCGGGGGTTTAGCCCTGTGTTTCTTACTCTCTCACCCCTCTCTTGTTTCTGTCCTAAGTCCTGATCATACCCACTACCCTCTAACTGATCAACCTCATCCCTTCTCCCCCACCAGAGAGTGGCGTTTAATGCCAGCAAGCTCACCCAAGCTGCAGACAGTCCTCAGGTCCAATCGGTGATTACAAATTTGCCCGTTTTTTTTTTTTTCTAATATTTTGGCCAAAGATGGCCCTCTGCATTAGTGTCCGTGACCTGTCATGTGTCACTTGGCTTGTGCCAGTTCTACTCTTGAGTGTCGCTGCTGTGGAATGTTTGTTTGCACTTTGTTTGCCCTTGCATTCACACAGCGGAGAATTTTGGCTACAGCGTTGGTGTCAACACACAACCTATTTCTATATTTGCCAGTGTTTAAGTAGTAGACCATCATTGGTATTTGCATTTTGGCTCCAAAAACTGTCAGCAAGTAGTTGGGATTTTTTTTTATTAAGATTGAACAAAAAACATTTTTAATTTGTTTTATTTCCCACTGCTTGTTGAAGCTCCTGGAAGCTCTAGGAATATAGAGTGGCTTGCTTGTTTAACAGCCCACAAACCTCATTTCATACCATTTGAAGCTGTCTTATGTCTGTCCTCTTGCATGCGTGAACATCTACCATTTTCCCTCATTGTCTTTCTAACAAGAAACAAATTTCAGCTGTCTGTTCTGATTTGCATCTGGTACTTGTGGAACATATCGGTTTTAAAACAACCTGGGCCATGATTACCTGTTTCAGCCACCTTCTTCATCATGTTCGAATGGTACACCTTCATGAAGGAGTTATTTTATTGTGTGGGTCTCCTAGTCCTCCAAGGTGCTAGACATAGCTGATCCATGTCTTCAGAATCAGTTGTCTCAAATGTAGATTTGAGTGACAGGTACTGTTACACAGGTGATGGAACTGTAGAATCAGTAATATTAGAAGGAACTTTATTCATAAATATGTAGGCCTAATAAGTGGACGCTTGTCTAAATGAGTCAGATTTAGAAGTCACTCTGGATTTCATACAGGTTTACACACTGAAGGGGAATTAATGAAAAGGCAAGGGAGGCACTAGCTGGGAAACCCTTTCAACAAAGAAGGTCTATCTTTTGAATGATGCAGCACTAAGGTGGCTGTGGGCAATGTGGCCCTGTTGTAGAAGTGTCCTTAAGTGTCCCTTTGTGTTTCTGCCTCCTTGCAGCTCACAGAAGAGAAGTGGAGTTTCTACCACGCATCACGCTCACACATTCACAGACCCTCCTGTGTTGCCGTGGAGGTGGAGAGGCTCAATGCACTTGTGCTGGAAAGAAAGATTGGCAAATCTATCCTGGGCAAGGTAAACTGACAAAAGGGCTTTTTAAGACGAACAACTCTGGTGTGTTTTGAAGCTAGTTTTTGTTTCCTACATCTATGGTCGTTTTTCATTCTTTCATTTTCATTTTAACATTTATTTCACTGCTGTTCACCACTGTAATAGGTCCACCTTGCTATGGTGCGATATCATGAGGCGGGTCGATTCTGTGAGAAGGACGAGGAGTGGGACCGGGACTCCGCCGTCTATCACCTGGAGAGAGCAGCCATGTGTGGGGAGCTGGAGGCTATTGTAGCCTTGGGCCAGTGCTACCTCCAGCTGCCTCACCATGTTCTTCCTGAGATTGAACTAGAGGCATGTAGCCTGTTTTTAACCATGCCTTTAAGGCCCCTCATCCCACTGGTTGTTTATCGATATTTAATATAACTGATGTTTTCTTTTTTGTTGTTTTTTTATCCAGTGTAAGCAGACAGATAACAGTGGAAAACATATACATACATTTTAAAATAGAGAATATACAAATTATCCCTAAAGTTAGAATAATAAAATTAGCAAGTATGAAAATATATATCAAATTGAATAGCACACAAGCTCCAAAAAGCATTTTAATAACAGATATTGTTTTGCAGAATGCTTCATTTTCAAGGTTTTTTTTTTGGCACATACGGTTTTGGGTCTAATTTGTATTTGTCCTGTGGTCTTCACAGGATAGTGAGGAGAACAGAAGGAAAGGGTTTGATTACCTCCTTGAGGCAGCTGAAGCTGGTGACAGGCCTAGTATGATTCTGGTTGCCAGGGCTTACGACAAAGGTCTCAACCTTCCTTCCGACAGGTGGGAAGATAGTCCTAAATACATTTTCAAAATGTTTGCCTGCCTAATGTGTTGTTTATTACTTTTACTAAATCAGTCAAAAGTTGTGTTTCAGGGGTAATTCTATCATTTTTCGTACATTTTGTTGCCTTTGTGGGGTTTAGGCTTCAGTCCTAGTTTATGTCACCGACATAACTTGGTCAACTTGGTCTGCTGTGGGCTTGTACAGGAAACAGGACTGGCAGGAGGCCATTCACTGGTACGACAGCGTCCTCAACATGACGGACTTTGACGAGGGCGGCGAGTTTGACGGCATGCAGGATGAGCCACGTTACCTCCTGCTGGCCAGAGAGGCGGAAATGTACCAGGGAGGCGGATTCGACTTGGACGCGGATCCCCAAAGAGCCGGTGAGAACCTAACCTAGTGCCACTGGGTACCTTAACGCTTTTGAGCATTCTTTAAAAGAATGCATTCCACAACAATGTGAGATTCTATAATTCCATATTACATTCTATGAAACCCAACAATCTTTAGAATTTTCATCCTCCCAACATTCCCTTCACACCAGTGTGGCATGCTTTAATCAGCCTGTGTAAGGTTGGACACTGTTGCTTTGACAGAAGATATTCAAGATGTCTTCCATCATGTTTTTAGGGGACCTTTTTACAGAAGCAGCAGATGCAGCTATGGAGGCAATGAAGGGACGTCTGGCCAATCAGTACTACATGAAGGCTGAGGAGGCATGGGCGTTGATGGAGGAATAAGAATGCCCCTTCACTTCCAAAAACATGAAATGTTTACAAGCAGTTTGTTATTGCTGTGTGTGCTGTTTGCTTTCCTGTAATTACTGGTGCTTTGCAGAAAACGTCTAATGTCTGGGAGATGTGCTTGTCTAGAGCTAGTGTTTCTCTCTCTGTGTCTTATTTCTCTCTTTCTCTCTCTCTCTCTCTTTCTGTCTGTCTGTCTGTCTGTCTTTTCTCTCGCTCTCTCTCTCTGTTGCCTTCAACTTTTTTCAGGGGCCAATATTCCCCAGGAAAAGAAAAAAAGTTCTGTTGGGGAGTAGTGGTTGCCTTGAGGAGTTTTCAGGATCAAATGTTTACTTCAACTTTCCCTAATTTTGTATAGTTGTTTGTATAGAATGCATTGTGCTTGTAAGAGCATGGAAGATGTTGCCATGGCTGCATGAATGCCTTTATGATGTGAAAGAGAAAAGGATACATGGAATTTGTTGTCTCTGCCAACATGGGAATAAACTAAATATTTTTAACAGTGCGTCATGAGATTATTGCATATGTATACAGTACAAGATCTCAGTCATTTCTAAAACTAAATAAGGGAAGGGATCTTTGGTCGTCTTTCATTTAACATTTCAGATGCAGCAGATGATTCACCGCCTGAACTAATTAAAATGAAAAGCAGTTGGCAATTGAAAGGTTCATTATTATGCTGGAATCTACTCCCACAGATGCCAGGGAGTGTTTTTTTAAGAACAGTGCAAGACCATCTACGCACAAGTGAGATAAGCTGTTACCATAGTCCTTGAGGGAAAGACCCAATTTTGGCTCGTCAGTAGCCTACTACTCAAGGGCAAGGTCAAGTTCAAAGGGTAAAGTTCATAGTGATTTTTTGGCAAGGTATACTTTACTAGTATTAGAGAATATGCAATTGCATTGCATTGAGGGCATAGCTTTGTGTTTTTTCTGCGGTTTACTAACCCCATCCCACAATCAACTGTTTCTCACTTATAGACTGTATCTTCTTGGAAACTGAAAGACATAGCTAAAATGATTCGCTGTTCAAAAGTAGTTGTTAAATCTGGCTCAGCAATAGATGTTTAAATTACAAACACTAATACTACAGCTCTAAAATGCAGAATATTTTAATTTTTTAAAACTGCATATCCAGGACACATTCTTTCTGAGCTGGGTTATGCATGAAATCTCTCAGAAGAATTGAGGGACAAACGTGAAGCGTTTACTTGCCTCCTCCACGTACCAAAGTCATCATCCAGAAAGGTCAGTGTACTCAGGTCAAAGGTGGCCTGTTCTTTACTGCAAGAAATCAAAGCTAGAGAGCCACCAGCTTCCAACATGCAGGGACTGCTTAGTAAAACGCTAAGAGATTCAACCATCAGGCTTTAATATGGAGATGATCTCTTGAACAGAACCCAGAAGTCCCGAGTCCTGTTGGACGAGGATGGAAATGGAGATGGAGGAAGGAAGTGAACAGTTGGTGTTCGACTGGATGGACGATCAGCCAGCACCTGAGGCAGTTCTTGATTTATTGGCTTGTAACTGTACAAAGTAGTGTTCACTGCCAAAATGTGTTCGTCAAACAGACTGAAATGCACTGATGTGTAAACAGGTATGGGTACGGGTATGATAAACTGGCTGCTACATGTCATGTCGTTACTGTCAACAGCAATTAGCAGTACTATGTCCTGAATGTCCTGAAATGGTTTCATTCGTTCGGTGCACCGAAAATTATTTAGAAATTGTTTTGTTACTAAAATGGACGTCACCAACATTCCGACTTTTTTTCAGCAATGTTGCCCACAATGCTTTGCTACAAGGTAGCGTGGCCGAGCGGTCTAAGGCGCTGGATTAAGGCTCCAGTCTCTTCGGGGGCGTGGGTTCGAATCCCACCGCTGCCAATGTTTTGATGTCACAGCATTGGTCCCAAACCATGGAATTCGTTGATGTGTACATTCGAAATCATCTTAATACCAAATAAGATGTCTTGGTGTCAACAGCAGTATTTTCAGTGTGCATGGTTTCAACATGTTTCTGCCACAAGATTGAACATTTTTTGCTGTGCACACAGTAACGTCCCATAGCTCTCTGGCGCCTCCCCGAGTTTGCAACATGCAACATGTGCATTGTAGCACTGAATTGTGGGAAAGGGAACAGCAGCAGCTCCTCCCCACGTGTCTGTGTAGTACTGGAATCAGCAACATGGCAGCAGTGAACCCAGATTTCCCACACTGACATATTCTACAGAGGCACGCTTGTGCTTTGCTGAAGCGGTCCTTAACAACCAGAGTAAAGAACGCACAGGAAGGTTTAAAGTCTGAGTTGTAGGTAAGACTAACTTGATCTTGTACAAATGTAGTCACTTAGTGGCGAGGCCTTGGAAAAAAATACATTTTGGCAGCTATCGAGCTAACTAGCTACCCTATCATGTGAAAAGTTGCCTTTAGTGTTAGGTCAGCTTTGTGAAAAGAATGGTCATTATCACAGATCAATGGCTGTTTGTCAGATTTACAAGGGTTACCTACAATGAATATTAGAATGCGTTATTGTATAGATGCACTGCATTTTCAACCAGCTTTGCTCATGGGAGTTTGATAGTCATCTCCAACTAAAATCAGGAGCTATGCTGCTGAAATAAACCGGGTCTTGAATTTTGATATGGTATCTCTATAGATATTTGATGAATGTAACTGAGGTAATGAAGCAAGCAACATGGCCATGCAGTGTGTTGATAATGTGTTGACTAGTATGAAATGACACGTTCTTGCATCATTTCACTGGAGATCAATTACTAATGCTAACACAGTTAGCGTAGATTAGCAATGGCCAGCGCAGCTAGCTTGGTATGTGAATCCAAAACTTAACTTTATCTTCTGCTCTTAATGACGATGTTACTCATAATTACTTCACTAGACGGTCTCTCTGTAAATGCTTTTGCCACTATCCCCGAGTTTAACCGGTTATTCAGCAGTCGATATCAGGCAGTGACTGTAGCTAGGTATACTCGCTTGAACTGGATGTTTCAAGTAGCTGAAGGAATATTGTTGGCTTATCAGACAGACTAATTCGTCTAAATAAATAGGCCTACCGCTTTGACACAGGCATGATGGTAGATCCAACTCCATAATGTGAAGAACATGGACCTGGGGCAGTTGTCAGTTTGTTGATTGTACTATTAAAGGATGATGTCGCTAGCCATTTAAAAACATCATAGCATACTTCACATTTCAGAAGTGTCAAGCGCGAGACACTTTATTGCGTGTTAAACAAAACCCAGAAAATGTGAAAAGATTAGGCTGGGGTTTTGTCACATTTACGAGGAAATTTGACATTCGTTATTCATCGGAAAGTGAGTGCCTCAGCGTTTCTCTAATCCTGTGTTTTGACTTCAGGGGCTGTTGCAGAGGTACCTCCCTGTCCTCTCATCATGGCCAGCGGAGATGACGATGACCCCATCATACAAGAGGTATACACATTTTGCCTTGTAGCTTTCCTCTTAACCTCTCAAGAAATACATACACACTGTCAGCACAACCCAGCTTCCAGATGAGTATTTGGATTAGGTGTTTCAATAGCTTCCAAAAACGACTTTAGGTGGTTTAATGTAACACTTAGTGTGTGTGAAAGACGAAATAGACTTTTTTTTGTTTGTGTTCTAGTTTGATGTATACCTGGCCAAGAGTCTTGCGGAGAAGTTGTACCTTTTTCAGGTAAACTCTCAACACCGTACAAATGATACACAGTGTAACCTTGTGAAAGTTGCTTATGTCCATTTGCTTATGACTCATTTTCCCCCCACCACTTTTAGTATCCTGTGCGACCCTCCACTATGACATACAACGATGCAACTCATCTATCTGCCAAAATTAAGCCTAAGCAACAGAAGGTGAGATAACAGCAGGAAGTTGTCATGTAAAGTAAACAAGCATGCGTATCCATGAATAACATGGCGGCTAAATTAATTTTGTATATTTCTGTGCGTAGGTAGAGCTTGAGGTAGCCATGGACACGATGAGCCCAAACTACTGCCGCAGTAAAGGGGAACAGATTGCTCTCAACGTGGATGGTACTTCCTGTGACGAGTCCAGTCTATATTCTGTGTGAGTGTTGCTTGGATGCCTCAGCAGCAGAACTGCGGTCTTTGTGTTGTCCGTAGAGCACAAATACGATATGTTGGTCTTTTCCAGTTATTGAACAGAAACTTAAGATGAGGGGTTATATTTTTTCCATTGAGCATTACCCTTATGTGACACATTTGTTTCTGTTTTTTTTTTTTATATAGAAAAATGATGGACAAACAAACCTTAACGTCTATTCAGGCAACCACTGACACGTCTCGCTATGCAGTTGCCGTTATTCGCAAAGGTAAGTTTATGTCAGTATTTGAAATCGATCAAAATGCTTTGTCAATAGTCCCTTGTGGTGTTTCCATGTTAATTCTCTGCTACATGTCTACCAATTTTGGTTGCATTGATTTGCTATAGTGAGGTTCAGTTTGATGTCTGTAACACCCTATGGCTGTGTTTTGCTAGGAGAATAAAACAGTGGGGCTGTTCTATGAGTAGGCTTACCACTGACACAGAGATAACGTATACAGTCATAAACCTCACACCAGGAATCTCCAACCATCGCAGATTTGGATCAGTTACTCCCCACCATAAAAGCTTCAGGCAGTTCTTATGATTCTGTCGGCCAATTGACACTGGCCATTTTTTCAGTGGCTTTTCTTGCGTGCCTAAACAAACATACTTAAGTGGAAAAACCAAACACAGCCTGACTGTGCCTGCCTTTGTTGACTTGATCCTCGTCCTGCCAGGTGAGATCCACCTGACGCCCCTGCAAGGTATCCTCCAGATGAGGCCCAGCTTCACGTACCTGGACAAGGCAGACACCAAACACCGCGAAAGGGAGGCTGCCAATGAAGGTAGATGGCCCATGGGCTTGGCTTAATCTTTCCTCATGCTCTGGTGTTGAATATGGGGTTAAATATGAATGCATAATGACACAAATTGTAAATGCATAATGACATTCCAGAGCATGGCCTTTCTCTCTATGGATCTGTAAAGGGACCAGTGTTTCCATTAGCAATGTGTTTTGGATTTAAAACCATTATCACTGGTGTGGGAGAGTTAGGGTTGTACAATATACGTGAAACCTAAAACTTCAGAATGTCTCATTCTGAGGTCTCTAAACTAAATTTGTGTTGATGTGTCATGTGAACTGAGTCTGTTTCTGTTTCTGTTCTGATCCAGCTGGGGACTCCTCTCAGGATGAGGCCGAGGAGGATGTCAAGCAGATCACTGTAAGCTGCTCTTTACGCTTTTTCTCTGTCTGCATATGTGTCTTTTCTTTGTGTTCTTATTGTCATTCTCTCTCTTTCTCTCTCTCTCTCTCTCTCTGTCTCTGTCTCTGTCTCTCTGTGTCTCTCTCTGTCTGTCTCTGTCTCTCTCTCTCTCACACACGCTCTCACATGTTCTCACATGTTCTCACACGTTCTCACACGCTCTCACACGCTCTCACACGCTCTCACACGCTCTCACACGCTCTCACACGCTCTCACACGCTCTCACACGCTCTCACACGCTCTCACACGCTCACACACGCTCACACACGCTCATACACAAACTCACTCCACCGTGCCCTCTAACTCATTCTGAAAACATTTTTTTCAGACTAGTGATTTTTATTTTTGTCCCACAAATGGTCCCACACACACAGAGGACAGGTAATCCCATGACTGTTGTGTGGCCCACAGGTGAGGTTCTCGCGCCCGGAGTCTGAGCAGGCTCGCCAGCGCCGTGTGCAGTCCTACGAGTTCCTGCAGAAGAAGCAGGCGGAAGAGCCCTGGGTGCATCTGCACTACCACGGCATAAAGGTACACGGCCCATAGAGGTGGCAGATTTTATTATGCAGTCTCTCTGTAGATAGAGTAGCAGTAGTATAGTAGTAGTAATAATGATGATGATGATGATGATGATGATGATAATAATAATATAATACTTCATATTTGAACACATATCTCAAAGTGCTGACAACCAAGACAACAACAAGATGATTGTGGAGCCAGAAGAGTTTTTTCTGGAGATTGCTAGGGGGACATGGGGCTCTTTAGGATATTTACAACTTGCTTTGAGTTAACGTATCTGGGTCAGTCAGTAAAGCATATAGTTGGAATACCCACCGAGTACCAACATTTAATCCCTGATGTGTAGGACGGACGCTCCGAGCACGAGAGGCAGTACCTGTTCTGCCAGTCTATGGGCACTACAGAGAACACGGAGCTGGTCAAGACACCCAGGTGAGCACAGTCCACGCCAATTTATCGTCCAGACAATAAAAAAAGAGGGAAAAAAAATCTCAACAGATGTTGTTGAGTTTAAGGCTTTCTCTAGTCGTGCTTTTTGCCAGCGACTATTAAAAAACATCTAAAGACAATACATAATAATTGAAATGAATTGAACGCATGAGGTTTTCAATGCTAAGTTGTGTGGACTTTGAGTTGCTATTCAATCAGAATTGTCTGCATCGTTTGAAATTTGATGTATGCAACTGCGACACCTTAGCAGGTAGATTCATTTTTACCTCCGCCAAGGAGGTTATGTTTTCGCCGGCGTTTGGTCTGTTTGTTATTCGCATAACTCAAAAAGTTATGGATGTATTTAAATAAAAAATTCAGGATAGGTCAGACGTGAGCTAACTTAGAATTGATTTGTTTTTGGTGGTGATCTGAATAACGATCTGTATCCAGGAATTTTTTAACATAATTAATGTCTTAAGGTGAGAATGATAATAAGGTGGAGACTTGAGGTGCCTTGGCGGAGGTCTGCGCTCTCTGAGTGCTTTTCTAGTTGTCTTTGACTTCATATTTTGTCGAGCGACACTTGTCACCTCGATCAATAGCCTTTTAGGATATTGACCGCTGATGAATACGAGTATTTATTATCTGGCTTGAGCTTGTTGGGATGAACTGAAGGGTATATATAGATATACTTAAGCGGTATTCCAAAGGTAAATATATAACAAATCTGTCTGAATGTTGCAAGTGATTCAAATCTTACTCATTTTGAATTTCATCTCTCTGCAGCGAGTACTTGGCCATGCTGATGCCTCCAGTAACAGAAGAGAAAGTGTGAGTATGAACTTCAGCTGTGTTTGTCCTTCATATTTTTATCCTCATTTTAATTTCAAAGTGCTGCATAGATTAACAAATTAAGAAGCAGCAGGAAGGGACAGCTGCACAGATCAAAATGTCACGGTTGTGCATGCTGGTGGTCCTTGGGTAACTTTGGACACTACAAAGGCTCTGGAGTAGCTGCGACTGAGACTATTTTCAGAGTGATGTGTAGCCGCTGCTGTCTGTGTGGCAGGGATGGAAATTGGCATCAGCCACCAGCCAAATGCTGGTAAAATGCAAGGGTGGTTGGTAGATTTTGAACACAAAATAATGATTTACTGTTGAGTGGCTGGTGAATTTTACCATTTGTTTGCCAGTGGCTGGTAATGGTTCATATTTTGCCAAGTTAATTCCCACCCCTGCTGTGTGGTGTTTCAGTGTGAAGCCAACTGGCCCCAGCAATGTGTTGTCCATGGCCCAGCTGCGCACTCTGCCCCTGGGAGACCAGGTCAAGACCCTCATGAAGAACGGTGAGCAAGGCCCTGCGCTCTCAACCTAAACAGTCCCCTGAAGTGTTTTGACTGACTACAGCAAATTACATTATTACAGCTAACAAACAAGCAAACTATCTTAATGCATTAGGTTTCTATATAAACACATCTTTGGGACTAAATACATTTAAATCTTTGTAATGGTTTTAGGTTTTTGCTACAAAGATAAAGCTTTATTGTGATATTGTACAGAAACATCCAATGACATTCTGTCTTGTAGGGGTCTTGGGTGGGCTGACTTTTTCAGCTGGTTTGAGTTAGTATCGGACCAATATCAGTATCGGATTAGTGTGCTTCTAGTGTAATTTGGCTCCAGTATCTTTTTTGTGTTCTTCACAGTCAAACATTGGCACAAAAATACAGGTTGGCAAGTTATGAATGGTTTATGAGTGCAGTACTACAGGGCAAATGCTTTTGTTCAAAACAGGTCTCAAAACAGTAGTTCACCCACATTGACTCCGCTGATTTTGAAGTGCTAGTAAAGGTTGACTCACCACCACACGTGTCTCGTAAATGCCACCTCCGTATTTATCGGTTTTCTTTCTACTTGTTCTCGTCTCTACAGTGAAGGTCATGCCGTTCGCCAACCTAATGGGTCTGCTGGCTCCCGGCACAGACTCCACGTCAGTGCTGCGCTGCATCCAGCAGGTGGCGATGTTGGTACAGGGCAACTGGGTTGTCAAGAGGTGAGAACCACTCTTATGTAGCACCGCTTGTGTATCTTGTATAAATATTGTATTACAGAGTAGACTTATGTTGTTATTGCTGGACACAGTGAACTGACGACAGATGACGCCAAATTCTTGTCAGAGATGGACATCCTGGCTTCAGAAATTAAAAGTTTTCAATCATTTGATGAACCCTTATTAGCATTTATCAAGTAATAAGTGGAGCTGTGAACCTGTGAATAAGTGAACCTGTATTATTACCTGTGCAGGCTGAGGGAATACATTGAAGGACTTTTACTTTCTGAAGCCACAGTGTCCACGTCTGATTACTTTGATGTATGGGCATGTGTACGATTATTGAAATGCAGTAGCAACTTGTAAAATACTGTCACCCACACCTGATAACACCCGATAGGCATCAGTATTGCTGGTGCTGATTGAGTGTGAGCTGACGTTGGTGCATGTTTGTCTGGGCAGTGACGTGCTCTACCCAAAGACCAGCTGCAGCCCCCACAGTGGCGTGCCTGCCGAGGTGCTCTGCAGGGGCAGGGACTTTGTGGTGAGTCGCCGTTTTCTCATGGCACTAACACTCTAAAAACTAAAGGTGCTTAAATGGTTCTTTAAATCTCTGGATATGTTCAATGGAAAGTGAGAACTCTATGTTGAACCATTACGTTATGTGAAAGGTTCTGCACATTAGAAATGGTTTTTTATAGCCTTAGATCATAATGGTATCAATATGCTATGTCATATTGGTGTCAAATGGTTCTTCAAATAACTGTCGCCTCGACAGTTCTTTGAAGTACTGGAAAAGGTTCTTTTATGGCATCGCTCTGAAGAACCGGTACTGGCCGTGCATACACTGGAGTGTGTGTGACTAGTGATGGGGGAACTTGGCTTCAGTAGATGTGGTCAAGTACTGCATATTTATTCCAGCCATTCTCTAAATCCTTTGATTCTAATTGGTAGAACTCCTTAGCCTGGTTAGACGAGTTTATCGTTTGAAATTACATTTATTTACAAGCACAGGTAGAACCAGGTGATTGGAAATATGTGGTACTAGGTTGTAGCTTCTGAATCCAGCTTGCCCAGCACCGATTCACATAATGTCATCAGTCTGCTTTAAACCAAGTTTCCCATCTGCGGCCCCTCACATCTTCTCTCTCTCTGGTCTTCCTCCCTACAGATGTGGAGGTTCACTCAGGAGCGGTCTATGATGAGGAAGGAGGTGGCCGCTGTCATAAAGGTATGGACGAATGCCCCTTTCTGTGCCGCCTCCCACCACCAGGGGGCAATGTGATATAAATCTTTATGTCAGTGTGAAATTAACACAAAAGACAATGTCAACAAAACCATGTATCGTTTTCTTGAATATCAGAGGCAGTAATTAATGTTTTTCTAAAGTATGATTCTGCCGCTTGATGAAATACTACAACCTCACAGTCCTAGGCATATTCACAGTCACAGTGTCACAACCCCAGCAATGAGCAAGATTAGTGGTTGTGCACATAACCAAAAATACAGCACTGTGTTGTTAGTGCTACCAGCACATAGACATGCTATTTGTGTGAGTTTATAAACTGCTACTCTCATGTCAGGTACCTGTGTTGGTGTTGCTAGTACATGGATGTGCTCTTCATGAGAGCCTGTTTTTAATGTAATGTTACCCTCCTGCCAGCTGCCCCCTGAGGATGTGAAGGACTTCCTGGAGCAGATGGCGGTCCCCAGGGTGAACCGCGGCTGGGAGTTCTTGTTGCCCAGCGACCACGACTTCGTCAAGAAGCACCCTGATGTGGCCCAGAGGCAGCACATGCTGTGGATGGGCATCCAGGCCAAGTGAGTCGATCACAGATACGCAGAGGACAAAGATCTGATCTGATCAATCTCTTGCTGTAGACTGGGTGAAAATTACCTCAATTGCCTCAACTGCACAAGGTTGGACACTGAACTGCTGCTGCTGTTGTTGTTGTTTGTCCACAGGCTGGAGAAGGTGTTTGGGTTCTCCAAGGAGGACTTTGCCCCAAAGAAAGATTCTCAAGCAGGTGTGTGTTTTCGGAGACCCTCACAGTGGTCTATGTAGGCCAAGTTGTTCTTTGACTGTGCCATCATTCTCAAGTTGTTCTTTGACTGCCATTCCCATGTTGATCATGATAAGTCTATCACACAAACCTATGTGCACCTCCTTGCTGGCTGAAAATGGAGGTCTTTGTGATGTTGATGTACTATCAGTGCTGCACCTTTGCCCTGCTAGTTGTGCGAACATGAGTGGACTTTCACACTACCTTGATAAAAGCTGGTGATTTGTCTGATGTCACAATGGAGGAGATTTGCTTTCTGTTTACATCTTCTAAGACTTCATGTTCACTCAAGTAAACTTTATTATAGATATTGTCAGGACGGCAAAGAAAAACAATTAGGCAGATTTATAATCATTTAGATATCTCAAATAGTGCTAAGCTGACATAAAATAATGATTAAATCAAATCAGCTTTATTTAAGTTTCATGTCATAATTTGGGTAGGCACATTGCTAAGGTTTTTGAGTATGGAGTCATGTTGGGGAAAGCATTTAACCCTTGTCTATTGACTGGCCTCTGTCAGAACCAATTAAATCAATCCAGTTTAGGTTATAGTCATTTTTTTGTCAATATAGCTGTATATTGCATGTGTTACACAGATTGTTTTTGAAAGCTTGCCTGGCAGATTTGTCCTGTAATCAGTTCTTATCGAATATTTCAACATCAAGGGAAAAGTCTAGCGGCTAACCTAGAGGCTAAAAGGTCTCTAAATATTGATTAAACAAAATCATCTTTAATGAAGTCTATTGACATGATCAGGGTATACACACTAATGATATTTTTAGGTAGGAAGCTATGTTGGGAGGATGTATCTAATGATGGTGTTATTATTGTTATTATTATTTTTATAATGATGATAAAAATAATCTGCCGTTATAAAGCACATTTCATACATAGGATGTAGCTCAATGCGCTTCACAGTTTGACAAAGAAACACAAAGATACACATGGCAAGCTTTATTAAGTATGTTTATTGCCCTTTGTCAGAGCCAGTCCATGTGAGTGGTGAGCAGCGTCTGAAGTCTGCGCGGGACGGCGCCCGGGACAACCAGGCCTCGCTGCAGAGGGACCTGGACACCCGCCGCAAAGGCTCCACCTCCAAGGCCAGCGCCGGCGCCGCTGCTGCTTCTTCGCCACCCGTCTGCGTCAAGCAGGAGCCCCTGAGCGACTCGGAGGAGCCCATGGACACCTCGGACGCCTCCTCCGCCCTCCCCAACGGCTCCCTGAACGGTTACCCGGGCTCCCCGGCCGGGTCCGACCCCCAGAACGGCCATGCGGCGCCGGGGCCGGAGCTGCAGGACTTTGTGCGCTCCACCTTCCGCCGGCACTACGTGCTGACCTTCAGCGAGGTCAAGCGCCACCTCAACCTGCACCTGGCCAGCCAGCCGCCCGGCCACTGCCCCTTCGGCACCGTCCCCGACCGCTCGCTGCAGGACGCCATACTGCTCAGCCAGTGCCGACAGATCCTGGTGCCTGTGAGTACGCACGACTGCAGTGTGTGTGTGTGTGTGTGTGTGTGTGTGTGTGTGTGTGTGTGTGTGTGTGTGTGTGTGTGTGTGTGTTGGGGGGGGTTACACTGGGCCCTACAAGGCCATGTCCGATTCACGTCCATGTCCGAAAGAGGAAGCTAGGGACTTGCTGCTTTCACTGTTAAAACATTTGTTTTGTACTGACTACACACATAATGCTGTTACACAACACCAACAGCTGACTTTATAGTTTCATAGAATGTTTATGCATTTATTTGATTTAGGCAGCCTCGATGCCTTGCTGCCACCAAACACTGTCTTCGAAGGCAGCATTTTTTTCTGTTTCGGACACAGTGTTTTTTTCTTTTTTTCTTTTACTGGGTGATGGTGGATGGAAGTGGGTGGAAGTGGCCTGTGTCCATGTCCGAAAGGGGAAGCTAGGGACTTGCTGCCTTTACTGTCTAACAAGTCATGCACCTTAAGCAGTTATCAAGATGCCGATTAAAACCTTTGTTTCGGACAACCTGGCTGAACAACAACACATAGCGCTGTTACTATATCACCAACAGCTGACTTCATAGTTCGATAGAATGTTGGATGTTGAAGGCAGCATGAAGGAGCCATAGATTGGGCAAAACGAAGGTACCTTCAAAGGCAACATTTTATGCATTTATTCGATTTGGGCAGCCTTGATGGCTTGCTGCCACCAAATGCTCTCTTCGAAGGCAGCATTTTTTTTTGTTTGAGACACAGTGGGTTCAGTGGGTTTAAACTGGGTTCAAGTCAGGCATGCAAATTGACACCAGCAACCTGCCAAATGCTGGAACATTTGAAAGTGGCTGGTAGATGATGGGTACAATAGGTATAGGTCTAATGATTTGGTGTTAAGTGGCTCGGGAAGTTTACCATTTGTTTCTCAGTAGCTGGTAAAAAGGTTTACATTTTGAAAAGTTGATTTCCAACCCTGGTTCAAGTAGAATATAGAGTAATTCACTTCACTGTAGTTTTCATCAAGTTTTACAGTAAAGCTTCTGAAGACTAGAGTGAGAAGTCCTTCGCGGGTGACTGTTGACATTGTATGGCGGCTTGGATTATGGCATTTCCTGTCCTGTTTTACCTACCAGATTGTTAGAGCTACTGATGACCGCAAAAAAAAAGGGCTTAGCTTCCATGGGTTTGTCACGCCTGTTTATTCCAGAGCTTAATTTCACCCCTGGACTACTCATGGCCCTCAGGGTGTATTTGTGCAGAGGTGGTCAGACCGGCTTGTGAAGGTAAAAGTCCTGTCATGTATTCTTTCTGCCAGTGCTGTTTAATAGAGGAGTTCACTAATTAGCTGTTCTACCTGGCTGAAGACTTGAGGTAAATAAGATCAGCTTGTTCAGTGAATTGGCTGTTGGCTTAAACAACTCTACAACTTGGCTGTTGGCTTGAACATGTGGCTGGACTCTTACTATCGGAACACAGGGTGGTTCCCTTTTGGTGGATTTTGTCCAGCAGATGATAGTATCTCATTTTATAATGTCTAATGTCCTTGGCAATAGAGGTTTCCAGACCAGTTCATAGTCCAACTTAGTCATAATTAACTGGGATGTGTGTGTGTGCGTTTGAGACGGAGTGAAAGAGAGAGACATGAATGAGTTACATCATCCGTTCAGACACCCACTTTGGACAGTGGACTTTAAGTCAATCAGACCTCCCTGTGTTTTGCTGCAGCCTGCCATGGCTTGAGCTGCAAGCAGCGACAAGCACCAGCCATGCAGTCTTGTCCTGTGTTTAGATCTGCCAAAGGGCGAGATTAAAGGGATCCACCGCTCCAGCTTTTTTGATTCCCACAACGATGCTGATATCTAGGTGTTGCGTATTAGTTGATACCGATCCGACATCACCATTAAATTAATATACACCGTCATAACTTTTTTAGCCCATTTAAGGCGTATTAAAAAATAATGCATAGACATAAATTGAATACACTGTCATTTAGGTAATATCATAAAAAAATACACATACTCCAGAAATGTTATTGTGTTATATTTGTAGGGCTAGGTGATGGCAGTGAAATGTATGGTGTAATTTTGTTTCTATGCATAGTGCTAGTGGAAATCAGTACTGGAGATGAATGCATTTTATTTTCTTTTAAATTTAACTGACATCCGTGAAATGAAACATTTAGAAACTTAAATGACTTAATTTTCATTCCACCAGTTTAATCCAAATAAGGACAGTTTCTACTCAGGCTAAACAGGAGTGGTGCTATTGTTCAATCATTACTTGACCGTTATTTTCCCAAGATACCTGACGTTTCTCTGTTATGGTCTGATTGCAAACCTATACCACAGATAAATCTGGAGGCGCACTTAGGGTTCTTTGTTACTCAGATTCCTTCAGGTCTCAGGTGTTCAGGCAGGCAGTGAGCCGTTGACGACTGGTGTAATGCGCCCCGCCTCCTGTTGTTGTATGTTTAAATTGCAACGTCAGTGTGCATCGTATTTCAAGTTTGAAACTCCTGCCTTTGGCATGTTGATTGGAGCGCACCGAGAAGGGAAGGGGGGGGGGGGCTGCTCACAGGAACATTCAGCTCTGAAGGAAAGCTGGCATGCTGCTTCCACGTTGTGCTTCTTTGGGTACATTACCTGGAAGAGACGACACGCATGACCCCTTATGTGACCTCTTGGTCCATAATCTAGTTTGGTGTAAGACTGCCACTAATCTGACTCTGGTGCATGTCATGGGGATTGGAAGTGGGGGGGGGGTAAGATGGTCAGAAGAGCCCCAGCATTATGTAAGTGCTAATTATGGTAGAGCAGAGACAAAGCACATTAGCTCATAAGGAGAGAGGGAGCAAAGTGTAGCCTGTAGAGGGAGGGGTGTGTGTGTGTGTGTGTGTGTGAGAAGGCACTGATTGTGAGATTCACACAACACTCATATGGTTGGTGCCGCCCATTTTTAGAATGTGCGTGAATTGTAATTAGCACATGAATTGTGTTGCTATGGTACACATTGCCTGGGGAACAAAAACAGGTGCAGTAAGTTTTATGTGGTTTATCTAAAAGGGTGTTGGCATGAGTTTTTTTCTCTCCTGCTAGTGTATGGCACAAACCTTTTTGAAGTAGTTGTTACATTAAATAAAACACTGTCAAAGCCAAGACGAGCGAAGCCCCCGTTCAGACTCCCTTCCAGGCCAAAGTTTTCTATTGCCTGAATTATATTACTGTGACCTCCCTCCGTCAACAAAACTTGTTTTTGTTTATTCGAAACCTCCTTAACTAATCAAATGTCTTGTAAGTCAACACTTACAATACAGGTGCAAATTCAAAAGCACACCAGCAAAGGTGATTGGTGCCTTTATCACCCTCAAATTGGGTCTTGAGGACAGAAGACTGGCACTCGTAGCGTTCGTCACTTGCCACTTTGAATAACAGTCTATCCAGACTGTACTATGGCCATGCAGTCCTATGGGAGTCACTGCCTGATCTTCTGATGAGATATTTCACCCAGACGTTGATCCTCTTTGCTCAGAGATTTTAAACCATGCTTTTGCCGTTGGCGGTTTTATGAAGGGGGGTTGAATTACTAAAGTCTCGCATTTCATTCATCTTTGTGGAATACAGTGTATGCAACTGCGTGGTATGTGTGTTTGTGTCAGGGGTAGAATTTAACTTAACAATTTGTGAACCTTTACGAGCCGTTAGTAAATAGAAAAAAATACCAGCATTTTACCAGTAAATCATTATTTTGTGTCTGACATCGACCAGCTTTTGGCTGGTGGCTGGTGCTGATTTCCACCCCTGGTTTGTGGCATCCTGGCCAATAAGCAGAGGTGTAGATCCCAGCTTCAGAAATTAACCATTTTCTGAACCAGCTGATCCTAATGGGCACACAAATCATCAGACAGGTAGATCAGCTAATTGCACAGGCAAAGGAATACATGGTAGGGTTTTTACTTTCTGAAGCCAGGATCTCCACATCTGCCGAGAAGTGATCTATGTAGAGATCAGGCTTTCAGTAGTGTGGGTTATTGACAATTTCTTTGTGTTTTTTTTTTTTGTTCTTTCTGCAGTTCCCTCCTCAGATGAAAATGGCCACAGATGAGCAGAAGGTCTTTGCTCTGTGGGAGTCCGGAGAAACCTTTGACAGGGTAAAGCCCACAGACACCAGTCGAAAAAAAACTCTTAATAAGTCACTTCACCTGTTAATGTGAAACATTGCCTTAACGCTCACAGCGAGAATCCCTTAATAGTATCACTTGTCTGGCAGTACATTGTAAAATCAGAGCTGAAGGACATGGTAATAGTAAAAGCTAAAGGAAAGCCTTTATGTCTTCAGATGCTTCGTGTCTGAACGAGTGTATATGGCTGAAGGGGATTCTTGAAGCAGTTCAGTTAATCATTGGCTTACTCAAGGAATTTTGGGAAATTTCCTTTCTCCTAAAACCACTATAAGAAAGGAATGCATTCAGTCATATTACTTTTGAAAGATCTAGGCTGTATAGGCAGGGTTGCTTGGTTTGTCAGTGTTTACTGAATCCCTTTATGCTTTCTCCTTTAGTACCGGCAGATCCTCTTCGAGCTGTTCATGAAGAATTACCGAGTCAGGAAGAATATGGTGCTGAGTCGTCTCACTCAGGAACTGGGCGACAACGTCACCAAGTCTGACGTAGACCGGCTGCTCAAGGTGAACCCTCTCGAGTGCACACGGAGAGCCATGCCACCAAAAACTGGCTCTTTCTCTCTCACACACACACACACCATACACACACACACACCATACACACACACACACCATATACACACACACACACCATATACACACACACACACCATATACACACACACACACCATATACACACACCATACACACACACACCCCACACACACACACCCCACACACACACACCCCTCACACACACCCCACACACACACACACCACACCACACACCCCACACACACACACATACACACACACATGCAATTACACTGTGTAAAAGCCTTGCAAGACTGGACTGTGTACATATCTTAGCCTGGATGCATTAGCCTGAATGTGCATTTGAATGGACGTTTAATCACAGTGGTATTGTTTAACGACCTTTGTGGCTGTGTGATAACACTGCTGGTCTGCGCTGGTCTTCCCTACTGCAGGACTGCTGCACCACGCAGGGAGGCATGTGGTACCTAAAGGGAACCATGCAGTCGTGACGATGGCAGGCGGGACCCTGTCGGGTTCTGTCCGTCACCACCACCGCAACAGCCACCCCCACCCTCCACTCCTGCAGAGCATGGTGAGAGAAGCCTCTGCTGGGGGAGGTCGAGCAGATCACGCGTGGGGAAAAAAAAAGCCCGTAATGGGTGTTTGGAAGAAGTCCATCATCTTTTGCTCCTGGAGATGTTGCTTTTGTTAATGCAGCCGAACACATAAGCCAGGTTCAGACATAAAAAAACCCTGCGTGTGCAAGCTAAACCCTCCCACAACCACCACCACCACCCACCACCTCCCAACACCTCCCTCCAGTTCAAAAGGGCAGAAGTGTTGGAGCCAGACATGTACATGAAGAAATGGAACTGATGGCAGAGTTTGAGCGGTTGGTTTGAATGTGTGTAAATGATACTGTAGTACTTCATTTCAGTTTCGACATTTTTTTCATTTAAGTTAAATGTAGAATAGTGTTATTACTTTAAACATAATAAAGGACAGTTCAGATTGGTGGCCTTCTGTAGATGGAAAAAGTCACATCTTACAGTTCTTGTTTGATTTTGTGTGGGCCTTAAGTAGGAACAATGTTCTTGGTATTATTTTTCTTTCAGTTTTTCCCCATGATGTGTTGTATTGACCCAAGAATAAGCAGTTGTGTTTTACAAGAGGTTGAAGCTCTGGTTACTTTTGTTATTTTCAATCTATTTAATTCCCCATTTTGTGTATGCAGATAAGTTATTTTACCACTTGGACAAAGAGATGGAAAGTGAGCTTTAATTTGCCTATGCACTTGATTAGAAAAAAACTAAAAGCAAATGTAAGAATTAAAAGTACTTGATTAAATGAATCTGGTTTCCCAAGCACATATCAACCCAGTTGTTTACAGAGACTTCTAGAAGTATTGAAAATGGTCAACCCAAAACTCCCTTAGACAAGTGTAGAGATGGGACTTACAAAATCTAAAGTAAGAAAAAAAAAACAGATGGGTCTCAAGCCTTCTGCTTAAGGCTTTGGGGGACCTCTTAAATCTGTGATCCTACTAATTTAGAATCTGGACAAAAGAGGGATTGTAGTGATTGAGGTTTTATTCTATGTCATTTGGGGTGTGTGTGTATGTGTGTTTGTCGAGAATCAAAACATAAGAAACTTGAGTGAGTCTTTGCAGAAACTGTTGGCACATAGTTTGTTTGGAGACGTTGGTCATCTCTGTAAGACCGAAGAGTATTGTGACGGAAGACTTTTAAGATGCTGCTCTTTTGTAGGGCCTTAGGAACTGGTTCTGCCTGTCAGACACCCCACCCCCCCAGGTCTGATCCTCTTTCCTCAGCTTAAGGGAGTTATTAAAAAGCAGTATGCTCTGCACTCTGCCAACAGAAACAAAAACCTCCATTTTTCACTGGTGGCCAGAAAAGTGCCATAACCGTACCTCAGGTCCTCAGTAAGCTGTTTCGTTACATTTTGACTTTGACTGACCTCCACTCCTATGGTCTGTGCCACAGCAGGGGACTGGGGATTTTTTTTCTCTCTCCTCTTTCCTGTTTGGCCTTGTGGGTGACACGTTTCTTAAATGTCATTGTTCTGTCCGTATAAGCAGTTGAAATGACCTGAGCGATTTTAAGGGAAATGTTCTGCTAAGTGACTTTGAATCAAGAGCTGCTCTTCAATTGGACCTTGAGGTGCTGAATATGGCCACTCAGCGCTACTCCTCATTTAAGAGAAAGTGCCTCCTTTGTATTCAGGAGATGTCATCATCCTCAACAACTCTGTCATCAACCTGAAGAGAACTCCTGTCCCCCCACCCCACCCCACCCCCCCTACGTGCATCGACCCCCATCACAGTAATTCACCACCACCATCTTGTTTGCAATGGGAAGGGCCATAACCTGTAGGCACTAAAGACTGCCGGATCCATTGGAAAAAAAATAATCATTCCAGAACATCACTTTTCTCTTCAGGACGGTCCAATCATTTGCCCTTTTCACATAATACTTTTTTTTTTGTGGAAGACTTAATCTGTAGAGATGATGTCAGTCACTTATCACCTGGCTCAATAAACACTGTACAAAACTCGATCTGTGGTCTCGTGGTTTTATGAAAGCTAGCAAGTTGCATTTAGTTAATCCTTAAAATGACATTGTAAATAAAGCTGTCAGG
Source organism: Setipinna tenuifilis (assembly GCA_030347295.1). Lineage (NCBI taxonomy): Eukaryota > Metazoa > Chordata > Actinopteri > Clupeiformes > Engraulidae > Setipinna > Setipinna tenuifilis. The sequence goes on along the minus strand of CM059287.1, from coordinate 13,671,383 downwards.
TAAAAAGTAAGACGTGTGAAGAGTGTTGCCACCAGTGCAAATATTTGCTAGTTCACAGACAAACACTGTCACTAAAAGCATTAGCATTAAGTTTTAGCTTTTCACCACAAGCCATGGCACAGCAGGGCACCGAGTGTGCAACTTGGACACTCTGCATTTATTAATGCCTCACCCTCTCATCTAAATAAGGGGGAGACCCATTTGCACACTGAAAGAACTTCAGAGAGCCGAAGGAGGCTTCAGACAATGAATTATGCAAACCAGCCTACCAGTGCACCCCAACAAACCTGAGCCTTACGGCTGCTTCACTCTGCTGCTACTGCTCCTGATGCAGTGGAACACCAGCTGTGGAACACCAGTGTGCTATTTTCACATGCGGACATTGACCACAGAACTCAGGGTGACATTGCGAGTCAAGACAGTGCGGTTTGTGTCTGCTTATCATCTGCTGTTTTTTGCTATATGGCTGTGTGGAGGTCATAAAAAGGAAAACAAACAGTTCAAGTGAAACAAGTTTTTTTTTGTATTATTCAGACATATTCAGACAGACAACAGTGTCACACAATGTGATACTGTGAACATTTGCCTATGTCAGGTGATAGAAACAGCTGTGCATTCAGCAAAATGATTATACGTACATTCACATTATAAAGGAGCAAATGAATGACATGGGAACATTTATACACAGAAAAATCGAAGAACAAACAAAACCCTGCAATAGCCTAAAGTGCAGTATAAACCAGTGTAATGCTACATCATTTAAATTTGCAGTAGAACTGACATAAATATTGATATGCGTATGAAATAAGACAGCAGTTTGACATATATAAGCTAGAAATCTCCTGAATGTGTCAAGATCCAGTGTCAAAAGCTCATTTTTTACCACTAAATTCATGGCTTTAGCCATTTTCTTTCTCTTAGTGCCTCTGAAGTCAACTGCACTGTAGGAACAAAGGTGTTGCGTGCCACAATCCAAAACTAGACTTTGACCAAGCTCACCCGACAGCTCTGATCCAAGGTACTTCTTGATTGGAACTAACTGAGCACCAGAGCGTTACTTTTTTTTAAATTGCAAATACTAACAAGCATTTTAAATGTCCTATAACAAGCTGAATGTTCACACCAACCAACTCCTGCTCATTTCTTAAGCCAAATGGAGGAAAGAAAACAGTTCTAAGCTGAAAGCTACCACTCCATGCTGTTTTTACAGATTCAAATCCTTAAGATTGCAGTTAAACGACACATCCCTAACTCGAGCCAGTTTATTTACACGGTGCAGTACAAGAGTCCTCCAGACAACAAGCCCTTCATTTCCAGAAGGCATCCACGCCAGTGGAAAGACCAAATTCAAGTCTAAACGTGCCAGCTCATACGTGACTCATTGGATCCGAAACCTACTCTAACGAGTTCTATCTAGTCTTAAAAAGTGCAATTCTACAAAGGGAGCATAGCTGAGGTTTGTAGGTTTGTTTCAAACACTTTGGAGAAGGCAGGATAACTGAGTTGCGATACGCAAGTAGGCACTGGTGTTAAAAGTGCAGTGGAGCATTCTTCAAGACTTCCAAGATTTTTTTTTTTTTTGGCTGGTTTAACAAAAGAAAAATGCTTTCCTTGCTTGCTCACACCATATCTGATAAACTCAATTCCTTCAGGGCTTCAGCCAAGCTCTCCGTCTGCCAAGACACGATAAAATGTTCTTCACGGGCTGCTTAGCACCTGCCTCATTCGACATGCCGAGGCTTGGCCCTATTCTGCAGTATGTCGGCCTTCGATCTCTGGATGCACTTGAAGATCTCGTGGAAGAGAACCTTGTACTCAGGCAGCTGTGCATCCTCCTCGATCCCTACTGTGAGCGAGTAGGTGCTGGCTGCAGCACAGGCATCAGTGCCAGTGGCAGAGCTGGCGGTGTTGGTGGTGGTGGTGGTAGTGCTGGAGGATGTGCTGGTGCCTGCTGGTGTTTGCACGGCCTTGTGGCTCTGGGCCTGCGCCCCTCCCTCGCACCTCCGCAGCAGGGCGTCGTACTTCACCTGCAGGGCGCTGTACTGGGCGTCGACCTCGTTGAGCAGAGAGATGCCCCGCTGCTTCACCACCTCCGAGCGGCCCAGGCAGGCTCGGTCGTACCTGCAGCAGCTGCCGCCGCCGCTGCTGACACCTCCGCCGCCCTCGAACTCCCCCTCCTCCGTCTCGCCCCCGTCATCCTCCCCGCTCACATCTCCCTCCGGGTCCTCGGACACCCTCAGCTGCCTCTCGCTGCTGCAGCGCTTCAGCCCCCCGTGACCGCGGCCGCCCCGCCACAACCCCTTGCCCCTCTCCCGCAGGGGGTCAGGCAGCAGGCACAGGGCGTCGGGCAGGAGCCGGTTGGCGGCGGAGGTGGCGTGTCTGGCCCCATCGTTGCGCCACAGCTCCCGTAGCTCGGCCACCTCGGCCTCCGCCTCTGCCAGCCGCGCTTGGCAACCCTCCAGCAGCGACAGGCGCAGCTCCAGCTCTCCGCACTCGCGTGCCAGGGCGTCGGCCTCCCGCTCGGTCCCCTCACGGCGCGCCCGCTCCGCCACCAGCTGGGCCTGTAGCGCTTGCACCGATTTGGACAAAGACTCGTACTCCTCCACTTCCTCTTTAGTGCCGCAGACGTGATCGTCGCCAAAGTCGTCATCATCATCGTCAGAGGCACTGTGGGAATGCTTCCTGCAAACAGAGGACCCGATGAAGGTATTAGAACCAAACAAGGCTAACAGTGATTGCCGGTATTCTGCCCTACAAAGGCAAAATACCTTAAGTCAGAGTGTGAAATTAAGGAAAATGACTTTAAAAATCTTCCGCTTGCATGTGTTTTTTGACATTATACCAAAGACAACCTCTTACATGATCCTGATCATGAATGTAGTCATGTACAATTCAATTTGTAAATGCTCTTGAAGGTCAGTGTTGATGTGACTTTTAGACTGGACCTAATTCTCCATGGATTTTCTTGTACATGTGTGAATGTGGATGTTGCCAATTTGGACAGTTCATCTAGAGCAAAATGCTTTGCACCTGTGTTTTAAATGTTTTACGATTTTTGTGTTACATCCCCTTTGCAGTAACTTTCCCTTAACTCCCAAGACAAGTTTCTCCCTAGGCAGACACTGACCCTTGACCATAAACACCTTCACAGGCTACCACACAAGTGTTGACAGGAGTGTAGTGTTCTGCTTCCAACATTCAATTAATTTGATCGCCATTGTTTTAATACAGCCTAGAGAGTAGCAAAGATTTCCACCTTTACACAGATTACATATCCAATCTGTACAATTCCAATCTGTTCTATATTGAGCATATTTAACGACTTTTTGCTACAGGTTCAGGTTATGTTCATGTTCAAACGTTGGTAAAAGAGTGTACATGGGGTGGGAATAAACATTTACAAAATGTGAAACTTTACCAGCCACTGACAAATAAGTTAAATTCAGCAGCTGCTATAGAAAATTATTATTTTGTGTCTGAATCTCCCACCCATTGTCATATTTTACCAACATTTAGCAGGTGGCTGGTATAATTACCATCTAGAGAACACCACATCATGTCAGTACTGAGGTGTGTGGAGGCCTTCAGTCATCACATCTACCTTCTGTATGTAGTCTAGTGTACACAAACATGATTACACAAGTGACAGAGACAAAACACCAGACAAAACAAGATGTGCCTGAGCCACAACAAACCTCAAAATGTCAGATTAAGGCCCAGTTTTATAAACTTGTGTGTCTCAAAACAGATCCGCTGGTCGCGTTCAATCAGTTCTGTCACTGCGTCAATGAGTGCTGCCCACCTGAATGGGACTTCTTACCCTTCTGTCTGGCCATCACACATGTCACCATGTGTCAAAGTTTACTTTCCCTCCTCAGCTAATCCATTTAACCTAGTGACAGTTTATCCCCATAGATAAAAATAGTAAGCATAGATAGATAAACAGAGTAAGCAACCCCTCTGTGTTTTGACTGGTTCATAGACTATGTTTATGTCATTTATCTATGTGTACAGCAGGCTGTGCTTCACTTCCAGTTGTTTAGAATGGGGACCCTTAGTGTGTTCATTAGTCTGAAAGAGTTGAACTAATTTGACAGGGACCAGTGCTAATTTTAACAACTTCACTGGTCGCTGCTGAATTTAGCATATGGGATTAAAGACATAGCTAGTCACAGCAGATTTCAAAATTAAATAGGCAGCACATCAAAGGCCGATGGAACATAAACATTACGTCATGTTTTGTGACCAAGGCAGGCTGAGCTTGTCCATGTTTGATTGTCTTAGCAATGTTCTGAAACCTAAACACTTGCAACAGACAAACATAGCTAGAAAGAGAGCCATGCTTGAAGTTATCAAATCTTACTATTATAAAGCACGGAGTAAATAATGCACTGTTAACTTAAAATCAGTAATCACATTTATTGCTCACAACTTCTGTCATAGGCTTGCTGTTCTACACACTACCCAGCATCCCGTGTTCTCCAATATATGTGCCCGCCTGACCCACAGAACCCTTTAGTGGTTTTGACTGCCTGACTGCAAATGACAACATTTAATTCACATTCATATTTCAACACTTACACAGCTATTTAAAAGCACCAATAGGAGTTAGGAATTTGTTTCACTTTAATCAGGCCCTCACCTAGAACTCCCTGAGGTTGGGCTCTTTGTGCTGGAGGATCGTTGCTGCTGCTCGGCCGTCGCTGCGGTGGAGGCACTCAGGACAACCACCTGCTTCTGGAGGTCATCCACCTGTGTCTGCAGCCCATCTACAGTCTCTGTGAGCCTGGAATGGAGAAGAGAAAAGAACACCACCATGGACTCATTAACACTGCCATGCCTTATGGTAAATGGACTGCATTTATAGCGCGTTTCTTTTTTCCCCCCTCAAAGTGCCATTAACCATTTACACACACTCACACTGATGGCCAAAAACTGCCATGCAAGAGCAGTTTAGGGGCTCAGTATCTTGTCCAAGGACACGTTGACCTAATCATGAGGGGTGGGATTCGAACCAGCAACCTGCCAATCTTTGTCCGACTCCTTTACCTCCTAAACCCCGTCTCACTGTCCATCTAAGTCCAACAGCCCAACAGGCATGGTGAGAAGTAATGATCACCTGAAGCCTACAAGGCAAGCACTCTGAATCAAGTGACTAGTTTTTGAAAAAAGGAGCAACGCTTTTAGCCATGTGGCTATTCTCAATGTTCACAAAAAAGGCTTTCTCTGCATTAAACAGTTACTCCTTTTTTCATATACTCTGTCTAGTCACTTTATTCAGAGTGCGAACCTTTCTTAGCTTTCTTATCATTATTGTTTTTCATAAACACCTGAACTAACAAGCTATACATCAGTGCTGGTTGTTCCTTTTATATTCAAGTGATTTTGATCCATCTCACTCTTGGATCTTGTGCTGGGCTGCTCGGTTGTCCATCAGCAGCCGGTGGTTGCTCTGCTCCAGGTCTCGCGCCATGTTGTCCAGCTGCTCGTACACCTTGGCGTGCTGGTCATTCACAGACCGCAGCAGCTCCACCTGCTTGGACAGGTACTGGACAACATGGGGAAGAAGGAACAAAAAAAGAGGTTTAGAGAGAAAATGCAAGACCGTGGACATATTGCATTCTATAATGGTGTGCTTGCTGTAAACAAAACCCAACTAGTACTTTTTTTCCCGTATATTTTTTTCAGTGTCCTGCCCTGGGGTAGCCCTAGAGTGAACAGTCAGTGATTGTTTCTTTTTATTATTGGTCGGCATGTGTCATGAGAACACTAATTTGTTTTTGTTATTACGTAAATGCAAGTCACTTACGTAACCCGAATGTAACCCGACTAGACAATTGACTAATGAGAGAAAATTAATTGAACGCACTCTTTTTTTAACAAACACGCACGTCAACACGGACAGCCTCCCATAAACAAGCGCTGCATTAACCTGAAGTTCCCACTCAGGTCTGCCCTCTGCGGAATGTGGAACTTCAATACCAACTCAAAGGTCAAGACGTTCTCATTAGCTCATTGCTAGGCTGGAAGTGTCAGAACAGCCACACCATGCAGGCGAACCAGCCCTCTCTTTTTTTTGCCCCTAGAGTCTCTCACACACAGATCGTTCTGTACACCCTTGAAAGCCTTAGTCAGCTCATCGGGGAATTGTAGCTGTCCATCCCAGAATGATACGTTTTTTTTTTTTGTCCAAACAGATAAGAGCCATAAAGATAAACCAACCCCCTGCTCAAAATATTATGGTCTGTTTCAGCGTGCCAAGTGAGGACTGACACGAACCAAATGGTCGATAGTAAAAACTACACTATCGGTTTTACAATCTAACAAATGTACCACAGGCAAACTGCCACAAATCAGTGGGACTTATGCAACATTTTATAGAACATTTTCCAAAATTTCAATGCTATATACCAAGTCCAACAAGTCAACAAAGTAATTTAAATCAATTGATGCTAGCATGTTGATACTCTCTTAGAATTTCAGTGCCATGCCTTGCAGCCAAGTCTACTGATAGCTAAACAAGAAGAGTTATAGACCATGTGTTTTTACAGGCAGCTTTTATGAGCCATCCTCCTTTAAGCAAAGAAACACAGTGAGAGAGATTGGCCCTGTCAGTCACTGGGGTTTCGAGGACGTTCCTCAATGGATTTCCCTTTGATTTGACCCCATTAGAGATATTGAGTCCTCCACATCTCCATCTCCAATTCAAATGAGCATCCTTGCTGACTTGGTCAGCCTGTATAATATGCATTCATAGTGGTGCAGAAATATACACCGGTATAATATGGAGGAGATATTACAAACAGGGGCTTGTAGAAGTGTTCAACCCCATTAAGCTAACTCTTCCAACCTTTTCACCAAATTAACCAAGATGATCTTCCTATTATCAGAATAATGCATAAAGCTGATACTGTCCCCTTTTAGGGTGTTACTGCAGCAAAAAGGGTTCTCAGACTGTCGCAGATTATTGTATAAGTGTTGAGTACTTTATAGTCTTTAGAAATGTAGGTCATTATACCAAAAAAATCATGACAATACTTAAGAAAAATGTATTTTTCTCTATGCCAGTATAAAGTGAATACTTTCCAGAGAAGCTGGATATTGTTTGCAAGCCACCGCAGCTGTATCCTAGTGCTTTTAGCTGCATGCCCAACTGTACAGTTTTGAACAGCCCTGACAAATTGGGTTAAACATCACTTAGACCGCAGCTTCCACAGAAGAGTTTAATCTTTGACGGCTTTGTAACCAAATATATGTTAGTATAAACAACCCTGAGAACATTTTAACAGAGAATTTGGATACTTTTCTGTTTATTTCCCATTAAGTATGTGTCATGGCTTTTGGACGTGTAAAGGTGAAGTACATCCCACAGGCAGTAACTGCATTCCACAAAAAAGAACATTTTTGTCACATGCCCACATACATGTAATTGAAAACCCCTGACATTTTCTTCTCGTACAAGTTAATGTCACCTTACCCTACAAGTTTTTTGCAGTTTGGAAAATATGGTACAGAAAGCACAGGAAAACAATACATGACTGCTCAGAGGCTAGTTGTTTTAAAAGCCTTCATTTTTAATCTGAAACCAGGAGGAAACAACTGCTTTCATAACCAATCAGACCAATATTATTGTCCAATAAATAAAGAATTACTAAATAATAATAATAATTTTAAAAAACATTTTTTAAAAATCACCTCGATCTCCTGCAGCTGCTCCTGGTTGGTGGCATACATCTGCTTGAGACCATCCTCCAGCTCCCTGTTACGATCCAGGAGGGTCTTTCCCAACTCAGCCGCCAAATGTAGATCTGTCCCAAACACAGAGACCAAATAAGAAACATCTTAAGTCAGTGGTTTACTTGGCCAAAGGCATACCTTTCTATTTCATTCTTAGTATCATAAGGTTTTAAAGATTGGCTATTGCTGTTTACTACTGACATGTCATGAGGATAACTGTCATTACATGTTCTACAAAATACAAACTGCAAATCATCCAAGTGTTGCTTTCTGACACACATTTTGCTTAAATTACGTTTTATTGTTCACCTGCTCAAACATGGGCCTGTTTAGACCGCTGAGCACACCAGAACATGTGAGCATGAGACACATAACCTAGACTGGCGCGTGGAGAGGGTGACTGGAATGTCATCTCGTGATGCTTCCCGTCTGGGTATCATCAGCATCGACATGAAGAATGTTTGTTATGCAGTGCAATATTTTATCTTAAGGCCAGCCTAAGCATATACAGTTCTTAGAAACAGAGAGTGGCTGTCAAACATCCAAACCTCTTCTAACACAATGCGCTGAGGATCGATTTTCTCTCCTCTCACACTCAGAATCTGCTATTGTCCACCTGCTTTGTTAATTGCAACATTTATGGTAGCCTACTCTTCGCCAGAGCTTCTATATGGCTTTATTGTAGAACTGTCGCAGAATTAAGCACGGGGGTGTATATCTTTTTAGCGACTTAAACGTCTGGAAAGAAAGATTTCTTTATAACAGATGTTATGGATCCAGTTGGTGGTGGTGGTGAGAGGTGAAGCTCAGGTCATGCCTGTTTGCCGTTTTAGCAAGATCAGCAGCATCACAAAAAATTAGGTGAACAACTGACAAAACCATCTTCTTCCGCTATCAGGTGCAGGATGCACGCTATGGATTTACAGTTTTATCAGTCATTGTTAGCGCGGCATGTATTTCAGTTCATTCAAAACGCTAATTACTCGCTGATGATTCTTACTACCATTGTTGTAAATGCAAGTGGATTTCAACAGATCTTACTCAAGCACGACCCACAAAGCCGTTTAGTATAAGAATGGACTTGGCTACAAATTTGTAACATTATATCCCAACGGCTGAGAGCGCGCCGGTGTTTTACTCGGGTATTAATCATTCAAAACCATTTACCATGTTCGAGATCTTGCTGGTCGTACCACGGTTCCTCCTCTTTAATTTCGAATTCCTCCTCAACAATCATGTCTGTCAGCATCTTTTTTACCCGCAGAAAAGCTTTGTCCCTTAACTCCGTATTCCTGCACTTGTCGCCGACAGCCCCATACCCAGCTAGAATGGTTTTTCTACGGGTTATCCGTTTACGTTATATCCTCAGGCGCGGTTCAAAAGCCGGTTTCCGTTGTGTATCTCGTTGAGCACGCTGTCCAGCTGAGTACGGCTGTGGTGCATGATTGCAGACAGAGCAAACTTACGGTGCCCTCCCCTCAATAACGTCCCTACGAGCTAAGCTATAACGTGGCACGCGGCTCGTACCTTTGATAATGTGACGTAGGTGGAAGGATGTGTCTGAAAGTGCCTCTTCAATGTGTTTGTGACTGGAGAGCCCTGTTGGTAGCTTTTAACCTACAAATGATGCTAGGTTATAATTTCAACGTAGGTTGCAGCGGGTACATGAATCTATCAGGAAGAATATCATATCTTGTACTAATCTAGCTACAGCAAATAAGCCTTTTCAATTTAATTGGTCCAATTTAATGTGGTCTTTTATTTGTAGGTTAATTGAAATAATTGATTGTAAGCCTTCCAGATCACATAGGCAGGACCACGGATTCTTTTGTTCCCTAAGAAAAAAAATAATAAAATTGGTCATTATGTTATACGAGGGCCCCCTCCCAGTGGAGGGCCCTTGGAATCGTCCTAACCTTGCGGCACCCTGTACATACTTTTGCGCTCCCTGCTGGAAGAATGCGGATCTGCATTTTGGGCAGACTTTGGTTTTCCAAAGAAATTGCATTAGCCTACTAAAGCAAAAATTCTTAAATGACAACAGACATTAAAAAAGCAAGAACAATAAATATATATATTAAAAAATCAACAACTGCAATGTGCTTAACAGTGTTGTTTATGTTCTGCTGTGTCAGGTATGTCGACCCTGGAACATATTGGCTAACATATTAAAACATAAAATAATGACTGTACTTGCCTAAAACTTATAAACATGGATATTAATATTTAACCATTGGGCTATATGTTGCACTGCATTCTGACGTGTGAGCAGTGATTTCCATCGTGTAAATCCAACTTTTGTTCCAACCTATTTCTAAATGTATGATTGCTTTACTTAACTGTATGTTTTAGATAGTATTTTTCTTTATCTACATTCTTGTTAAAATGGGGTTTATATATTCATAAAAATCTCTTTTTTTCTCTAAGGGTGCTGTAAAAGTGCCTTTCAACGGTGATGGCATCTTCATTTTATTGACTTTATTGATAATGTTTCCAAAGTGCATTTTGCCATCACTGGGCGTTATGCAAGCCTTTTGCTTTTGTCTTTAGATGATCCTTTATATAGCCAAAACATGTTACTCCGGGGCAACCATTGAAATCTTTGCTTTGTATAGTGTTCCCTCTAGTGGAAGACAATAAATAATACCAAATTCCCTCTGACGGACACATTTTAATGTTACACAGGAAGTAGACGTGTTGTAGTGGCCGAATTTTGAAATGTCAGAGCAAAGCAGCTGGGTGGTCTACAACAGCTGAATATACTGGACAGTTTGAGATGAAACATATGGTCTGTACTAAATTTGTTCTGAAATGGTCACGCAACGTAGAGGGAACTCAAAAGTTAATGGCGATGCCGCAATAGAGAAAAAAATTAAAAGGTAATCACCTCTGTTTGCATGGTGTCATTAGGCTTAAGTTCGACTAGCCTTTGTATTAGGTTACATAGTATGCTCCATAATGTAATAAAGTCAGTATTGCATTTTTTCATACATTGTAAAGTAAGGATGATAATTATGTGTAAACATCAACCACACATAGTGTGTGTTTGTGTGTTAAGTTTTTATTAATCTTTGTAAACCTGTGATGTGACTAGGGCAAATGCTCAGAGACAAGCCTCTGCGCGGAAGCGGACAGTAGTAGGGACCTTGCTGTGGTGTGCAGCGGTAACTGTATGTGCTACGTTGGGTTGGTGGTACTACGTCACCACGGACGAGGGCATCACTGAGACGCTGGTGTCACGCAGGGAGTTACTTCAGCAGCCAAAGGTCTTCTCTGTGCCATGCTCGGAGGATTATGACAATTACAAACGCTTCCCAGGTGATGCAAAACAAAGTACAGAGAGCTCAGAGAAAGTTATAGAGAAGGTTAATCACCATGCACTCATTCTCAGTGTCTTCACTCCTCTGTTTTCCTTTATGCTATTTTTGTCCTTATTGGTTTTCTTACTTCTCAATTCAGTTTTTAAAACTATTGTAGGCTACATTTTAAAATTGTTTACTCTTTCCAATAAATGTCTTGTTTGTTATGTGTTAGTGGATAAAGTTTTGCTTTAAGACTTTGGGTGTGACTCTGTGGTGTGTGTCTTACTCGGTGGTTGTGGTAACACGACTCTTCTCTAACGTCCAGGCTGCACACCCCAGTCATGTGGAAGAGCAGTCACAGACACTGTGGTCACTAGGGAAGAAGCATCGGCTCTCAGACAGTAAGAACTCTTCTCTCTCTCCCCCTCTCTCTCTCTGCACTCTTCCCATTTGTCTTCATAGTAACATAGTGAGGTGGTAGTCCTCATTCTCATACACCTCCTGTTGCCTTCACAGGTTGGCTGAAAGAGGACTCTCTCTGGGTGGATCGGAGGGAGGGGTGAGAGCCGTATACCACACACAGTCAAATACAGCAATACCCAATACAGATTCCAATAGTAGAGTTGTACAAATGTACTGTACTTTATCAAATACAGTACACTCATGTTATGATCAATCTGCACTATTCTTTATAATAAGCTTTTGTTCTGTACTGTCCTAATACTAAATTATGCTTTATCATGTGGGTGTTTCAAAACAACATTAACAAGGATGCTGTTTAATTCCTGCCCTCTCTGCAGGCCTCTATCCTAGACCTGCATTCAGGAGCTCTGTCAATGGGGAAGCAGTTTGTGAACATCTACAAGTGAGCAAAAGCATACAGACTCTCTGTCTCTGTAACTCATTGTCTTGCTAATTTAACAAAAATGTTTGTTGAATTTAAACAATCGATTGTTTATTGAATGTGCTCATTAATTGTATCTTGTCCCCCATGGTCCCAGGTATTCTGGAGAGCAAATCAAAGATGTTTTCTCCAAGGAGGATTTTGACCTCTACAAGTAAGGAAATTACTAGTATATTCAATAAATTCAAATTCCGTTTTATTGAGTTATTGTTCAGGTTAAACCAAAGTAGAAATATACATTCTGCCTTAATTTTAAGTTGGTTAAAGGCAGCATTATTTACAGTGAACAAACACTACCTGCATGTGAACAAGCAAATCAGTCGTATACCCAGGTAGCAGGTGGTAAATCTCCTAATAGAAGCACCCCCTGGCTTTGTTTTACTAGGAGAAACAAGCCATACCATTCTTCTATTAGTAGATTTACCACTCACTCAGAGTTACCTTATCAGGGCTTAGTCAGTAAACACACAGTGGCAATGCAGCTGCTAAGGTGTTTCTTTGTTGTGTTGAAGTCAAATCAGTGTTGGCCAGAGGTTTCAATCTCAGGTTCAGAAAGTAAGTAGGTCTGGTGATTAGCACAAAGAGGAACAGGTGCAGGTCATTAGTAGGTAGGGGAGAGTGAATGAGAGACAGGTGTTCCTGGGAAGTGGCTTCCATGGCTGGTAAAGAACCTGGTGTGACTGTAACACTTGGATTTTTACTGATATAGCATTTAAACTCAAAAGATTGATTCAAATTGCTCTTTGGTTACAAATAGTACAACAAGGTAATAATAATAATGACGATTAAACAACTATGACAATACTATTAGTAACAATATTGGTGATAAAAACAAGAATTAGAACAATAACACAGTTATTACAGCAAGGATAGTAATAGTAATAGACCAAAAAAAAAAAACAGAAGAAAAAAAAAACCACAATGGCTAATCAAGATGGAGGTATCTGTGTGTGTGTGTGTTGAATCTGTGAAGTCAAATGAGTGAAGTTGTAAGCAACAGAATGTGTGAAGCGTTTTATTGTAATGCTTAATGTGTGCAGAGACGTGCGTGGCCGCATCCAGAGCATGATTGCAGAGACGTTTGGCCTTGACCCGTCGCACCTGTACCTCACCAAACCCACGTTCTTCTCCCGCATCAACAGCACGGATGCCAAGACCGCTCACGATGAGTACTGGCACCCCCACATTGACAAGGTAGCACCCACAAACCAGTACATCAGACACTCACCTTTTCCCAAGCATGAGATACAAGTTGTTTTGATTCCTGTATTGTAAGCTGCTGAAGACACCTGGACACCTGGTGCCACACTCTAATCAGCTAATTAACTCAAAACATCTGCAAAGGCCTTTAAATGATCTCTCAGTCTTGTTCTGTAGGCTAGACACAGAGCTCTGTGAACAGCCAGCCTCTTTAGCAATGACCTTTTGTGTCTTGCCCTCCTTGTGTGAGGTGTCACTGGTCATCTTTTGAACAACTGTCAGGTCAGCAGTCTTCCCCATGATTGTGTAGCCCACAGAACTAGACCATTTAAAGGCCTTTGCAGGTGTTTTGAGTTAATTAGCTGATTAGAGTGTGGCACCAGGTGTCTTCAACATTGAACCTATCCATAATATTCTAATTTTCCGAGATACTGAATTTGGGGTTTTCATTAGTTGTCAGTTATAATCATCAATATTAAAAGAAATAAACACTTATATGTCAGTCTCTGTGTAATGAATGTATACATCATACAAGTTTCATTTTTCAAATGGAATTACTGAAATAAATCAACTTTTTAATGATATTCTAACCAGCACCTGTATATACATACCAAAGGGAAATTGAGGACAAAATGTATGATCTGCTGCATGATTAAGTTGACCCTTAATTCCTCTGGCAGGTGACATATGGCTCGTTTGATTACACATCGCTGCTGTACCTATCTGACTTCGGCACAGACTTTGGCGGAGGTCGCTTCATCTTTATGGATACTAACGGTAACCGAACAGTTGAACCAAGAGCAGGTGAGAGAAATTCATAAGCCAATCAATTTTTAGAACTTGAAATAAGGAGTCCACTGAAAAAATTGACAAGGTCACAAAATGCAGAAACTGAGAAAATAAAATGTATAAGTTTGGTAAAATGATTTGATAAAATGATTCGAATTTTTTTGGTAAATGCTATTTTAAAATGCTTCTAGCTTGAGACTATGCTTATTTATTTACAGGATTACTTTTCAGGAAGCTTGGGTTTCAATGCAGCTACTAAAGTAACTTAAAAAATGTGATTTTGTGACTATGCCCGTTTTTTCCTGTGGACTCCTCAAATATCATTTAAAGCGCTTAGTGCATGTTTAGTGTAAGTTTGATAAACTTCACAGTCACAAATTAGGATAACATGACAAGGATTAACCAAGCTATACAACACTGTCAGATACTGCCTCCACCTTCTCTTTTCTAATTTTCCAATTCTTGTCACCTATTTACACCCATCTATCACTCCACCTCTCTTCAGGGAGAGTGTCGTTCTTCACATCTGGCTCCGAGAACCTGCATCGTGTGGAGAAGGTGACATGGGGCACCCGATATGCGATCACCGTGTCCTTCACCTGCGACTCTGACCACGGCATAGACAACCCCACTCTCCCATAGTGTGCCACTTACCTGTATCCACCTGAGAGAAGGATCGGCGTTTGTCCAGTTTAAAAAAACTAATCAAAGTCCAACAACACAATTTTAACTACTCTACCCTCTATTATGTTTTTATAAAGTGTATCATCAAAGTACAGATGTTCGCTGTCATAAGTGTGGCTCCATGTGGTTAACCAAAGGCTTTATTAGGAAATAATTATTAACATAATAATAATAACTAAAATAGTTTAGGACTAAGATTATACTGTAAATACACCCACCCCCAATCTCATTATGCCTCACTGCTCAGGTTATGGTGGTCAGTGAAAGTCCACAGAAGGACAGAAGAATGTTTGTGAGATGAAGGCGGCAGCTAGAAATTCAAACATCGCATTTAAACATACAAATTGCATTGTGGACATTTACTTTGCTTTCATCTTAGTCTGTGTTGGGAGCAGGGATGTAGTGGAGGATAAATTCAAGTAAACAAAGTTTACCCACCTCTCAAATTTCACAAAAAGAGTTTATCCACCTCTGAACAGAGTTTATCCACCTATCAATGCAGTTTATTCACCCTATAATAAAATCTACGTACCAAACATCATTTCTAACATTCCAAAGTCACACTATGTCATGTACATGCGCACCAGAGACTATTGAAATGCACTGGGAATGTTTTGCATATCTGATTAAAACATCTCATGCTGCACCGTGCATTCACCTCACCGTGATCACCAAATTCATAGTGCACCTCTGATTTTACCACTACACCCCTGGTTGGGAGGGCTGTAGAAGCTTAAATTTAGGTTGATTTTTGACATTCCAATTACTTCACATTCTGATTTGATCTGCCATCAATTGATTTTAATTTCAAGTTGATTTTTTTTTTTTCATGTGAGATAATTTCATCTATCTGCTTTCATAATGAAATTTCAGGTTGGTGTATGAATATAAGAATTTGGTCTGGAATGTTCTATGTGGTGGTGATGTTCTTCTCCTCTGATAAAGTTAGTTCCTCTCCTGTGGAGAACCAAACCAACTGTTTCTGACTTATCTCTCTCTGCTTGTGAGGCGACATCTCTCCATTATAAATGTGATTTCATATTGATTTTATTGTGGGAGACTAAATAAATTTGTATAAGAGAACACCAGTCTTGCAAACCCATCATGTCTTTTAAGTCAATGCATGAACTCTGTAGCAGTTTGCCATCATATTATATGATTTGTGATGCTATACATGAGAAACAGACTCCTGTCATTCCAGTTGTTCCTTTTTGCCTATGCCCTGTGGTGCACCCCACAAAATCATTAGAGAAGCTATTGCACAAAGACATTTGTAGATGTATATCGCCAAAAAAACATGACTTAGTTTGTCAGCAAGTTTTTATTAGCATTAACTGAGTAGTTTACTGCTTGTGCATATGGAAGAAGGGTGTGTAAGGGCACATAATTTTGTTCTTAACATGTCTGTTTCATGATAAACACGAGGATTCCTCTTCACCTTGGATTCCTGTACTCACTGCTGTTCCAATTGTTTTTTCTAAACAAACAAGCAAACAAATAAATAATAATATAATACCAATAACAACAACAATATCTATCTAAAGATACTTTTTGTTGTCAGTTTGCATTCTGCAGTGACTAAGTTATTGTTGGTATTGGTGTCACAGTCCTGCCACAATTTGCAGCATGTAGTCTAAACAATTTCGTATGGTTCAATGGAAGCAGAGAGGGGCCAATTGACTATTTCCTCTTGTCAAAGAGAAACTTCTAAACCAATAGGAACATGTGTTTGAGTTGGAGAAACAATGCGATTGGATGAGAATCTACGTGGGATTTTAGCGCAAGCAAAAATAGGCTATGTTCTCTACGTCTTGCAACTAACATTTTGTAACGTCTACCCCATTGCCCACCACATTTTGATTAGAATAAAATTCTTCAATCGTAGCCATCAATATGTATCAGTACATGCACGAGCATCGATATTTGCTCGTATATGTGTGTAAAGTAAAGTAATATGGTAGGACGTATTCAGACCTCTCCCGGGTTATGGGCGATTTTGAACCCGCCCTCTTAATACGTGACGTACCAGGCACTCAGCTGGCCGTGTTTTGTTGACACTCTGGCTATGTAAGCTGTATGTAAGTGTCAACAACACACATTTTTGCGACATTTGCCCGAAACAATACAAACACATACCTAGGAGGAGAATTCTGTTTGTGTTGATGCATGTTTTGTATGGCAAACGAAAGATCTATGTATACATAGGCTAGCTATATTGTCAAAGTAAACTCTGTAGTCGTGTCACACACAACGGTGACCACGAACAGCAGACATTACAGGATGATCGAACCTGTCCCAGCTACCCATTCGGGGGACGAAGGCCTCGACCAAGACTCCAAAGGGATGTCCGACGAACCCACTGTGGTACAGGGGCTTGTGTGCGCCTCCTTCAATCAGGACTCCACGTAAGTGTGCTGATCGAACTACTGTACATTCGACTGAAAAATAACAGGCGTTCGATTGTTGCTCAAGAGCTGAGCTTAATTTTAGCAACATCACACCATATGGCACCTCAATCCTTTTGTAACCTTTCTCATTCTCAAAGTGAACCAACGTGGTCAGCAAGGGATCATGATCTGTTCCCTTCGTTCTATAGACTACATAACTTGAGACACATGCAAGCGCACATATAGCCTACACGCTCTGAGCTCAAGGTATTGGCTGCTCATAGGCTACATTACATTTGCACTCCATATAACTGTGCTTCGTACTGTATTCCTATTTAACCAGTAAATACAGCTACCCATGAAAAGATACTGGCCTAATTATTCCGTGTAGTCTTGTGTAGTTTCCTAGCTACAGATCTAGGCCGTTAAATCTTTGTTTGGACAGGTGTGGTGTCATATGATAAGGTTCATGCAAGGTAGCCTATTCTCCTGACTCACACTTTGCCCCTCTGTATACTCCTCTCATCTCATCACTGTCTCTATCTCTGAAAACAAAAACACTTTTTTTTTGCTTGTCTATATTAGATCTCTGGCTATTGGCACCAAGGATGGCTACCGACTCTTCTCTCTGGCATCTGTGGACAAACTAAATTGCATTCATGAAGGTGGTAAGTGTGATGGAGTAAGGGATGTGTTATTTCAGTCTGTTGTTATTGTGTAAAATCTGTTTTAGCAAATTCCTGAAAGTCATTATTAGTGTTTTTGTGACATATTGTCACAGAGGTCATAATATGTGTGTCTCAAAATAAACTGTCATCATAGTAGTAGTTGTAGGCTCTTGTATCTTTAAACTAGGGCAAATATGGGCTATATAGTAAAAGTAACACCAACTTCCTCTTTCCAACCATACAGTAGTGCATAGGTAAACTTCCTGTTTTCCTGGTGTTTGTGTGTGTGTGTGTGTGTGTGTGTGTGTGTGTGTGTTTGTGTTTGTGTGTGTGTGTGTGTGTGTGTGTGTTGGTGTGTGCCACTGTGTGTTGCAGGTGAGAGCCCTGACGTGTACATCGTGGAGCGTCTCTTCTCCAGCAGTCTGGTGGTGGTGGTGAGCCACTCCATGCCCCGCCGTATGAACATCTACCACTTCAAGAAGGGCACGGAGATCTGCAACTACAGCTACTCCAGTGACATCCTGGCCGTCAAACTCAACCGGCAGGTCTGACCACACGTGTCAACATCAGCTATTTCTCTGCCCTGCTGGTTTGTGGTGGAGACACTGAAATAGATAATCACACTTTTTAATGCTGATGTCATCATTCTGTACACCGTGACATTGGATCAGTCTAGCTGCAAGTTTATTAAGGTGTTGTTGCGGAAGGTTGTGTCTCAGACTTGCACATCCTCTGCAAAATTGATTTTACAAACAGGTAATAATGTATAATAGTAATAGTAGTAACATATTAACAATAATAGGTGTGACGTTTAAATCACAAAACCGCCTAAAATTATTTGTGTTAAGAAAACCAATATACTTTCATAACTCAATATACACAATATACATATTATATATTGGTAATAACACTTTTCTCAAACATGGTTAGTGACGAATTATTAGTGATGTTTATTCAACAGGATCAGTACACAGTAATGAACATAACAGTAAATATGCCAGAATTAGACAAGAGAGTGTTTTTCATGTGCTGTCTATAGATCGATGTTAAGACATCAAAAGACCATTGTATGCTATGTGCTAAATGTTATGTTATATTATGTTATGTCACCCTGAATGCAAAAGTCTTTTGGGTTAGCTCTTCTGTTTTATTTGAGTTCCTGGTATGTAGTTTGATGGCTGTTTCTGTATTTGTGTTTCTTTTGAACTATCCCGGGCTTTCACAGAGACTGGTGGTGTGTCTGGAAGAGTCCATATACATTCACAACATCAAAGACATGAAGCTGCTGAAATCTCTGCTCAACACACCAGTCAACCGCACAGGTGTGTTGCACTGTTGTGTGTTATGCGTGTGTGTGTGTGTGTGTGTGTGTGTGTGTGTGTGTGTGTGTGTGTGTGTGTGTGTGTGTGTGTGTGTGTGTAATTGTGTAAGTGTGTAAGAGAGAGTGAAAGAAAGAGAGAGAAAAAGAGAGAGGGGGAGAGAGAGAGCAAGCCTGTAGTCAAGTGTGGCAGTGTTTCACTAGCCGTATGTTCCAGTTAAATACTGACCAGTTCATGGAATATTCACCAGTTTCCATGGAACTGAAAAGCATAGTATCCATGGAATT
This sequence comes from Setipinna tenuifilis, assembly GCA_030347295.1. NCBI lineage: Eukaryota > Metazoa > Chordata > Actinopteri > Clupeiformes > Engraulidae > Setipinna > Setipinna tenuifilis. The sequence goes on along the minus strand of CM059287.1, from coordinate 13,652,106 downwards.
GTTTTATTTCCTTGAGCAGTGGATCATACACCATTGTTGAGTGTTGTCTTGTGCTTGTTTTTTTTTGCCTCAGGATTATGCGCACTGTCCGTGAATCATTCCAACTCCTACCTGGCCTACCCTGGGAACACCAGCATAGGGGAGATTGTGGTATACGACACCAACAGCCTGGTAAGGGTCACGGCATGGGTGACTCCAGTGGCTTAGTATAATGATGCATACCAGATAGATAGATTACAGTTGGAGTTACAGTTGGCAGGCGCTTTTCCCCAAAGCAGCGTACAGCACTATAAAACATCATATCTTAAACAAAAATACTGAGCCAACTTTTAAAATATAACAAAAAAATTTAGGAGGAAGTTTTAAAAAAAGTTACATAGACTTAATTAGGTTAATACAGTCACAAACCAGTTAGTCCGATGCACCTAAAATGATTGGATGGTAATTAATCAAATAAATATGAATTTAAAAAATGCATCTTTTACAAATTTTACTCAAGTCATTAGTACTTGTGATACAACTTGTGTGACTGCTTTGGCCAATTGATGATAAACACTTACCAACAAGCACCCAATCACCTGTCTTCTTTCTCCCTATCTCTCTGCCCCTGTCTCTCTTAACCAATCACAGAGCAACATCATTGTGATTCCGGCTCATGACAGTCCATTGGCTGCTATGTCTTTCAACATCCAAGGCACTATGCTAGCCAGTGCCTCAGAGAAGGTGTGTGGTCAGAAATTGTGTCCAGTAATACACTACAATATATGTGAATATGTTTAGGTGTGTATCTGTGTGTGTGTGTGTGTGTGTGTATGTGTGTATGCGCACATATGTGACTAGTGTCTTTCTTATCCAAAGGGTACCGTCATCAGAGTGTTCAGTGTTCCTGATGGCCTTAGGCTGTTTGAATTTCGAAGAGGGATGAAGAGGTATGTTCCCACTACACACATACACACACATATAATACACACACCCAAAGCAGACGCTAAAAACAGACAAAATCATCACCCAAACCAGGTCACCACACTCATGACCCCCTTCATAAACTGAGTCCTGTGACATTTTAACCAGTAAATAAGTAACCACAGACACACAGACACAGACACAGACACACACACACACACACACACACACACACATAGACAGACAAACACGCACAAACCAACAAACACAAACACACAGCATTAGATGACTTATGATGAATGGAAGCCACACCAGACAAGCTCATGACCATCGTTATAAATAGGGTCCAGTGTATGCATGAACAGAATCCAAAAGGAACCTTGGATGAATTCCATCTTAGCAAATGTACCTGATCCAATTGATCCAGCTACTGTCCTTTGTCTGTTGTTGTCTGTGCTGGTGTGTAACCAGAAGCTCAGTAGTTCACCTTTGACCTTATGTTTGCTGCTGCTGTACACAACAAAAAGAGCAATGTTGAATTGACTTCCACAAAGTTGGTTTTACACTTTTGAGGATTTATATAGTTTTA
>CM059287.1:13590614-13645614 GCA_030347295.1 Setipinna tenuifilis | reverse complement strand
TTTATAAAAGAGTTAAAAAAAAAAAAACATCCCGGAGTTAGTAGGACCATGCACTTAATTTTGAGAATTGCTTAATTATTTTACATTGAGTTACAAATGTTATTATGAAAAGCCTAGTTGAAACTTCAAGGTATTATAGAATGTAAAAATAACAATAAGTGATTCTCAAAATATAAAGTAAGTCCTACTGACTTTAAACATTCACTTCTTCACTTATGAATCTCCTACAAACTCAGATTTGTAGACCTGTTACTGTTTTGGGAGGGTTGAGTAAGCAATGCCACAATGAATCATATTAAAGAAGTATAGTTCCTTGACAATTCTGTGTCCAAGGAGAGTGAGCAATTTTGATGCTGGCCTGACTTCTGTTTTGAGAGTGTGTAAGTGTGCGTGGGGTTGATCATGCATGCTTCTCAGTCTCCTCTAAGGGGACAGTTGTGGGTTTTCTTTTTCAATGGAAAGTGAGTTCATCTCTTGGAGATTAACATATACACTAATAGGACCAGTGTTAGAGAGTAGGCCATACAGCGTCCACCCGAAGTTTATCTTTGAGTGTTTACATGACATGGTCATAAACACATGAAAAAGTCGTACCTGTGAACATTACTCATGTTTCAAATCTGTTAAAGTTTTAAGAGAGCAAGACCAAAAAAAAATGCGTAGACTGCGTACTCCTTGCTCAGATAGCTCATGATAAATTTAAATGCTGCACATCGCTAACACATAATGTGAAAAAAATAATATGTATTTAATTGTGTTCAAGGTTTTTCACATTATAGACTCTGGACATGACAAAAAAATAAATGTGATACATTTGTCTCTTATGTCACAACCGTAGTAATGTGAGAGATTCTACTTGGTCAGGGAATTTGTGTACATTTGTGTACGTGGATTCTGCCCTGTGCAGTGTCATACAGAGCCCAGTAGGGGCCGCTACAGCTTCGATTATAAATCCTCAAGCTCATCCTGCTTTTATAGAACTCTCCTGAAGAACAGCTTATTGTAACCTTCTTATTGTAACATTTCAGCTATACCATGCAAGAATAATTCTGCGAAGAAGCAGCTGAAGACATGATAGGTGTGATGCCATTCTGACATTCTGTAATATGTAGTCGCTTTTAAGAGTAGCCAGTAAAGAATTTTTGCTATTCATTAAAAGACCATAGAGAGACTGTCAGCCATGGTATTCAATACTAATGTCATAGTTCTTCATAATGGAACTGAAAAATACCAAATTGTAATTATATTGTCTCACTGATATTTGCATCTTTTAATGCAGTTATGTTTTCTTCACAGTCATTTCACTTCCCATGTATGACTTTTGTATGTGCCTACTTTGAAATACGTTGTGAGTGAATGCGTGTATATGCGCGTTCATGGGAGGGCAGGACACTAAAGAAATAAACATAAATTTGCATTAACAATGTCTGATCAGTTGACATTATTTTTAAGACTTATCATTCATTTCCCCATCCATCCATTCATTCATTCAACTCTTGAGTTTTGTTTTGTTTCGTTTTGATTCATTAATTAATCCCTTCATGGGGTCCCTTCAGGGAAATTGGGATTCTGCATTTAACTCATCACACACATAAACAGAGACCAGCCATAACAGTAGCGCCCAGGCAGCAGTGTGTGGGGACAGTACCATGCTCAGGGTGCCACTGCCTCAGTAGCACTTCTGGTTGCATTCAACCCTCCGGTCACAGGTTTGTTACCTTAACAGCCAGGCCACCACTGCCCTAAGTAGCCAACATCATCATATGTCATAAACACACCACATATTGATTTGTAATGATCATTTTTATGTTCCCATCAGAGAGTGGGTCACACTGCAAATGCACACTGCCCTTTGCCACACTGCAAACAGATCAGATTTACATGTGTCCATTCTATTCCTTTCCTTTAGTAGGCAGCAAAGTACCGAATCGCACCAACGAAGAAATAGGTCTGACTGATTGTGCTGGAGCTGCAAGATTTTATACAAATTATTTAAGACATCGCAATGGCTTTTCAATGTCAGAGGGATTGCTACATGCAGGAGGTAACTGCCCTAATACTGTTTTGCTAGAATTATTAAAAAGAAAAAAGAACGCTGAAAAGGTTTTGTGACTTTGCATAAATGATTATTGTTAGCCGGTGTAGCAAGTTGATTCTAGCAACCGAAACTACACATTTTTACTTTAGTCAGCAGAAAACAATTTTGTTGAATACATTCCCATTGTAAACGTGGTCAACAAATGCAAATGTTTAACGTCTGATGGACCATCGTACAGTAGTAGTAGTTAGCACTAACTGAAAATGACAGCTGGACAGACCTACCTCCTACTACGACTTGGAACATTTGAGACGACGCTATAGACTCCACCTGTCAAATTTTGTAAAACACACTGTTATTCCCTTCGCAGTTTACTACCACTGTGGTGTCGTGCTCCGAAGCAGAACTGCAACTCGAAAACAATGGAAAAAAGAACAAAATAAAGGGTTACAATGTCAAGCTGACAGACACAATTCTCTTTCCCGAAGGAGGGGGTCAGGTAATGATAGCATCTGTCCAATCAGCAACACTGTACTAATAAGATGCTGAATTTGACAACGCCTTGGCGGTTACGTAAATGGTCGTCCCTATGCCCAACTGAAAAAAAGTAAAATTATGCTTTGACGTCTATTTGTCTTTATGATAAAGGTAAAAATGTTCTCTTTGAGTCTGAACCCAATTTACATCCACTGGGTTGTTTAACCAAGGCAGAGTAACCTAGTTGATTGGAAAATGTAGAACAGTAATATCTGTTTTTGTCTGTTAGAAGTTAGAATGTTAGTATAAAGAACATGTATCCACAGTTGAAGATAACAACATTGACAGCTTATGATTTTATATTATATTATATTATCTTATCTTATATATTATATTATATTATATTATATTACCCCTCCAGCCTGATGACCGAGGGACCATCGGAGGAGTGGCTGTGCTGCGTGTCTTGAGACAGGCCGCTGAGGCAGTGCACTTTGTGGCCTCCCCACTGGAGGAGGGACAGGAAGTGCAGCTGAAGGTGGACTGGGAGAGAAGGTTCGACCACATGCAGCAGCACTCAGGTGACTCCCAGGGGACACATTTAACCTTTATGTGTGTACTGTCACACCAGAGTGAAGAGAATGTTGGAAGGATGAAAGTTCTAAATAATGTGTAATTTTATAATCTTAAATTGTTTAACACATTCTTTCATAGCATGTTCAAAAACTTGTACCCTTGAAGTTTAAAACAGTTGTTGGAGTTTGTGGAATGGTTATCAAATGTAGGGATATTCTGTCAGGCTGGACTGAACCTATGTTTCAGACACCCACAGCTTGGAGAGTGCAAACATTTATGATAAATATGTTCATTGTTTGGGAATGTTCCCTAGATTTTGTACTTTTTTTCTCTTCCAAGTCATGGCCTTGTCCTGTCAGTGGGGATATTTGTTTGTTCATTTTTTACTCATGTTAAAGCCGTTTGAAATGAAAGTAAAGTTAGAAAACACTGTGACAGACAGACAAGGAAGGGCATAACCACAAAGCAACAAAGTTCTAAAAGTTATAATAAAATTATGCCACATTTACACTAAAAGTCAAAGGTATATGTTTTATTTTCAGGACAACATCTGGTCACAGCACTTGCAGACACCATGTTTGGATACAAAACCACGTCATGGTGAGTCTCTGAACCAAAGGTGATGCAGTTATGCCTGTGGAGAGAGACCCAACAACAGAATCATTGTCATAGTTACATGAAGTGCCATAGTTAATTTTCATATGCTTTGAGAATATAGGATTCTTGATCTTTGCAATGTCTTTAGATTATTACAGTACTGTATAAAAGTCTTGTAAGAGTCTTGATTCCCAAAATACCATTTGACACAAGGGGCCTTGACCAGAGTTGTATAAAGTAGAAGTTAGAAGTAGTGTTTTGGATGTAATTACAACACAAGTAGTACGGTACTACGCAGTTGCAACTGCATAATACCATACTACCAGTGTTGTAATTACATCCAAAACAGTACTTCTACTTCTACTTTATACAACTCTGGCCTTGACTGCAGTATAGCCCTCAGAAACAAGGTTACTTAATCATCAGTGTCTTCAAAGGAGACAAGGAGAAACAAGCATGGTTGACTGCGGTACTGTGGTTCCTGTAAGGAAGGTGTTTGGCTGTATAACAGGGAGCTGGGCAGGCAGCGTAGCAGCATAGAGCTGGACACGCCCGCAGTGAAGCCGGGAGAGATGGAAGCCCTGGAGGCTGCTGTCAACCAGAAGATCCGAGACCACGTCCCCGTCACCGTCCAGCTCCTCTCCATAGATGACCCAGCAGTGGAAAAGGTCAGTTCTGCTGAATTTCATCACCTCCAAAGCTTGTAGAAAGGTTGTGAAACACGAGTCGCATAGCTTGTTAGATGTAGAGAAGATGTTGCTTGTATTTTATAGTAGTGCTCATAGCTCAGACTATGTAGATAGGTATATTATTTCGCTTCTGCTCACTGATAACTGATAGCTTTACATACTCACCAGATGATAATGATGTTCAAGAAGACGTTATGAGATGATCTGTCTTATTGTAGATGGTATTCAGGAAGACTTTATGAGATTGTTTGTGTGTAAACAGGTGAGGAGTCGTGGTCTCCCGGACGACCATGCTGGCCCAATCAGAATCATCGACATTGAGGGCGTGGATGCCAACATGTGCTGTGGAACCCACGTGTCAAACCTCAGCCACCTACAGGTTTGCACGAGCCCACCAACATCCTTCTGGGGAACACCAGGCCAACACAGCAAAGATGATAAATGGACATTTAAGCAATTATTTAATAGAATAAAATAGAATAGAACAGAATTCTTTATTGTCATTGTATATGACACAATGAGATTGGTTAGCAAACCTCAAGGTGCTTCATAATAATAAGCAGATAGAGAAGTGAAAAGGGCTAAATAAAAAAGCAAAAGTATATCCTGCCATACAGACATTCTCTCAGCCCACCCTTTTCCCCAGTTCACTCATAGACAGACATACTCGCCCATGGAAATCCATGACGTGATCTGTAATTTTACTCCTGTGCCACTCCATCAGTGTTACAAATTCATGGAGCCTTTGGTTACTTGGTTGTTGCAGGTGATTAAGATCCTGGGAACAGAGAAAGGGAAGAAAAACAAAACCAACTTGATTTTCTTGGCTGGGAATCGGGTCCTGAAGTACGCTGAGAGGAGCTACTCCACTGAGAAATCGCTGGTGGGCCTCTTAAAGTGAGTCGCCCTAGAACACACTACTAACTCCTTATCTTTCTCTCTCTCTCTCTATCGATCTCTTTCTTTTTCTCTCCCTTTCTCTCTTTCTCTTTCTCTCTCTCTCTCTCTCTCTCTCTTTCTCCCTTTGTGTCTCTATGTCTCTCTTGCTCTCACTCAATCATTCACTCTCCCTTGCCTTATCTTTCTCTCTCTCTTGTCTTTTATGTAAGCAGAAAAATAGAGCTTCTTGTCTATTTTTTGAAATTGGACCATTATTTGGTAATGAATAGTAGATATTGATGGTTGGTAAGCCCCAGCAGTATTTACTCAGTGACATCTTGTGCTGTTGCTGTATCAGGACAGGACCAGAGGAACATGTTGAAGCAGTAGACAAACTCCAAAAGACTGTCAAACGCCTCCAGAAGGTAAGATTACTCCCATTTCATACAGCACACAACACCTACAAATGTCTTTGGTTGCAATAATTTTTCAATACCTTTGATGTGTAATTTTTGAGATTTTGATTGTTTATCTATGACTTCACAGCATGATGCTTTTTGCTACAAGTTAGCAGTTTTATGTAGATTCTTTGTGTTTCTGCTTTGGTGTTTTTTTAGAGTAACCTGACCCTTCTCAGAGATATGGCAGTTCTCATTGCACAAAACTTCAAGAGCAGTCCAGAAAGAAGCAATATTTTCAGTTTACACAAGTAGGTGCAAATTTCCAGCCCACCACTGGAGAATAATATATTCCTAATGACCATTGTGTCTCTGTCTGTCAAGATTGTAATATTATTTTTTCTCTTTTCTGTAGTAAGGATGGGGATAATGAGTTCATGAACATCATTGCCAATGAAATAGGCTTTGAGGTAAGAAATGTGTAATGCAATTGCTATAACACAACTTTGCCCCTCTAACATTGAAGCTTGTAGACACTGGCCCTGGTGTATCAAATGTTAAAACCAGCGCAAATTTGAGTGTCGAAATGTATTTACAATAGGGCTAACGTAAGATTTATGAAGCATGTGTATCACTCCAATGCCAGCGTAAGAACGAATGGCCGTTGATAAATGGGATTGCCTGAAAACGAGGACAATTTAAATATCACACCCAAATATATTCTCAATTTACAGGCCTGTGAGATTTCATCTTAGCCTGCAATTGTGTTCAAATAAATAAATACCACATTATGGGTAAAAATCAACAGATGCCCCTTTTACAGCCGTTTTCTAACATTTGATATATGAGGGCCACTGTGTTCTCTAAGAGGTTAAAGCACATTGGCTATGGAAAGGTCCCATTTTGAGAGCTGTTGCTGTTCCCCAGAACACTATCATCTTCCTGACGGTGGGTGAGGAGAAGGGTGCTGGAATGTTCCTTCTGGCTGGCCCCACCTCTATCGTAGATGGCCTGAGCAAACAGTAAGAACCCTAGATGTCTCTTGGTCCTGTACAGTGTTCTGTATATTTTCACACATCATAATAGAGATAGATATATAGATTCTTTATTATCCAGTAGGAATAATCTTTCCCACACGTCACTCCAGAGCCCTAGCTCTGTAAATGTAAATATAAGTGCATGTATCAGTGTTGATGTAAACCCCTAAGTCTTGATGTCTCCCTGTGTCCTGGGGCAGGGTGATGGAGCTTCTGCAGGGCAAGGGGGCAGGGAAGAACGGGCGGCTGCAGGGGAAGGCTGGATCCCTGGCCAAGCGGGCCGAGGTGGAGGCCCTCATCCAGGAACACTGCAGCCAAGGCAGGAGTGGGTAGCAGTAAACACTCCCGGAGGAGGAAGAGAGGGGACACCAGGAGGACTAGAGAGGAGAAGGGAGGAGGTGATGGAACCTCTAGAAGAGGAATACAGAAGTGTGGATATGAAAAAGATGTGGAGGAAAGAAGACGGGGACCTGCTGGTATCATCAGCTGCATCCCTTTTGACCACTCCGACATACATACAGACAGACAGACACACACAGACACAAACAGACAAAAGCACAGACATACAGAAAGATACACACACTCACTCACACACATACATACATACACACTGGTGACTTTGCACCAAAATCACCCTCAGGAAAAATAACGCTTCTGATCTAGCCAATAGAAGGCACACACACACATTCTTGTATATCTCTGTGCACAGTGGTGATCTTTTAAACAAATTTTGTCTATGACTGACTAACTACAGCTGTTCAAAATGTACAGACGAATCTGATTGTATGTAACAAAATGTACATGACAAAATGGTAAGTTGTATATAGTAATTATTAAAATCCATCCTAATGAAGAATTGAAATTGTTGTGTGACGTTGCCTCTTGCATAGAATTACATTACATTACATTACATTGTACTTGTAAGTAATCTAAAAGAAAATCAAGGAGACATCTTTCTCTCTTGTTCTCTCTAGCTGTCTTTTATACTCTCTATCTATCTGTCTTTCTCTCTTTCTTATTTACTCTCTATCACTCTCTCTCTCTAACTCTTTCCCTGTAGTACTTTTTCAGTGTAGTCAGCATAAAGTTTAATAAGTACTTTGTGTGTGTGTGTGTGTGTGTGTTTGTGTGTGTGTGTTTGTGTGTGTGTGTGTGTGTGTGTGTGAAAAAGAGGTAACTGTAAACCAAAAAAGTACACTGTATTGGTATTTTAAAACATTTTATTACAAATGGCCTAACAGAATTTTAAAAATATAATTCCACTAAAAGAACATTTACAATAAAAATATGAACATTCACAAAACTAATATTCCATTTTTGTCCCTGAAAAGTTGATCCATTTGATCCATTTCACTGAAAATGTTGAGCTTAGATGCCAAACCCAGCATTGCATAATGAAAAACATTCGTGAACACAAATAATTACAAGAAATTATTAGCAGGACTTAAAATAGCCCCTTAGTAGCCTACTATGGCTTCCACAGTACATTCTGCAGCACGTGCTATCTGAACTTTGTCAGCCATTACCCTTGACAGGTATTTTTATATTTAAAGAAAAAAAAAGTTTTTAATAAATATAGTTAGGTTTTTTTTTGTTTTCTGTTCCAGACTTGTTTTGAATGTAATGTATGTATGTATTATGGGATGTAAAGCACCGGTATTGACACTGCATTGTCGTTAAGTGTTAAGTGAAACAGTTTTCTGTTGCCATGGTTTCCTGCTCACTGCTTAGAGCAGCTTCTTGCTCTGCATGTTTACGAGCCCAGAGACGCAGTAAGGGATGATGCTGACGGTTGCCAAGGGAACGGTGGCACTCTTGCAGAAAGAGAGCAGGTAGAAGAGGGCGGCCGTGTGTGTGGGTGGCTTGATGGAGTCAAACAGGTGCAGCAGGAGCAGGGTCGCGATGACACAGCCAGCCCTGTAGGTGGCGCCACCATTCTTCTTGGTCTCGGTGTAGAGGGGTGAGTGGAGGCCGAGGCCCAGGCCGAACAGGGTGCCCATGTTGCGGAGGAGGCTGGCGAAGGGCGTGCTGTCCATGTGCACCCAGGCGGGGTTGATGCACCAGTGCTGGGCCTTCTCCAGGGTCCACAGCAGGTCCACACCCACGGCCTTCAGCAGCAGGTAGAAGCCCACGGCGAAGGAGGTGAGGAAGAGGGTGACGCTAAAGTATTGCTTCAGGCTAGCGCTGTAGATCCACTGCACACGGTTAAAGGCCTCGGCCACAGCAATGCCTACAGGTGACAATGAAACATCAGTTACACTGTTCACTGATTTGAGATTTGAACTCTACTTTATGGATAATGCACTGTCTTGCTGCAGTTTGGTGTAAATTTAGGTCAAGTTAAGAATATATTTATGAATAGAAGAATTTATGAAGAAATAGTCAAATTTACCAAATATGGAGGCAAGGTGTTTGAGGAGATCACTTCCAAGTAAAGATCAAGCCAAAATTCTTAATCATTTACAGCTATTAAATTTTGTTTTACTATCATTTTCGCTATTAATTTTACAGGCATTTTTGTTCCCTAAAATAATATCTACCTAAAATGATAACTCTACCATGGGAATTTTCAAAGAAAAATACTAACAAATTATTTTCTCAGTTTATTCTAAAGGCATTCTCTCATGGCTTACCTGTAAGCACTCCAGCGACCACCTGGTGTGGGAAGTGGGCTGCGATGAAGACCCTGGAGAGACAAACGCACACCTGGACGGCCCAGAAGAAGGTCCACAGGGCCCCACGCAGGTACCTACGAAAGAGGGAACAGGAAATGGTAAGCTACTGTGGACTGGAGGTGTGTGGGAGTGAGAGTATGTAGAAGAGGTTGTAATATTACCACATATCCCTGGTCTTATGATTATGGCTACTGTCACATATTTCTCATACATCAAGAGAATACGATTTGTATGGTTTATATGTAATACAAATCACATCCATTCCCCTTCCCGTTTGTAGAAATTTAGTACGGATTTTGTATGTGGTTTGGTGTCATATGTGTTACTAGAAAGTTTCAGAAAAAATGTGTTCAAATTTTTTACAATTCATCTAAGAAAGGCATGGAGTCCCTGTTTGGACCCAGATTGTAAACATGTTGTGGTTTTTTACTTAATCTTACTTCAGCCAGTCTGAACTGGTGTGTCTAAGAAGTAGGATAACCACACACGTGTATGCCTCAAGACCTCTAATGCTTACTTTGTCTAGACTGTAACACTGCTTAGGCTACTTAGGTAGTCTACCCACAAACACTTAAAAGATTTGTTAAAGATTTGTTTGTTAAAGTTTATATTCAGTCTGTCTATTGTGCACTGAACAACTTAAACAAATCCAACTCCTACCTCTAACCTTAGCCATACATTGTAAATAACAGCGTTTATATGCTTTATTTCTAATCTTAGCATCTTTTAATTGTCCATAGGAGACCATCTCACTGAAGTGACCTTCTAGACATTACGTAGACGTACACAAAGACTAATTATGATGCAGAGCTTCTAAAAGACTGAGGAAGACGGTACTTACATGCCCTTGTTGGATGACCTCTTCTTCTTCTTGCTGAGCATGATGGCAAGGATCGAGGTGACCATGGCGTAGTAGACCCCAGCAGCACCCATGGCATGTCCAGATGGACTTCCTGTAAGAACACATTCAAGGTGAGTATGACATAGCATATGATGTAAATAGTAAACAGCAGACAGATGACCTGTTTTTTTTTCACTAATGGCACAGTCTTTATATTTACTATAACTGTAAAGAAAGTTACACATGCTGCATATAATATTACTTTTCAACTTATTTGAAATATGTCATGTAATATATAGATGAAAAGGTGCTGAACTGTGCCAGAAGACAAAACAGAACATGTAAATAGAAACTTTCCTTCAAGATAGAAACAGAAAGAAAAAATCAGGGAGAGAGAGACAGAGAGATACACACACATGCAGAGGCAGAGAGAGAGAGAGAGAGAGAGAGAGAGAGAGAGGGAGAGATGCAGGGAGAGAGACAGACTGACATAGAGACAGAAAGGTACACACACATGCAGAGGGACAGAGAGAGACAGATAGAGAGAGAAATACACACACATGCAGAGAGAGAGAGAAAGAGAAAAACAGCGAGGCAGGCAGAGGGACGACTAAGAGAAGGACCCACCTGGGCCGGTCTCACAGGTCATAGGGTACTGCTCGATGTGTGGCCTTGTGGCGTCGTTCCAGTAAGTGGTCTCGTGCACCCACCAGTATGGCCGCTCCCCAAACAGAATCCTACAGGCACACACAATCAGGGAGAAAAACAAACATGTCAGGATCGAACAGCAGCTACCTCACAAGTGATAAGTTGAAAAACAACACATGTTGAAAACTTAAGAGTGTAAATAAACATTTAAATAGAGGAGTAAGGGTTTAAATTGAACCAAGATATTTTTAATGATATTCAATTCTTTACAGTAATAGGTCAATTCATTATGTAGAAAATGCAAATACAAAGCAACAACATCTAAATAGCTTAAAATATATAAAACATAATAAAAAAAATATATTCTATTTTTTTTTTCAAATTTAATTTCTGTGGTGATTTTTTTTAGAATGTTAACACACGCTAACACAATTGCAGACAATGTGAAAAACAAACTTATGCTGCCCTCACCATTTGAAGACCAGGTTAAGCCAGTCCCCGATCACGGCCACCCAAATGAGTTTGATGCCCACTGACTCCTTCAGGTGGAACCAGAGAGGGAAAAAGACGAAGAAGGTGTTCCTCAGATCCGCTGCGAAGGACACAAAGAGGAACCAGCCCTGGGCGTCCTTGTAGTTGGTCTGCAGGTACTGGGTGGTGTACACCCCGTAGCCATGCATAGCTTCCATGAGCGTCGTCATGATGGCTGATGATGATGGTTGGTTCTCGCACTCAGAAGAAAGGTGTTCCTGTTGCTTGTCTGTCTTTGAGCGATGGGACACTGATATCCCGAAGCCACCTATCGCTTGTTTTTATACCCAACAACCCACCACCTAAACGCATGCTGCTTATGGTCTTTGGACCCTGCACATGCAATAAAAAAACCCACAGACTCATGAGTGCGTGTGTGACTCTGTGTGTGTGTGTGTGGGTGTGTGTTAGGCACAGGGGGGTGGGGTGGTTCCCTCCTGAAAAAAAAAGAGAGGCCGCACAAACAAGTACATAAGGGGACTGATAGGGAATAGCCTGTGTTAATCTGTCACTATTTTAACACATACGCTACAGAAGGGGACTGCAGAGGCATGTTTCAAGGCAAACTTGACCCATTTTCCAACCCACACTTTCCCAACTCCTTTTTTTCTTTTTTTTCTCTTTAACAACAACAAGCAATAGGATTTGGACAGACCGTTTTTATCCTGATTCGATTAAATACATTTTAACTTGAAACAGAGTAAACAGACTGGTGGTTGACTAAATTCTCACTGATTATATTGATTATTTTGAGCACAATGAAGGATCGTCTGGGTGTGAATCATTACAGGAATGTGCATGGATAAGATATTACTGATAGTTTTACTTTCTTTGTTTACATGCAAATTAGTGACTTTCCTAAATCAAATGCAAGAATTAATTGTTCAAAGAACCAATCAACTCTGATTAACTCTGATTAACAGAGATAAACATACAATGGTGCATGCCTGATTAAAAAACAAAAGGTCAAAACAAACTGACAAGGCCCTTTTCCAGACCAAAACAATTAATGAAAATATAGTTATTGTTGGTTGTTGGGTAATTAATTGTGCATGAATGGGCTACTTCTTACAATATACAATACAATACAATAATAACAATTTAGTATTTTACAACATAGGTTTAATCAATCCACAACATAAAATTAGAAAAAAAGCATGTTTGTGAGTTCACACTCACTGATATGAACAATAATTCTGGAATTATGAAATATAATTAATTGTACATGTTAGTTAAGTTTAGTTTGACCTGTCAACCTACATCTGTCGGTGCTAACAGGTAGCAGTATGCTCTATCATCTGCAGTAGGCTAGTTACACATCTGTGCTAACAGTTATCAATATGCTAGCATCTACAGAAGGCCTGTTCCACCTGACAGCTAGGTGTATTACGTAACCTTTTTTCTGAAATTTCTGCCATTCACGCCTGCACCACATGCTGATACTGTAGTAGTTACATAATGGCATCAATCATTAAGTGTGCTACACCTTATACAGGATTTGCTAAAGATGGCAACACCTTTGCCACATGGTCTGTCAAGAAAACTTGCATGGCACATGAAGAAATTTTACTACTTTCACAATGAGTCCTCTTGATGTCATCAGGGTGCACATACTGTATTTGAACCACAACTTGCTGGTCCAAAAAAACAAACCTGACATTTTCTGGTAGGCTAGTTATTCTGCCTTATTTGTGGTCTATCCAGAAAATCCCTGGACTTAAAGAATTTGTTAATTCAATCTTAATTTACTTCAAAGAAATAATATGTAAAATCTATCCCACTGTGTGTGTTTTTGTGAGGTACTTTGGTTTGGTGTGTCTGTATTATTTCTCTTGCTGCTGCAACACTACAATTTTCAATAGTCTAGCTATCTATTGGACATGGTCATCTATTGGTCTTGATATTTGGGTGTACCATTACTAAAGCAATACAGATAAAACAAAAAAAGACAATACAAAGTTAGAATGGACAGGCATTTGCTCTTTTTTTCTAGTCAGTATATAATTTATTCATTGTGTAACTATTTTTTTAACCTGTATGACAAGTACACGAATAAACATGAGGTTTGGTTTTGGAGTAGATTCTCTGATCTACCCCCTTTGGGCTGACGTCAGAGTAGTGACTCTCCAGCCAATCTCCACACTACCCTTTAGGTTTTTATCAGTTCTGGCCGACAGGTTGGAGGTCAACAAACTCAGGGGAGCTCCTGAATGATCTGGTAGCCGTGCAAACAGATCTGTCCAGGCACAAATAAAGTCCTGAGGGGAGAATTGCACACAGATGTGAGACTTGTGAGAATTAATGTGAAGTACTGCTGGTCAGCTCCAGAGTACTATCTTCACCCAGTCTTTGCAGCAGTCAAAACCCACAGAGAGATCACCTTTTTCAGGCTAATTCCATCAGCAACATCCCCTGTGGAGCCTCACTAGCCATGGATCTTCTGCACAGCTGGGGGGTGAGTCTAGCAGTTCACCTCCAAACGGAGTACAAGGCGTACGAAAGCTGGTTCCATCTTGCGTCCTCAGTGGCTGACCTTCACACGGCCTTCTTCGTCTTCTTCCCCATCTGGTTCCACGTGAGCAGGTCTGTGGGCATCAAGCTCATCTGGGTGGCTGTGATTGGGGACTGGCTCAACCTCGTCCTCAAATGGTACGTTGCAGTAGAAGACTATGTCTGACTTACAGCCATTATGTAATGCGACCCACTGCACGTGTTAAACAATAGGAATGTTAAAGAAAACTTGTGTGAAATGTTCCCCACACTTATGTAACCATTCAACCAACACCATGCTTCTGCAATTATATAATACATTCTTCAGTTTTCAAAAACGGAATTTATTAAGAAGCACTGCATATTGAAGTACATACAAATATTTAACACATATTTAATATAATATATCTTATATACCACATCTACCACATATATAGTAAACTTTGTACTAAAGCTAAGTAATGATTTCATTATCCATCTACAGGGTTCTCTTTGGGGAAAGGCCCTACTGGTGGGTGCTAGAGACCAACTTCTACACTGCAGACACCAGACCAACCCTGGAGCAGTTCTCTATCACGTGCGAAACAGGCCCAGGTACCCAGCCTAGTTCCTTGCTGGCATGAGAACAAACCACAGATTACAGTTTACCTGCTGCTTAGCGACTCAGAACCTTTGATCAAAAACCCTCACTCCCTGATCACGCTCACAGCATATGCCTGAGCTTATCTTTACCGTGATAGGGTTTTAAACTTCACTTCTCCGATGCCCACAACACACGTAAGGAGCTGGCTACGGTTGTGGCAGTATGAGAGGATTGTGTGTCTGGCCAGGGACTGGCCAGGGCAGCGCATAGAAAATCGTCACCCAAATCACTGGCTAATAAAAGGCCAATCTTTGCCCTTTGCCCTCTTTGCAGTGCAGACTGATAAGTCTTTCAGTCTCAAGTGAGAAATGTGTGAATGATGAACCACCCAGACAATCTCTCAGTCATCAGTGTGGTTTTCCCCACATAGTTTTTATTATCTATTTCATTTGACTTTTTTTGTTTGAAACAAAAAATACACAAAGCAGAATTACAGTTTTGCAATTCATTATACACTTGCAAACATACAACTTAAATGTTCCATAAATAAATAAATAAATTCATTCATTCATTCATTCATTCATTTCCTTGCTTTTTATTGGCACTTATTCACAGGAAGTCCTTCAGGTCACGCAATGGGGTCTGCAGCAGTCTGGTTTGTGATGATAACAGCCATTTTGTCAATGGCTGCAAAGAAGAAAATCCACCCCTTCCTCTACCGGTGAGTCTTTTACCTGGAAACTGGCAAACCTTTTACCAAGCAGGCTTGTAGAACAGCATTAGCATTAGTTATAGTTTTGCAAACAGTAGATAAGCACACTGTGGTTACTTTGTGGTTACTCTGTTTTGTTTGTCCAGCATGTTCAATCACTTCTCTGTCAACAACAAATATTTACCTATCTTAACCGCCTTAACATACCTTTGGTTACTAATCTATACCACAGCATGCAATTTATCTCTTTAGTGTATTTATGGAAATGCATTACAACTGACTTGTTTACATGTACTCATTTACGTGTATGCATTTTTGTATCTGTCTCTTCCATGAAGTCTTTTGCAGGGTATGATGCTGCTGCTGCTGGTTCTGGTGGAGCTGATTGTGTGCATGTCCAGAGTATACATGGCCGCCCATTTTCCTCATCAGGTCATCAGCGGAGTCATCTCAGGTGCGGTGGGCCGTGCTTTATACCTGCCTGAAGTTCTTTTAACCTGAGACACCCTGTGAACCTATAGGTGGTTCTGAAGACCGCCTTTAGGTTCTGGTTAAGAATGCTACATTATGTGCGACAACATCAGGTTCCTAGTCCTTTGGAAACTTTGGAACTAACGCCACCCATCTTCTTTTGTAGACCTTTGCATAAACACACTTTATTTTCTGCATTGTAAGCCAAGGGTTTAGCCAAAAAGCACATGCATGACAGTCTTTACGTTTACAGTGGTCTGAAGCATTTGCAGAAATTGAAAAGAGATTTTAAGAAACTGCTAGTTACCACATAATTAAGATTACGATCCTGACAGATTCAGCATTTAATGGATGGAAAAATACCTCAACATAAGCATAAATAGGCAATGGGTATACAAAAAAGCTAGTTTGCTAGATATATTACATTCAGTGCATCACAAGAAGGTCAAGATATATTGTTTCCTTACATTAATAAGTACAGTACAGTAGAACTATGTTGTAAGCTTTAAAGGTTTGCATCGACATACCCACTGAAAAAACAGATCCAGCTGCTGGACATTATCCACTCCCTCTTCAAAGAACCAGTGATGCTGTTGCTTTTAAATAGGGCCCAAACCCTCTTAATTAGGATTTAAACTCCTCCCACTGCTTCCTGATTGGTGGAGTATAGTTGATGATCAACCCAACAATTCAGTTTAACCTCATGCTACCTAGCTTTGTTTTGACAAGGCAACTGGTTGCTAGGCACCCATAACACTGAAATGTACTTTTTTTCTTCTCGTAGGCCTGATTGTTGCTGCTGCGTTCTCAAGGGTGCAGTGGATCTACAGCGCCAGCCTGAAGCAGTACTTTAGCGTCACCCTCTTCCTCACCTCCTTCGCCGTGGGCTTCTACCTGCTGCTGAAGGCCGTGGGTGTGGACCTGCTGTGGACCCTGGAGAAGGCCCAGCACTGGTGCGTCAACCCCGCCTGGGTGCACATGGACAGCACGCCCTTCGCCAGCCTCCTGCGCAACATGGGCACACTGTTCGGCCTTGGCCTCGGCCTGCACTCGCCCCTCTACACTGAGACCAAGAAGAACGGTGGTGGTACCACCTACAGGCTTGGATGTATCATAACATCTCTGTTCTTGTGTTGGCTCCTGGACAACTTTACCTTCTCGTCGAATAATGAAGAGCTCTTCTACCTGCTGTCATTTAGCAAGAGTGCTGCCGCCATTTTAATTCCTACTGCTTTAGTACCAGCTGGACTGACAAGGCTTTTTAACAGAAAGGAAGAGGGAAAGACACTTTAATTACAGTAGGTGTGGAAATGGACAAGCTTCGCCTCTGAAAGTAAAATTAATCTCAGAACAACAACAAAAAATAAAACTACATATAGGACAAAAGGGGGCAACTAAACTCAACTTTATCACTAAAATTGATTATTGTGCATACTGATGGTTAACCAAGAATTTGCCATTTCTATGTAAGAGTAAAATGGTTGACTATCCAGTTCTGTTAGAAACAATTGCAGATAATCTCGACACAGATGGTTTTGACATCCATCTATGAAAATGACATGAGTTTACTTGTGTATTTCACTGCAGATGAGATTTTGACCACTGTAGAAGATTAGCACCCTCATTTGTTCCTTTGTCAGTCTTCTTAAGTTGAAATGACACACAATTGTGAAACAACTGGGACAGTGATGACGCAAAGATGTATATCGATAGTCAGAAGCTGGTTGCCAGTATCTTTGTCTTTTTATATAATACACCTCATGTCCGCGGCATAGACTTTATCTATAGGGATAGCCAGTCTCACAATGCGATATCTATGTTGATAACTTGTCCCATATGCTATTTGACCAGAGTACAGTGGGAGGATATGCCCTTGGACTTACAGTTCTCTCCCTGTAAATATTCCTATATATGTATGTGTGTGTGTGTGTGTGTGTGTGTGTGTGTGTATGTGTGTGTGCGTGTGTGTGCGCATATGCAGTGTGCATGTGAGGAGCAGTTCTTAGTTGCTAGTGGATTTATGGTTTTATGTAACACATACGTATATCATATCATATCATATGGTCATTTAGGATGTCTGGAGGTCATGGTGTGTGTGTGTGTGTGTGTGTGTGTGTGTGTGTGTGTGTGTGTGTGTGTGTGTCTGTGTGTGTGTGTGTGAGAGAGAGAGAGAGAAAGAGAGAAGAAAAATGTTTGTGATGTGAATTGTGTGTGCATTACTTGTTTGGGTTTGTAAAAAACACGAGTCTAATAAAACAAAGATTTTCTTTAATGCTGCCATCGTCACTGTCATTGACCTCAGATTAAAAAATGTCCCGCCCGCATTATCTTTAGGGGATGTCTCAGTTCCGCTTAGTAGAGTGGAAGGACTTTGAGACAAAAAAAGCAAGCAAAACACTTTTATATACTTGTTTGTGGTCATATCCGAGATATCTCGGACTGACTGTGACCACCTGTTTTTATGACTCATTTGTCATGGTTTGTTTGTTGCCTCTCGAGACTCCTTGACACGCCTTCTTTTCTGTTATCTCTCAACTGTTGCTTCCGACGCGGTGACGGCTTGCGTTGTCCCCGCTATGTGTATCACGAGGGCAAAGGTCGCCTGTCAGCCACCGAACTCTGCACCCTCTGTCTCTGTACAGTGAGGACCATGTTTTGTTCTGTACCGGCGACAGTTGAACAGTACGGAGTTTAAATATTGCCAGAGACAGATCATTCATGCTAGGCTGTTAGGGTTACAACACCTCTCCATTGACTTGTCCATTGACTTTTCCAATGACTGGAGAGATATATGTAAGACGTCCTTCAGCACAGTAGCAACTGCAAGGACAGTGCTGATGTTGTGCAGTAGCCACTGTGTGTGTGTGTGTGTATGCCTGTGTACTTGAAGAAACTCAGGTTTTGCTGACTGATGATGGAATGTGTTGTTAAGCATAGTGTTGAACTTAATTTTTTGAGTTTTGTTCCACAGCCTTGTATAAAAACTACAAAAAACTCCACCTCATGTTAAGACAATTAGTAAATACTTTAAATGAACTTTTACTAGTTTTGCCACATCAAGGTTTTCCAAATGCATTTATTCCTGTAATTCATTTTATACCAGGAAAACATAGTCAACACACATCTTCACATACACATGACAGCTCCATTGGCATTGGTTGTGCAGTAACTGTAATACCCAATTTATATTTTGACATCAAAGGGAAACAAAGGGATATGCCTGTTTCAAGAGAAAACATAATTTTATGGGTGTAAATACAATCTATGGGCATTTCAAAAACATATCACTGCTGTCATTTTTGGTTTTATTTTTGGTTATTTTTATTTTTTCAGTAAATGACACTTTTGGTCTGTCTTGTCCATGCATCAAGATGTAATACCAACTTTGCCAACACAATGTTCAGTTATTTAAACAAAAATGTTTTTCTAAACTTGCTGAAAGGAAATTATTTTGGACATATGAGGTTTCCACCTGACAGCAGCGATATTTCACAGTAATTTATACATTTCTATTCTATAAAGTCTACAACATTGCTATTCTACGTGTCCATGCCCTAATTCCCATGCATAGTTGTTTGTTGCTGGCGGACATGTTATGAGGAGCAGCCAGATGTTTACCAAGTCCCTGAGTCTGGACACACGTTCTGGTTAACTCTGTTACGAGGTACAGAGGGGACAATGGCTAAATATTAACTGGTCTCTTGTTGTCGTGCTATCACACTCCCATCACCCCACTCCTATCCCCTCACTCCCGCCCCCCTCAACCTGAGCCCTCTGCTTTACTCTTTGTGGGGCTGAGGTGAGAGTTGTAGTTTCGTAGTAGTTCATAGAGTTGGCCAGAGGAGGGTGGGGGCAGTTTGTTGGGGCCAGGAAGGGGTGGGGTGGGGTGGGGTATCATGGCACTGAGGCAGGACCTGCCCACCCCTGACCCATCTTGGCCCTTGCCAATACCCCCCTTCCTCCTCCTCTACGTGACATCACAGGCCCAGGCACAGGCAAACAAGCTTATCAATGTTTTCTTTTTTTTGGCAATCCATCCCACCTTTCCTTTAATGCAAATACAAATAAAGCCCACCTTACGCAAAGGGATGAAAAAAACACAAGAACACGTCCAGCAGCCTCCATTTCATTGTGAAATACTTGACATATCCCTTTGATCTTTTTGCAGGTAACACATCACTACTCAGGTGGACATATTGTACACAATGGACATGGACACAATCATGGACACAATGAACACAATTGTACACATGGACACAATCGTTGTTAACTCTTAATTAACACTTAGTTCATTATTTTGGCTCTCTGTCTATATAAAAGAAGATTGTGATTGTGATTGTGGATGTTTGCACCTCTTTTCTTCTTTTATACAGACAGATAGACAACAGACAAGCAATCAGAATATAAATATATTTATAAATTATTTATTTACGAGATATAATGTAAAAATAAAGGTTAACAAATGATGATCATAATGTTAATTAAGAGTTAACAAATACATTTATACATGATTTATAGGGAGTAGTTATTCTAAATTGTTACCAATATTCCTTATTTTAATATTCCTGGAAAACCCAATACCCCCACCACCACAGAGGGAAGGGGTCTCGTATCAAAGAGTTTTATGCTCTCCTCTTCTCTCTTATCCTCCCTATCTCTTGTTGCGTACGTCAGTCTCTTCCTCTAGTAACTGCCTCTGCGATAACCCCCTGACTTCATCTGAGGAGCAGAGGGTCAGAGAAACAGTTCAGCCACTGAAGACCAGATGTGTGTGTGTGTGTGTGTGTGTGTGTGTGTGTCTGTACGTCATTTTTTATGACTGAGTGACCTGTTTCTAACTGTGTTGCATAGATAGGCGGTGTTGAAGAGGATGAAGAAATCTGCATTGCTTAAAATGCTACTACCAGGGGTGTGTATGGAGGACAGTGTGTGTGTGTGTGTATGTGTGTGTGTGTGTGTGTGTGTGACCTGTGCTCAGTTATGCCACAAAGGCAGCGCAGTCTGGCACGAGTACGGTGTGTGATGCCCCCGCAGGAGCAGTGCAGTGACGCACGAGGAGGGTGTGAGGCAATGCTGACGACGCTGCTGCTGCCGCTGACACCGCTGGTCCTGTTTGACACTGGCTGCTGAGGTGAGCAGTTCAGGGGGACACACATGGTGCACATGGTGACTTTGGACCAGAGACAGCAAGACCACCACAGGCTGTTATCTTTAACAGCGAGGGCTGAGGTAAGGATGAAACCTCTGGCGGAAAAAATGATGCTAACCCCATAAAAAAGGCTAAATTTTAAAATGAGATTTCACCTTTTTGGTGGGTTTTTTATTTTAAGATACCTAGAGAAAGAAACAAGGTGAGATGAATATTTGGTAACACTTTATTTTGTGTATTTGTGGGTAACAACTTTTGTAGTGTATCTACATGCAACAACATGTAATATTATGTACTTGCACTGTACATACCTAACACTAACCCTAACCCTATCTTACAGTGCAAGTACATAATGTTACATATTGTAGCACACTTTATTACACTGTACCTAGTTAATGTAACAGGGACAGTCAAATAAGGTGTAATCAAATATTTGTTAACGATTTGTTTTATGGTCCCTTAATTTATGCATATTGAGCTTTTAATACATAATAAATGATGGTATAAAGTTGATAATAACTTCACAGGAAACTAGGCAACTACCAGTATTAACAATGAAATTAACTAAATACCTGTTCACATGTAAATATGTGAATATGACCAAAAACACATTTTGAAGGGTGTTTTGTTTCTTTAAGCTCTTCCTAATACCATAGAATTTTACATTTCACTTATAACGCAGTTATTTACTGTCATTAACCATACATTTACATGCGGAAATTAAAGTGACTGTTAAATACTGAGGGTTTGGGCTGAGGCAATAAGTAGCAAAACAACCCGTCCTTCCATCTAAGCCCTCTTCCAATTTGAGTTTGATTTAAGATCTTTAAATACTCTCAATCATATGTCAATCTAAGTTTTATTTTGTCATATTTTTCCCTGGGGTATCTTAGGAGAAACCAGTGACATCTAATTTAAGACACATTCTTGATGTAAGAACATTTCCTTCCTGGAACATTGGCAGTTATTTCAACAAATAGAACAGTAAAGACGTTCCATCCGTGGCAGCCTCAGCATACATTATGTGTTTTCAGTTTTATTATAACGAATTGGTTGAGTCATATTTTGGGAATAATGTTCTTCTTGGTATCTGGGTGTAATGTTTATCAGTGTTGGGCAACCTGACTTCAGAGTCTACAGTCTAATATGATACATTTGTTTCAGCCATTTACTAAATGAGCTATAATTGTAATTATAACAATTATTTGGCCAAGGAGGGGGGTTATAATTTTTTAAATACTTTTTGGCCTTTTTTAGATATGATAGTGGTGATTAGGACAGGATGTAGGCGGTAAAGAGAGATCGGGAAGCGAGCACAGGCCAGATTTTAACCTGGCTTTGTAACCATGGGCACTCGCTCGTTTATGGTATGGGTGCACTAGCACCCCCGTTAGAAGAATTATGTAATATAATCATCTGTCATAATTGTCCAGACAGAACTAAGTGATTTAGGTTGTCCACCAGTGGTGTTTATATGTTATATAACGTCTACAGACAAACTGACTGTAAGTGTTTTGCACTATTTACTTTTGAAAAGAAATTAAGTTGTAGTCATTTGAATGTCTGGCGGTAAGACAAATATCAGAAACAGACTTAACATATGACAGGGCACAGTGTCAAATTTATTTACAAGATTTAATAAATAATGTGTAGAAAATACAACAAAACATCTCAATTCATAGCTTTGTAACAAGAAACTGCACACATCACTTCAGCAAGTAACATAGAAACAGACACAAATGGAGCCGCAGGTATATTCATTTTTGCACAGTAGCATATGATTAGCATTAGCACAAAAAGAAAAGTCATCTTTTGTGTGTGTGTGCGTGTGTGTGTGTGTGTGTGTGTGTGTGTGTGTGTGTGTGTGTGTGTGTGTGTGTGTGTGTGTGTGTGTGTGTGTAAGTTGGGTGTTTGATTTTGATTCAGTGTTATTTCTTTGGTGTTAGGGGATAGCATAGTGGTAATTCCAAATAGTTAGATGCAGCAGAATCAGTCGCTCTGTAAAGAAGGAAACACAATCATATGTCAGACCTGATCACCAGTCCATCATTGATGAGTCAAAATATCAGGATAGACACACAGTAGGCATAGGGTATAGGATAGAGTGGCACTTGTAGGTATATAGTATAGGGATGTAGGGTTCAGTAAGACATAGGGTATGGAAAAAAGGGTTCACGTAGATATAGGGCATTGGGTATAGAGGATATTGGTACTTGTATACACAGGGTATAGGGACACGTGATGTGTGTATGCATAGGGGATAGGCATACATAGGCATAGGGTATAGGAGAGAGACATACATGTAGGCATTGCCTGAAGAGCCATTAGGTACATGTAAACAAATGGTGTACAGAAGAAGGGCTCATGTAGGTATAGGCAGGGGTTAGATTGGCTTTGTTAAGAAGGGGGAGCCCTTCTTTACTCTCAGTGGTCAATCTCTCCCTATATTGTATTACTGCAAATACTATAGCAGAGGGAGCTGGGCTCTGCCTGGCTGTATTGTCGAGGTGAGGAGGTGAAGCTGAGTCCAATTTATGCCAGACATATAGGGTTTATGTGCTGTAAGGTACATGTACTGTATGCATATGTAGGTATTGGAGAAAGCAGATAAATACAGACATTAGATGTTAGATGTCCACTTACATCAAAATCAAGGTCGTCCATGGTGGGTGGTGCTCCTTTTTTAGTGAGGTCTTGCATCATCTGTGGTCAAAGGAGCAAGTGTTAATTATATTGTGCTTTGGAGGAACACGAAGAGGTGATGTAGGCTAGATATTTAGAGAGAGAAATTGTAATGGCAATGCCGATCACTATTGATGTCCTAAGTGTTTTTTTTTTCCTGGCGTGTGTAATTATCAGTGGTGTCAACCCCAGCTCCAGCAGGTGAAAACTCTGTCACATATTTGATCCAGCAATTTTCTGAACTGGATGATCCCAATGAGCTAATAGATAATCAGACAGGTGGATTAGCTAATTAGCAAAATCACCTGTGTGACAAGTACACAGGTAGAGAGAATACATGGCAGGGAATACTTCCTGAATCCAAGATTGACACCTCTGGTAGTTATAATGTAAAGATCTAAAGAAAATGCTTTATGTTCATTCTGTATAACCTTAATGTATCCTTTAATAAATACATTATTTAAACAAAAAACAACAGTTAGGAAACAGTCCTCACATCTGCGTAGTACTCAAACTCCTCTCTGCCGTCTTCCTCTTCATTGGCCCAGTCCCTCCAGTTGTCAAAGTCTACTGCCATCCAGCTAGGCTGTGAGATAGGCAAACATGTATATGGTTTTACAAATGCTGTTGCTAAGGAAAATTACACTTAAGATGAACTGGTCCTGGGATAACTTAAGTACGTAGGTGATTATTTAGGACAGACTACCCACAACACACTTTTACAGACAGATCAGGCACATGGTACAAAAAAAGCATATTTTTCAATAGTATACTGTAATAATGTAATGTAAAAATGCTACTACTACTGAAAGATACTAAAGGTTAACTAGTATTTGATTAACATCAGTGATTTGTTAGCCTAAGAGCATACATAGTTGCAGAATGTTAGAAATTGAACACATTGTTACATGTGATGAGTAGTTTTGCTTCGAGGAGTAATGAAAAGCATATCAAAGACACAAGATGGAAGATTACATAAATCTAAAAAGGTCTGTTGATCTCAGCATGTGTCTTGTGGACTTTAAATGGTGCTTTGTTTGGAGGGCATATTAGGTGGACACACACACACACTGCAACAGACTGTAACACACTAACACATGTGGTCACCCAGAGCAGTAGGCAGTTACTTGGTAAGAGTAGGACACCCAGGGAGCAGTTGGGGGTTATATGAGGATTAAGTGTGCAAATGAGGGTAAGGGAAGGGCTCCCCCACCCCCACCCACCCTAACCTAACCTGTTGGTCACAGCATTCCCAACACCCCCCTCCCCCTTTCATTGTTTGAAGTCCCTCATTCCCACATGTATGTGCCTGTCAATAGGCCTGACAGCACACATCTCAGCCTGGCAACACAGGAGGTTTAAAGACAAACTCTACAAGCATTCTGGGCTATCACAAGATCAAAAGATAGTAGTACTCAAAAAGTACACAAGAGCTCTTTTTTGAAATTCTCAGGTTAATTAAATCAAAGTCTCTCTAGACCTCCTGTTAAGTATGTGTCTCGCTGCCCTCCTTTTTATGTTATAAAGCCTCGTTCTCCAGAGGTGTCAATCCCGGGTTCAGAAAGTAAAAACCCTGCCACATTTTCCTTCTAACACAGGTGTCTCCACCGACTAGCTTATGTACCAGTCTCGAGCGCTCATTACAGTCAGCTGATTCAGAGCTGGTTGCATTAAATTTATGGCAGGGTTTTTACTTTTTGAACCCGGGATTGACATCTCTGCATATTATTGTTTGCAGTCACACTCTGGACAGTGTTATGGATCATGACTCACCTTGGCCTCGTCTTTGGTGAGGCGAGGCCATGCCACATCAGGTTTCTTCTTCCTCAGCAGCAGGTTGACGGTGCGGTCGTACGGCCTCTCTCTGGAGTCCTGTCAGCACATCAGTAATTTTGTCATTTATTTTATTTATTAGGGACCATGTACAATTTTAAACATAAATGTAGCAATTTGATGCACTGTATCAAAGTTAGCCTCAGGGTAATTTACATCTGCAGTGCCCTGGCAGGGCACTATTAACATAAAAAAACATACAGACAACCCCCCCCCCTACTAGCTCTCAGAACAGTAAACTTCTCAGGACACACAAAAAAGTTTGTGGTCAATGAGGAACACTCGGCTCTGTTTGGCATTGTTTTTTATATATGCATGTACATATAAAAATAAATTCAAATTTTACAATAAATAAAAACATATGTTAATACTTTCAATGCAAAATTCTTGTTGTGACAGTCTGTGTCATTGTCAAATCAAC
Source organism: Setipinna tenuifilis (assembly GCA_030347295.1). Lineage (NCBI taxonomy): Eukaryota > Metazoa > Chordata > Actinopteri > Clupeiformes > Engraulidae > Setipinna > Setipinna tenuifilis. The sequence goes on along the minus strand of CM059287.1, from coordinate 13,619,887 downwards.
GCGTACTTTGGGCTCATTTGTGCTGAAGGCTGCATGTGAAAATGTGACTATTTTGCTAATAAAATAATTTCATTAATTTCATTATTCCTGCTTTTTGTGCTGAAACATCTGGGCTATGTTTTGTCTGAACTCTTATTTTCATTTTACACTGAGCAGAAATTATGCATTCTTACATTTTTCATGATCTTGTCGTAAAAATGAATTTCATTGTAGATGGTGTTGTCGTCAGCATCTTTACAGCTGCAGGAGGAGGACAGAGTTACACTTTCAACATCAGCATAACAACTATGTTAGGTAATCCACACACGTGAAATTACACAAAATTACCCAACAGATAGCACCATCTTATGTAATCCTATGTAATGCATAACCCTTTAAAAAACAAGTAAACCCACATCCGCTCTACAGTGTTCCCAGAACATGTTTACTGAAGGATTTTTTTGCTGGGACCTGTGGTTATTATGTCAGTATTGGTTAGAAAACATCTTTGCATTAACTTCCACTTAAAGTCAGTCAGGGTTTATGTAAATGGTAAACAGAATGATGACACATGAAATGCTTTCACTCAGAAATGCTCACCATAAAACAACTTTGTCATCTGTGATTTCACACCGAAGATCCCGCGGTTGTTGAATCATGAAGTTTACTGTGACGTACTTCTTGCGGTCATACCACACACACCGGGCGGGTATGCTGTGAAGAAAAGGAATTTTGAGAACACCTGAAATTTATCTGTGTCGCAGTTTTTATATGGCTATAGGCCTATTTGTCTTCAAGAAAATCAAAATAAAACTTAAACAACAAAAAACAATCACTGCACTCAGCCTAACATGTCAGGACATTTAAAATATACCATGTGCATACCAGCTCACAAAATATACTGTGGCAAAAAACCTCCTCAACTTAAATATCCTCACACTTACCCATCATCTGGTCTCACAATCTTTGCCATGCTGGGGAAGTTAAGGTATTCACAGAATCTGTTCACTTAGTTATTCACGTGTGTTATTGACCCTACAATGGTATTGCGGTGTTACACTTAACTAGAGGTCTGGTGTGAGAGAGCACTGGACACAAAAAGACTTAGCAGTGTGCCTCTGGTCTGGAGCTATTTTTAGGCAGGGGTAGTATCAGCTGCTGCCTGACTGACTGTCGGTCTCACCACCCCCTTCTTTGGGCTTCCCTATATAGGCTTGGCCATGTGTAGAACCCTCGGGAAACTCACAGCATTTTTCCCCGTTCATGGGGACAGACACTTTCCAGGCCTGGTACTCACACACACACACACACACACACACACACACACACACACACACACACAATTTCGCTTGTGGGCGATTACCAATAGGCAGTTAAGCAATTAGGCAATTTATATGATAAGGGCAAACTCAGAAGCATATTACTAGGGCCACAAAGGTGATACTTCTTTTTTCCACTCTATTGCTTATGCTATGTGCAAATATACCCTCAGAATTTAAACACAATTTTAAGAAAGAGTTCAAAGTTAGCATAACCGAGAACAGCCTGCAGGGGATTCTAAAAAAGTGAGCCCATTATTTTTAAGTAAAATTATTTGTCTTGTCAAGAATTCCGACTTTAAAAAACTGACCTTTCCTTTTGATACTGTAAATGTTGCTAAGAGTACACAATAGACGCACCCGCTGCCTAATCACTATCTGGACTCTTGTCTCCACCTCGTGGTCAAAAAGAGTATGGCAGTGAGGCAGGTTGTGAATTACCGGAAGTGTGTGTTGCAGAGGAAAATGTGGCGCGAGCCCTAGACAGGACGATTGTTGTGTGTTGTGTTCATGGTAACTTTGGGGGTTGGTGCCTCCCTGTTTTGCTAGCTTGTTAGCTTGACTGAATATCCTACTAACTTTACATCGATTTGGATTAATCGAGGATATCTTGACACAGAAGTGATCTAATAACAGCTCGACCTGATCGGGTCTTGAAAAGGAGAGCATGCCTCGAAGAAAGGTAAAAAAATGGGTCACCAGGGAAGTTGTGTTGTAGTTGCTAGCTGGAAAGCTAGCATAGTTTGCTATATTTAGCTATGTACAAATCAGGATATAACTCCAAATAAAATAACTCGGTCAAAATAGCAAAGGCATAAGGTTTGTTTCTTTGAGTGACTGAGGTTTATGCGTTATTTCTATAACCTTTTGTATGTAGACAAGCGAGAACTGCTGGAGTTGCACTGATCAGACACGAATGAAAATGGCTGGCCTTTGAATAGGCATTAGCTTGTAAACGTTAGCTGACAACAGAGTGGCAGTTGTGGGCATGGCCATTTGTAGCGTCAAAATGTCGAATGAATTGTCTGTTTAAATAATATAATTAGAGGACACATGTGTTGGGATATCTTTGTAGTTATTTTATATGTACGAATAACTGACTTTATCCAATGACTTAGTTGGTTATTGCTGTTCACGTTAACAGCTCCCAACAAACTAGCTAACCGTATGCTTTTGAATACAGTTGTTGCTGCAAAAGGCTAGCCATGTTAGCTAAAGCAATGTCAGGTTTGTAACTCTTTCAGTCCAAAGCCCTCACGTTTGTTTGACACTTACACTCAACAAAGCTGCATAAAGCTGCCGATCATATGTGGAGTGCTACACATTTTTGCTTTAATCAACTCTATAGAGAAATGCGGGAAGTAGCTCGGATGCTACAGGGGACTCAGACGACTCAGTGGAGCACGAGAAAACCGACAGCTCTCAAAGTGACGGAAATACACGAGCCAACACGCGAATGACTCGGGCGTCTTTGCGTCTCAGCCAAAGCTCGCAAGGTAAAGAAAATCCTATATAATGACTACCAGGGCACATCTGACAACGTATTGTCATTATTTTTTTCTTAATGGTACACATTTAGGCAGTTCACTGTTTATGTTAACTTGTGCTAGTATTATGTATACCGCCCACACAAGATTTGTTTACATCTGAGGTAACCACGAGGAGTTGCCAGTACTCGTTGTTTTGAGGCATGTTTTTATATTTAAAACACTTACCTTCTTACAAAATGTTCTTGACAAACATTACACTACACATGGAGGGGGTATGGGGGTGAACATATAAGAAAGTATGGTCATTGTTTTTGGGCATATCTGTTCACAGATGCACCTCCTGATGTGAAACAAGTGGTGGACCGTGACGAATCCCCACCCAGGACACCCACGGGAAACGCCCAGTCGTCTGAGTCCGACATTGACGTCTCTAGCCCCAGTGCCTCTCACGACGAAAGCCATGCCAAGGACCCTTCCCAGAAGGACTCGGACAGTGACCCTTCCCACCGGCCCAAGCGACGCCGCTTTCACGAGAGCTACAACTTCAACATGAAATGTCCGACTCCTGGATGCAATTCGCTGGGTACGTGTACACTGTGTCTGTGCGACCACTCTTAATGCTTGGGCTGTACATCATGCAAATGCCTGGCAGTGCCGTGTAAACTGATAGTGAATGTCTGTATATAACCGACAGGCAGTTACTTGTAATGGGTTTTGGTCATCGTATGATTTAATCGTGTGGCCATAACATAATAATGCTGTTTGCAGTGTTGGAAAATATGGTTTTGTAGTGATGATCATGTCATGTAAACAACCTATGCAGAGATTAACACTCCCACACCTTTCCGCATCAATTCTGTTGACAGAAAAAAAAATCCATTTAGTGTAGTCTCTTAACACTCATTCTCTCCTTCTTTTCTTCTCTCCGTCTTTCTTTCTCTACCCTCATCTGCTGCAGGTCACCTAACTGGAAAGCACGAGAGGCACTTCTCCATCTCAGGTTGTCCTCTGTACCACAACCTGTCAGCAGATGAATGCAAGGTAATGGGCTGACATGAACTCTGCTGTGGTGGCGGCCACTGGCCACTCTGCAGGGCTTAAGCAGGAAGGAACTTTCTGTCAATGGAAAACCTAAATAAAAAAGTTTTTTTTTGTAATAATAATAGTATATTTAAAATAAAAACCACACAAGTTGTTTTTATATGTACTTGCACATTTCCATACCTCACTGTCAATACCTGAGTCTACTAAATGACAAACCTGACAGCTGGCTGACCTGTGCTCCCCCAGGAATAGCTCCCGGATCAGTATAAGGGTGAAGGGAAGAGGCTAACTGTTGTTTCTAATACCACACACACTCACCCCTGACTCACACACATGCACAAACATGCTCACACACACACACACACACTTACTCACACTGCGTCTGTTGTCTTGTGTTTGTTGTCGGTGCAGGTGAAGGCGATCGACCGGGACAAGCAGGACGAGGAGCGCAGCCAGAATCAGACGGAGGAGAGTAGACACGCCACCCGTCACCAGGTACCCCACCTGTTCTCTGTTAGGTGTGCTGTTCCATGTATGAAAGAGCAAAAGGGTTAATGAGAAGCTTTGTGAGGAAAGGACCTCACTGCAGAACACCTAGGAGCATGCACCCATTGGCTAGCCTTCAAGAGTTCCTTATTATTATCATCTTCTTATCCACATCCCTGTACCACAGGTGCTCGGGCCCACCATCGCCACTTGCGGCTATATTTGTTATCTTCTTATTGTAGTATAAGTAAGGGAAAAGTCTTCAGTTTTGACTCATGATATTGCGTTAGTCCATCAATTAATCAGTCACTCAGTCAGTGTGTCAATGCTGGGTTTGGTGGATGGAGGGAGACGGAAAGAACTCCATTTTCACCTATACAAGTGGTTGTCAAACTAGGGTACAAGTAACCTTGAGGGTACTTGGGATCAGTTCAAATAGGTACAGAATAAACCTGTGAAGGGGTTCTTTGCGCTCACCAACATGGGGTTATCATTCAGGTACAGACATAAATGGAAACGGATCTTATATTTAATCTACCCTCATCACTAACCAGTTGGCTCCCTGATAGACACCACCATATATCTGTTCACATTTTGTTTATACAGCAATAATTATGCAAACATGTACATTTTTAGCAAGCTGCCTGTAATGAAGGAGGTACTTGGTAGAACATAGTGTCTTAGGGGGTACATGGCAAATAAACGTTTGGGAAGTACTGACCTATACTGATTGTGTTTAGGCCGTACTTGAACTATATGCACACGCTGGTGTTTACATTCCCCAGAAGGTGGCAGCAGAGACCCAGTTATGAGACCACTTTCTGCCCACACCCACCATACCACAGCAGGCCCTAAGCACTGTCAATAGAGACTTGCATGTATATAATATCTTCATTTGTGGGGAAATGGTGCACTTTAAAGTATTGCTTTTACTTCATCATCATGTATAGATATGTACAATAAACATATCAAAAATGTATTTATTTTTGTAATTTGTGCCTAACACAAACATATACTTATATATGTATTCATATGCATTCATTTACTGCACAGTCAACACAGGCCATACCGGCATGCATATTATGGACATGTATGCATAGACACATCTACTATTCTTGCCATACTATATCTGCTTCGCTGAAGTGAAACTGTGTGTGTGTGTCTGTCTGTGTGTGTGTTTAGGAGTGATGAAACTGACAACCATCTCTAAAAATAATTTCCCTTCTGGAGTAAAGTGTTGACCCCACTTAAAAACAGCTGAATTGTACATTTGCATGTTTTCGTGACTTCAGATGTTCCAAGTTTCATCCATCATCCATCCTAACTGTGTTTATCTGGCCCATTGTTCAGGCTCCCACCCCGAGGCAGGTGCGCTACAAGGAGAAGGTGGTGGAGATGCGGAGGAAGAGGGACTCGCCGCTGGCCAAGGAGCAGAAAGAGAAGAACATGGTGAGCACAAACAACGCAATCTTCTGTGCAGCGAGAAGCAGGGGTTGATCCTTGGGCTAACATAAGCTTAGAAAATAGATAATAGATAATCAGGACTAGTTTCCAAGTATGTCCTATTTTTCCCCCTCAACCAATTATGACCATCCAGGAACCAAATTCATAAATGATATGGTTCTTTTTAATGTAATTTCATATCGTTACATTGCATTTTCAGCTGATGCTCTTATCCAGAGCAAATTGTAGTGTATTATGCTACGTCCACATGACAAGACTCCTGGATTTGCATCCACACACGTGTCAGATCAATAAATATTCACATCCAGGCGAGAACGTTGTCGATGCTGGAGCGTGTGCACAGGGTCAGGGAGAGAAGGCAACTTCCCAATGATTCGCTTTAAACATGTTAGACATGTTCATTTCAGCAATGTGTGTTGTCGTTTAGGTGGGTTGGACACAGTGACAGTTGCTCTTTTATTTAATAACAATAATGATGGCCTACAAAAAGTTTTTGTTGGGCTATAGCCTACGGTATGAACTGCTAGCGATATTTCAAAAAAATAACAGCCTGTAGTTCAATGACTACAGGTAGAAACAATTGCATTACACCCAGCCTGCACTAAAGGCAAGTTATACCCCAAATTCTCCCACAATAACCCTTTCTTTAAAGTTTGAAGTTGTTGCGAGATGTCATTTTAAATTGACCAGCCTACCTAAGTGATATGCTACGGAGCAGAAAAGGAGAAATAATTGCCTAGAAGGGACTGCAAATAAACTTGAGCAACTGTGCAGTGATTCGCTTAAAAATGTCATATGTTGATTATAGCAATTTGTTTTGATATTTTAGGGATTTGGAAGCAGTGACAGTTGCTCTTTAATTCATTAATTAAGCATAATGAAAGCCTTGCAGAAGTCTTTGTTAGTCATTGTCAGATTTCTCCACTCTGGAACACGTTTTTAAAGAAACAGTCTTTTCGGCCAACCGAAACACCTGCGTCATGTGGATGACAGGCCGAAACGAGTACAAACTTAACCGTTTCGACCAAAACGCTGTCGTGTGGGCGCCACTTTAGATGCCTTGCTCAACAGCACCTCAGCCATGGATGATGGTGGAGGAGAGCGCTGGTTATTCACTTCCCCACCCACATTTTTTTCTACTGGTACAGCAATTGAACCTGTGACCCTTGGATGCCAAGACCTACTCCCCAACTGCCTAACACACTGTCTAACACAGCTATCATCTGACCCCTCCCCACCCCACCCTCCTTCCTGTGTCCAATTGTAGGAGCACCGTCAGAGCCATGGCACCACCCGTGAGCCCCTTCTGGAGAACATCACCAGCGAGTACGACCTGGAGCTCTTCAGGAAGGCACAGGCACGGGCCTCTGAGGACTTGGTGAGGAGGCCACAGCCATCTCTCGTCTCTCTGACAGGCATCTCTAGTCTCTCACAACCGTCTGTAGTCTCTTACAGGCATCTCTAGTCTCACAGCCAACTCTAGTGTCTCACAGCCAACTCTAGTGTCTCACAGCCAACTCTAGTGTCTCACAGCCAACTCCAGTGTCTCACAGCCAACTCTAGTGTCTCACAGCCAACTCCAGTGTCTCACAACCATCTATAGTCTCTCTCTGTCATCTATAGTCTCTCTCTGTCATCTCTCATCTCCCACAGCCATCTCTAGTCTCTCCCAGCCATCTCCAGTCTCCCACAGGCATCTCTAGTCTCCCACAGGCATCTCTAGTCTCCCACAGGCATCTCTAGTCTCTCCCACAACCATTTCTAGTCTCTCCCACAGCCATTTCTAGTCCCACAGCCATTTCTAGTCCCACAGCCATTTCTAGTCTCACAGCCATTTCTAGTCTCACAGCCATCTCTAGTCTCTCCCACAGGCATCTCTAGTCTCTCCCACAGCCATTTCTAGTCCCACAGCCATTTCTAGTCTCTCACTGCCATCTATACTCCCACACAGCAATCTCTAGTCTCTCCTTGCTCATCCAGCCTGCCCATGGGCTTTTCTGTTTGATTTATGCCCAAAGTAGTTATAAATGTTCTTAAATGTTGCAAAGACAAGCCCATAAAATTTGATGTATACCTTCCACTTGTGGCTGTGACATTTTAAGGGTCTGTTAGTGAGTAAACAGTATTTATGGCTCTTTTATTTGAGGTGATGTGAATATTTGCATTTTTAAGTTCATTTGCAAGAACGCATCAGACCAGAATTTAGTACATAATATTTTGATTATATATTATTCGTTGGCATTTTAAGAAACAATAGTTGTCATGTCTGTGAAATCGGATTTAGTGACTACTGATGACTTCTGCTATTGCATCAGTCCATCAATTAGTCAGTCACTCAGTCACTCAGCTAATGCATCAATGCAGCGCTGAAGTGGGTAATGTTATTGTTACTTAAAAATGGTAGTCTCTATAGCTGTAGTCTTTATGCTAAGCTAGTAAGATCAGCCTATGGTTCTCTATGCCCACAGTTTGCAATGCTATAATATACTAATAATATACTAATAATTGATCTGAGTTGTGGCAGGCCTACATTTAAACATCCACAACATTAAAGCACCTTTAGAATATTAAAAGCTTGGCCACCAACACCAATTTAATTTTAATTTTTTTATTTAAAACACCTCTTAGTTCTGGGCAGCAGCCGCCATGTTGTTGTTCCTCAGTCATTGAGCCCCTCTGCCCTTTCCTCTTTGGTGGCAGGAGAAGTTGCGACTGCAGGGTCAGATCACGGAGGGCAGCAACATGATTAAGACCATCGTTTTCGGCCGCTACGAGCTGGACACCTGGTACCACTCGCCCTACCCGGAGGAGTACGCCAGGCTGGGCCGCCTCTACGTCTGCGAGTTCTGCCTCAAGTACATGAAGAGCCAGACCATCCTGCGCCGACACATGGTACGTAGTGAGCAGAAAGTGGCTGGTTAATGGCATTAAACATGCCATTCTGGTTAATGGCATTTAACATGCCATTAACATTAACATTTACCATGCCATTAACATTAACATGTGCGTACAGATAGAAGAAGGAAGGAAAGAGATGTTTTTTTGACATGGCATTAGCATTAACATGTTTTTTTTATCTTCTGTAGCATGGGCTACTTTGTTAGTTTGTCTCCCTGCTATGGATTCTCGCTATGTTTGTGTCCCCTATGGTTCTGTGTTTGGTTCTGGTTGACAAACTGTTTGTGGGTCAGGGGTCAGCTTACAGGTACAGATGAAGCGTGCGTGCGTGCCAGGGATGGAAATTAACCACCCGCCAAATGCGGGTAAATATGAGTGTTGGCGGGTGAATTTTGCCATTTTACCTGCCACTGTGGCGGGTGTGCAAATGCATTCAGCCAAGTTCGATATAGTCTATGAATGCACTCCCTCACGCATGTTGTAGCGTAAGCGATCAGTTAGTAGATAGCGCAGGTGCATATAAGTTTACTATTTATTGATAAGCAAGACTCACGGAGCGTTTCTTGGCATCCAGCACAGGCGCGCGTGGTTATTTCAAATATGATCTAGGCAACTTTCTGTTCAGGTAGGCTAATGAAAGCTCAGTCATGATGATTATAGCCTAACTGTCCAAACAGGAATACATCAGTATATTGCCTTCTCACGTTGATGATAACGCCATATGCGCACAAGTTCATTCCAAAAACTAACATGTGATGTTAACGTAACCTATTAATAGCGCCAACAAAACCGATTTCAGAAGAGGACGAGTCCATTCCGAAAGCAAAGCAAACAACTTACGTACGTCACAGAACCCAAACAAAAAAATGCACCTTGCAAGACACATCTCTTGCATAGTCTAATAAAGAGTCTTCTCAAGTTGTTTTGGAATATTTATTAATTCCATAGAAAATATAATCAAATGTATCCACATCTGCACTAGCCCTTTGATTTCCTAGCATCTTGCATAGAAACGAAGTTAGAACATGACTTTCTTTCACATTAGGATTATAAGGAGAAATTTAAAGTGACAGGCGCCTAATTAGACCTTAGCCTACAAACATCAAATACAACATAATTGCATTATTTTTAAGTGATATCCTAAATAACCGACACATATGTTAACAATTTAAAAAATAAACTATGTAAAGCATGGATTTTCTTTCTGCTGTCCTTTCACTTAGAAAGATAACATTAAGCTATCTAACAACCTGTTAAAATGCACCAGAATGCAGGAAATTACCTTTAATTTAGACTTTGACTGCCCACCAAAACACTTACTATCAGCACAGAAAAAAAGTGCTGGAGCATAATGTATACATGATGCCGCCTTCACATTTATGACTGCCCTCTTATATATGTCTGCCTAGAACCGGCCCTGGGTGTTATACTGGCATTAAAATGTGCGGAAGGGTTGAATATATAGAGTGGCCGGTAAAAATGTTGAGTGGCTGGTAGATTTTAGAATCTACCTGCCACAGTGGCAGGTAAACAAAAAAGTTAATTTCCATCCCTGGTGCGTGCGTGCGTGCGTGTGTGCGTGTGTGTGTGCGAGTGTGTGTGTTTGTATGCGTGCAAAATTGTTTGTATGCATGCGTGTGTTTGTATGTGTGCGTGTTTGTGTGTGTGTGCAGTCCTTCTCTGGAGAGATTTGAGGTTTGAACAATGCTCCACAGACCCCTAAATCCATTTTTATTTGAAACTGTGTAATTGATGGAAAGGAAAGGCAATTTTTCACTGTGTTTATTTATCCACAACATAAATACATTAATTTATTCGATGGGAATATGTGCAAGATGTGGAAGGGAACATGTGCTGACAAATGTACCGCTGCCACGTTCCACCAAAATATTAACAGGCGGAATCTGTTGTGCATTCTTTTTTTTATTACTGCCATTTCATGGTTCCAAAATAACGAAACATTTCCAGTCATCACTGACTTTAAGGTGTTGTCAGGACCATTGCATGTGGAATGTCACCCCTTGTTGGGGCAGAAATGGCAATTAAAGACATTTCAGGAGAATGAAGCAGTTTGCATAAGATTGACTGTAACTGCCAGCAGTTTTGCATAATGGGTGTCATCAGCGGCAGCCCTGGACCTGACAAGACAACTGTCGTATATATCCGACCTGACCTTTGTAAACACAAGTGTCATTTTTAAATATACGAATCTGGAATCCTGTCGTTAAAAAATGCTTTTGGCAATTTTTTTTATATGTATCTTGTTTTTTTTTCTTTCCGAATAATTGGCTGTAGGCAAAGTGTGTGTGGAAGCATCCTCCCGGTGACGAGGTCTACCGCAAAGGGGCGATCTCGGTGTTTGAAGTCGACGGGAAAAAAAACAAGGTGAGGATGTGTGTCTTGCCTTTTTTATTTATTATTCTTCTTCTTTTTTTGTGTCAAATTGCATTTATTTTGAAAACAGAGAAGTGCCTTGAAGGCATTCTTGTTCACCGCATTCAAAAGCCTTTATTAATTGCCAGCTGTTTGCTGGTTTCTTGTCTTTTTTTTTTGAGTTGGAGCCTTTGTGGGCAGTTTGTTTCACAAAGACCCATCTCCCAACCTGCCCCCCTCCCCCTTCTCCTCCTCATGTTTCCCTCAGTAATCTCCCATAAATTAAAGTCCAAACTGCTTTATGAATAATCATAACAATATGTTTGACTGCCATGACCGTAATCTCCTGGATTTAGCTTCTCAATTGTTGGCAGACACGCTTCGATGTGTGTAGGCCTTAAAAGCACGCACGTCCACCTCAAGCAGTCTGGGTGATGGACCAAAAAGAAACAGAAAGTCAAAGAACAGAAACTAAGTCCGTGACACCAGTATGCTCCCACAAAAGTTTTAAAATCATGTTTAATCAGTTTTTAACGATGAAGGGCGAATGTCCAAAACGTCATGATTTGAACAACGTTTGTGGGACCAGACTGGTGTCGCGTACATTGTTTCTGTTGTTAGGCATGTCTCTAGCCAGTGTTGACCCTTGGTTTGTGTCCTTGCTGTTGCAGATCTACTGCCAGAACCTGTGTCTGCTGGCCAAGCTCTTCCTGGACCACAAGACGCTCTACTACGACGTAGAGCCCTTCCTCTTCTACGTCATGACCGAGGCTGACAACACGGGCTGCCACCTCGTGGGCTACTTCTCTAAGGTAACGACACACATGCACGCACGCATGCACACACACACTCTCACATACACTCTCACATACACTCTCACATACACTCTCACACACACTGTCACACAAACTCTCACTCACACTCACGCACACTCTCACTCTCACACACATACACACACACACACACACACACACACAGATGACCCCAGAGCCAGGACAGGGCTTTTTAACGCTCAGTGACTTTAACTTTGCTGTTAATATTTAATTTACATACTTACCCGCTTACCTACCCATCCTATTCCCCCCTTACGGCACGAAGTTACAGTCTGTAACATCAGTCTGAAGCATACGCACAGCACGCACGCACGCACAGCACAGAAGTTACACAGATTTGAACGTACAACATTGATGAATGTAACTTATTTTTGCTTAATTTAAATTAATCAATGTGAAACATTGTGTCAAGCTACTGGGAACATATAGGTGACTTGAGGGTAAATGGCAGAACAAGTTTGAGACTGCATGTAGTTGTAGGCTAGATAGTAAGTGCGTTACAGGTGTTAGGATAGAAGGTGCTCTCAGAAGAGAAAAGCTTTCCAGTTCAAGTTCTGTTACCAGTGGCTCATACCGCTAGTTAAAACATGCAGTGAGCCGTAAGTGATGAGGTTTGCTGCTCTCCTTTGTTGCCTGCCTGACTGCAGGGTAACGTGCGCCATCGAGGGTGTGGTGACCTCCTGAAAGGGCACTTGTCAAAAAACAACTTCTTTTTTGCTGTGAGAATAGTCTATTTAAATGTTAAAAAGTCATCACTGTCTTGACTTTATTCCATTTCGTCTCCATTGCATCTTCTCCACGTTTGATTGCTGAATTGTAAAGTGATTGAACTGTAGCCATGGTCATGGCTTGTCTGAAGGGTCTGGATGGTATGGTCTGGTATGGTCCTAAGCTGTGCATGAGTCCCTATTAAACCTCTCTGTCCTCTCTCTGTGCAGGAGAAGAACTCTTTCCTCAACTACAATGTGTCCTGTATCCTGACCATGCCCCAGTACATGCGACAAGGCTATGGCAAGATGCTCATCGACTTCAGTGAGTACCAAGCCACTCTACGGCAAATGTCACTGCTAACACTTTATTTGACGGTGCCTTTTTTAGTATATCTACATGTAGATACCTAACACTAATTCTAATCCTGTGGTACAGTGTAAGTACCATGCACTGTACATGTAAGTACATATACTCTGTACCTAATTAGTGTAACAGGGACATTAAAATAAAGTGTAACCATGTCACTGTTATATAGTACTTGCTATGCTATACCATTCTTCAAAGCTTCATGTTAGTTGTTATATAATGTACAGTATGATGTTATACCAAATTTGATGTCCATCACTGCTTCAGTTTTCAGTGGTTGAGGAATGGCAGTTAAACTGAATACCATCGTTACCTTGCATTTGTTTAAGCCCTGTGAAGCCACTGAGTTAATTATGTTGCTCTTAAAAAACATTATTTTAGAATATTTGAATTTGTTAGAAATTGTAATTTTTGTCCTCTTCACCAGTACATTTGAGTAAAATTTTCTGCCATTGCTTCTGAAAAAATTATCTTCCATATATCCTAAAAACAAACAAAACAAAACTCTTCCATGACCTTTGACCTCTGCACACACACGTAGGCTACCTGCTGTCGAAGGTGGAGGAGAAGGTGGGGTCGCCGGAGCGGCCACTGTCTGACCTGGGCCTCATCAGCTACCGCAGCTACTGGAAGGAGGTGCTGCTGCGCTACATGTACAACTTCCAGGGCAAGGAGATCTCCATCAAGGGTAAGCACCCACACCGCGCTCCCCCCAACACACACACACACACACACACACACACACACACACACACACAGACAGACAGACAGACAGACAGACAGACAGACAGACAGACAGACAGACAGACAGACAGACAGACAGACAGACAGACAGACAGACAGACAGACAGACAGACAGACAGACAGACAGACAGACAGACAGACAGACCTCCGTCATAAAACTGTTTTTTTCTGTGGTTTCTCAGCACTTATGTACGTGGTTGTTGTTGCTGAGTTAAAAAAAACCCAAACGTCATGGGTAGTGTGAGAGATTGTAGCTAACTTGAATCAAAAGGGGGGGGCACTGACATCTAATATAGAGTATTGGCGAAATGTACACACCTGATAATTCAGCTAACACAATTGCATCCCTCTGATCATGGTATTCCCTTAGTTCGAGGGTCAGGGAATAGAGGACTAAGTTGTCTGTTAATGCCACTTTAGACCCAAGATGCATCGCTGTTGTTAGCGAGTTCTTGACTGCATGCCGCGATCCTTGTTCCTTGATTTTGTTTGGACGTTGAGTGACAAATGACACAGACAAGTTAGGCGCTGCTCTGAAAGTTTAACAGGTTTCAACTTAAAGCGCTATGAATGCTGCGCCAAAAAATAAAACGTTGACCGCCTAGAGCTCTTTTGTCACTAAGGGCGCTGTGAATGCCACAGTTGATTTTATAGAAAGTTGCCAAATTTGTATTGGAAACAGATGCTGTTGGCGCCAACGCGATGGCTCTGGACCCCACACAGCGCCTAAGGGCTTGTTTCATACATGTGATTTTTTTCCTGATTAATCCTGAATTGCTGATTTCCCAAACTGAAAATTCAACCCTCTCGCATCATGCTTATCCATTTTTCTAATGTTATAAACCCAGTGGAACCATAACAAACTGCCAAGAGCAAAACAAATCAATCCAACTTGCATATTGTACACATGTTTACACTGTGAGTGTGATGAACTGGTTGGTGTTGCCATACCTGCTCCATGTATTTTCCTGCTTTTGTTTTTGTGCTTTGCCACCAATCACATCCATGTTGTTTTTGTGTGTGTGTGTATCTGTCTCTCAGAGATCAGCCAGGAGACGGCAGTGAACCCCGTGGACATCGTCAGCACGCTGCAGTCCCTGCAGATGCTCAAATACTGGAAGGGCAAACACCTGGTGCTAAAGAGACAGGTAGGGAAAACCACTGGCCTACACACACACACACACACACACACACACACACACACACACACACTCCCCAGGAACCATTGCTGCCCACGTCATTGGTTGTCAGACTGAGTACATTTTCAGGTGGTGCACAGAAGGTGGTGCACAGAATAAATCTGTGAATGGGTTCGCCAAAGCATTAATCACGATACATTCCATATTGACCGATATTGATTTTTATCATGTGGTAGTGTGATTTCAAGGAACAGTACATACATGCACTGAGAGGAATGCACAGGATATAAAAAGTTTACAAAATAAATAATAATGACAACAGTAATAATAAACAACGATTAGTAGTCATGTGCATGATCATTGTCGAGCAGTGTTGCTCCCCACCTCACTGGTTGTCAGACTGGGGACAATTCCAGGTGATATACACAATAAATCTGTGAATGAATTTGTAAATCTTTTTTTTTTCCCTTCATATCTGCCTGTTGTAGGATTTGATTGACGAGTGGAAGGCCAAGGAGAACAAAAGAGGAAGCAAAACCATCGACCCCAGTTCTTTAAAATGGACTCCTCCCAAGGGCACATAGAACACGGCATGGACAAGCCTACATTTGCCCGTACCGTACCAGCAAAAACAACCACAGCCACAGCCACCTACACCTGAAGTGTCAAGACCTACTATTACAGATCTACAGATTGAAATTCTATTCATCATCCATCTTTATATCAGTGCAAAAGAGCAAAAACATGAATTCACATTGTCAAGCTCACTTTTGATACCATGGTATTTATTTTTTAAAAGATCCATTTCACCTGCATCAACTTTTAGGTGATATTTGCCGCATAAATTGATTGTTGAAGCAGCAAGGTTGCTTGTAGACTGTGCTCATGTTTTTTTGGTATTTTCTTGTTTTCTTTTGTGTTTTATTTTTATTTCATTATGAAAAAATTTTTTTTTCCTTTCTCTTAGATCCTAGATATATGACTGTGAGCCAGCACGGCTTTGTCAAACAGACTTAGGAAACAGAACTTCATCTGATTCTTGTTTTACATGTTTCTATTTCCAAAAATATAACTTCTGACTCCTTTAAGCACTGGTGGCTTCTTTTTCGTAGTTCCTGATACCATGCATAATTATAACAATTATAACCTAACTTTGTGAATAGACCAGGGTTGCAATGGTAACAGAAAACCTGAAAAAGTCATGGAATTTTACGAGCCTTTTTTTCCCAGGCCTGGGAAAGTCATGGAATTTAGTAAATTCATCGGACGATTTAAAAAGGTCATGACGTGACTTTTTTTAACAAGGGGCAGAGGCAGGTAAATAGACTTAACAATATTGTTTATGTTTTTATATGTTGTTATTTTGTGACGGAATTTGATCGTTCACATTGATTGGTTGATCCAATCAGTTCCCTCTCCTGTCATGATGTTGTTACTACACAATGAATGGTAGTCATGGTGAAAGAAAACACTTTTTTTCAGCATTTGACACAACCTGTGGCATTAAATGCACAAATTGATGTAATAGTAGGTTGCGAGAAGTCATGGAAATGTCATTTTAAGTTATGGAAAACTTTTGAAAGTTGAGTTGGAACCCTAAGAGACGCTCTGGTGCTATTTTTAATACACAATTCATCAAAGGCGGGGGAGGATCAGATTGTTGAACCCCTTTGATGTGGGGCCTCATTTCCTTCAACACCACAACTCAGGCATGCAAAACCGACATCAGATTAATGTTCACAGCGTAGCATTTGTTTGAAGTGTGTTTGGCATCAATCTCTTTGTCAGTTCACGTGTTTGACATGAAATTTTTTGATAAAAATCCACTTGACTTGGTTCATTGGCACCTGAAAAGGACTGTGTAGTATGCATACCAAAAACCACTCCTGCTTTGTAAACTGCACAAGGTTCTGGCCAGATGTGAACGGGACTTTAAAAAAAAAAACGCTGAGATTGGTCCTCATCAGCAGTGACTTACGGGTGCTGTAAAGGGTCAAAAGGTTGTTTGGTAGATGTGTAAAAAAGCAAATTCTCTGTGCCCTTCTTAGAGTGGAATGTAAAAAAAAAAGGAAAAGGCAAACCAGCAAAAGGAGCAGTCTAGGTAAAGGGGGATTAAGATATTTTACATTAAATAGATTATATATTTACTATCCATGCTCCTGAATTGATATATTAATTGTCTAGATTCTAGAATAGTGTATGGCTCATGTCAAGTCAAGCCATAAATAATGTTGATTAATGTGACTGTATATGCACATTGATTGTGCAACTAGAGGACGGGGACAAATCACAGAAATTGCCATAAGGGCTATCCAGCGACCTCTGCCAATAATTACTACTACTTACTGTCACATCCAGAAACATAACATCATCCCCTCTCCAAACCTCCAGACAAACATACAATTGTTTTGTTTGTATTTCAGGGCTAAAAAAAACACTCATTAAAATAAACAGTCTTTGTCAGTGGCCCAGGTGTGGTACACTTTATTTGTAGCTCACAGATACAACATGGGAGAAATTGTTTTTAACTGCCGGCGTGCATTCCAATAGAGGTCATGGGCCATTAGAAATACCGAAGTCTGTCCCACTGCTCTTCCATATCTAAGAGAGATGGTGAGAAATCAATATAATAATAATAATAATAATACATTCTATATTAAGTGTCTTGCAACTCACTTAAGGACGCTACAGTAAAACAAGAAAAGGACACAACACTTAGGCTGGACACATCATTGATTACAGTCTCAATCAGTTATCAGCTGGTATTAACATCTGTATAAGTTGACATGCTGGTACTGTAATATCTCAGTTTAACGCACCTAAGTGCTTGCCCGTGTCCTCCACCACGTCTGCTACAGAGCTGGCATCCACCTCGGGAGCTATCCTTCTCAGAGCCTCTGAAAAAACACAACCCCATCATAGGCAGTGAGAGTACTTACACGTGTATTAGGCCTACTGCAGTGAACTAAGAAGTTAAAGTTTAATGAGTGGATGTACAGTAAAATCAATGCAAACACTGGCATACAAAATGAGGCCATATTTAATAGGCTAGAATGTGCTGGAAAAAACAAGATACAGGACATGTATGTTGTAGCCTTTATAATGACCTGGATAACAGTTTGAAATTTAAGGTAGCAAAAAAATTAAAATAAAAAAAAATGGCTTGGGTCTCATAGGGTTAAAAACAAACAAAAAAGTAAAAAAAATGTTTTTTTAATGTTACTGATAGGTAACATTATTATTATGCTTATTGTCACAGAGAAGATTAGAAGTTCTGTTTAAAAACGGTGGGAAGGGAGGTGGGTGGTGGTGCACAACTAACAAACAAGAAAAAAGCAGCAACAAATGTTTAAATGAATACACAAGTAGGGCAGGTGACGTAAAAGGTAGCTCATGGCACTCAGTGCGTGACGCACATGGACAGCTATTTAGGAGTGCTGACGAGCTTTGTGTCTTTTGTTCACAGAGACTAAGAATGGGGATGACGTCTCATCAGAGAGGCTCCTGTGCTTCGGGTGTGAATAGAGGGGAGAAAATATTCACTTAAAATGTAATTAAAAAAAAAAACACATTTAAAAAACAAATGAGGAGTCCACAGAAAAAAAGACAGTGCAGACACTGAGAAAATGTCATTTATAAGTTTGGTTTTTGATTTGATTTGATTTTAGCTTTACACTGTGCTTGTTTATTCACAGCATTACTGTTGAAAAAGCTGGTGTTTCAGTGCAACTACTGATAGGGGAAGTGACTTGAACAATGTCATTTTGTGACTATGCCCGTTTTTCTCATAGACTCCTCTAATGTGGTAGTATGTGGCTACATTTAGAGAAGTCCTTGTAAACCACAGTTAAACAATACTTCCTCACAGGCTTTGGGTTGGATTAAGAGCTTGGTATAGGCAATAATGGAAAAAAGTAAGCAATAATGTGACAGGGAAAAAAATCCTAGATCTTTCATCCCCACAGGTGTATATAATAGGAATAATGAAGCAAAAAGCTAGTTAAACAGACAGGTAAGCCCTCTGATGGTGTCATTCGGTCCGGTGGAAAAGATGCCATTTTACAGCCCTGTGACTTCTACAGATGATGTTCCTTTTTATTATTTTTGCTGGACAATCTAATGTACTCTAATGTACACTATTGTAATGTGCATGCAGTTTTGAGAAATATAATGCCATATCAGATAGACTTGACAGTGACATTGTATGTCAACCATTTGCAGCATTAGGCTTACACAGCAAAAGCTCTGGATACTGAAATGCCTACTGATGTGCTTGGCTCTGCTGCCCAAGTGGTTTTAATGTGTGTATGGTAGAACTTACACTGACCCTGGCCAGGTCAGGTCAAGCGCTTTCACCTGTCAGCTCACCTTTGGTGATGGCGTCCAAAGCCCTTCGGCCCATCAGCCCCACAAATATCCCTCCTTTATTTCCTGTGGACATAAAAGAAGATGGGATTGGCTCTCATAAGGTGTGTAAACGTGTTTTCTGACGTGCAAAGGCAAAAGACTAACTTTAGTTTTGGGCAAAATTGAGTTATATATGATATATTTTGAACAATAAACATTAGTTTTATCATGTGGCCAAATATCTTGAGTTAATTTTTTTTTTTTTTTTATTTGGGGCAGGGGAGGATAAAATGTGTTAAATGTTAGTTAGTTAGTTAGAGCTTTATTGATCCCCATGGGGCAATTGTATTTGCAGTACAGTCGCTGGCACAAGACATGAGACACAGACAGGCATATCAACAACAAAAGAACACATACACAGCAAAAAAAAATAAAAATAATAATAATTGCTATTCACACTAGCACACACTATATTGGATGGTTTACCACTTGGCCTCGTTTAGTGCTTTTATTGCTTGGGGTACAAAAGAAATAAGATAAGATGTTGTCGTTGCTGTAACTCTGAAATCACACGCAAGTGGAAGATTTTTAAAGGCGTTTCCCTCAGTTTCACACTTTGGTGAGCTAAGGTCTTTTGTTTTCTAGGGCAGTTTTGGGGGTAGCATTTTGGGGACTTCCCCATCTGGCTGACCTGTATGAGAACTATTAGCTGTTTTAGGGACGATGAGAATTTGGATCAGTTTGTCAGTTTGGCACTCTGACATTTATGCTATATGCTACTGTGAGAAAATCTTGGCTTGGTATCGTTCCTTGCTTATGATGGCTGAGTTAATTAAGTGCTTAGACTTGAAAGACTATTAAAATACTTCTGTGTGTGTATTTGTTTTGTGTGTGTGTGTGTGTGTGTGTGTGTGTGTGTGTGTGTGTGTGTGTGTGTGTGTGTGTGTGATGTCTGCGACACTCACGTCGCCTTTGTACCCGCACTGGCTCTTGGCTGTCTGAAATCAGAGAAGGGAGTGTTTACTTGATTTTTGATTGACAGCCGCACTTTTGACATTAGGCAATTTGCTCTATTACAGAAACGACAAGGCCCCCCCAGGCAAATCTGTCTGTGACTGGGGTCAGCTGGGAAAGCAGTGTGGATGGGTGTGGATGAAACTTGGGAGCATTTAAAGTAATAGAAACATGCAAATGTATCATTCGGCTGGCTTTAAGTAAGGTCATGTCAACATTTTACACACACACACACAAACACACACACACAAATTAAAGAATCTGAATCTCTGAAAAAAGGGAACTTTTTTCAAAAAGTAATATCCTGATAATATTTACATGACTCACAATGGCAGAGGTACTTTGAACATTTTACAACAATGCTGTAAAACGGGCATAAACAGCACAGTCATTCCATGAGTGAATTTTTATATTTTGTATTCACATCTTACAAGCAAATATACGCGCATTTGGTATTTGTCAATGTGTGCATTGAGATCATATATTTTTTTATGTAAGCTATATTTGGTATATTTGAGAGAATATTTATGAACAATTTAATATTGACTTTTTCCCTTCCAGAGTTTGTACATTTGTTAATATAAGTTTGAATATTTGTTATATACCGTTATATTTGAATTCAAAAATGACATAATCTGTCAAGTTTCAGGTAATATCTACTGGAAAAAAAAAGACTGATTACATTGAATTTCTTGTAACAGACTAAACTGAAACATTTCTATACTAATGATAGTTTATGCTAGTGATATGCAATTAATAATTACTTCATATATTGTATGTTATATAAGTGTATGCTACGATTTTGTTATTTTTCTATAGTCGAGTTGGTCTAGTATGTTTTTTTATAATTTGGTATTTATAGTCTTGTACATCACCTTGGAGAAATGCAATAAGTAACTGTATATTATGTTATTGTATATATACATACATACAGTATAACATATATTCTTAATATAATGTTCATAATAGTGTGACTGCTAACAGTGGACACATGTGAGTTACCTGAGCGTTTGCCCATGAGGCCGTAGAACTGGCTAGCTTTGGACCTCTTGACAAGGCTGTCCTGCTCATCCGCTAACTCACTCAGTGCAGGCTCCCCCTAACACACACACACACACAAACACTCACACACATACACACACACACACACACACACGCACATACACACACACACACACACACACACTCACACACATACACACACACACAGCAGTAGGCAATGGTAAACACATTAGCGTAAGCAAGGCTATTATCAGCTTAGTGGTGAAAAAAATGTAGATGCGAAATCAGTTTAAAATAAACATTATAAATTCACTTACTCAAACCCATCTCTGTGTCTACTTTCACGGGGATAACTTCTTTTTCCCTGCTTAAAGCTTCATTTTAAGTGGACCAGCAACAGAAATGGCTGATAATATAGGCACTATGCCAATAATAGGATCACTTCCACTACAACTCTACCACAAATGGCTCAATGTTAAAATGGATGTCTTCATGCAACTGGAAAAATAAATATTTTATATATTTTATAAAAATCTAAAATAAATATACAGAGAAATATCTATCAGTGAATCTTTGGACATTAGGTATCACCTTGTATAATTACACTGAATGCAAGTCTGGATGTGTTGATCATCCAGCAGCATTTATTAAGGACAACTCCTGTGAAAAAGCTCCCTTTACATACAATGTGATTTACAATAACTGATATGTTCTTACAGTTTCTCAAAACGAGTTAATTTGGTCAAAAATTATCCTGTTAGTTTGATTAAACTTTAACCAGCCTTACAAATGAGGCAGTGAGATTTCGATAATACATGTGTCTTTAATCTGTGGTGATACAAATATAATATTTCACTTAATGCCATTTTTAGTATGCTTAATAAACCAAAACTTTGTTCAGCAACTAAAAACAAATGCCAGTGTCTATGACATTTCAATTCAATTGTAAAAACAAATCCTTCTAAACCTAGTGACCTTTTTAAGTTGTCTCCGGTACGCCTACCTGCCAGTTTGTGGATAACCAGTTGTCCTTATTGAGGGCCAATGAGATTCCTTGCACACTGTAGATGAGGACAGTCAAGGGAAGAAAGGCAGCAAGGAGTCTCCAGATCTCCATGTGGACTACACTAATAACTTAACAGGAATTTGGAAAAAATAAGAAAACTAAATACATACAGTATGACTTTATAATATATACAATGCTGTTGTCTCTGTTGTTTTGTTGTTGCTGCTGCTCCACCTAAAACTCCAGATCGGTAAGATGCTTCAGTGAAATAGATGAGAAGATCAGAGTGGTTGATTTTCCTCTGCTATTTTTCATTCCTAGTCTGACACAGCCTGCAGTATTGGTTGTACCCATCGATTCAGGCAGTATTTATACCCTTACAACTGTTGGCAGCCCCCTTCTCACACACACACTAGTCTCCCTCACACTCCCACCCAAGGACCCCCCCACCCCCACCCCCACCCCACCTTGCCCCCACCCCAAATCCCCCTCACCAGGGGGATTGGGAGCAATTACGTTATGTTACAAAAGACAGCGATTACACCTTCTTACGTCCCAATGGCATCACTGAAAATGCCACATCTCTGAGAACCATAAATGGATGCTTGGGATGAAGACAGAAAAAAAATACACAAACAATACCAAATTGCATGTTTGCCATTATTCCTGAAACCTCAAACCGTAAAAAACCTGAGCGCAAAAAGCCGGGAAGGATGGGTGGGGTGGAATGGGTTGGGGGTGGTGGGGGTTTAAATTTCTTTTTTATCGTTCACCATTCGTTTGACGTCTTCAAATATTTGACGTCGCAGTGAGCTTTGCTCATTTCCTGTCTTCTGGGCCGTGGTCCCCTTACGCCACATGGTCATAACAATAAACACAGCGTGTGTTTGTGAGCGGAATTGGACAGACGCCATCGCCGACGACTGTCAGCGCAGCCACTGTGGCGGGGCTAAACCCTGTTTTTGACTTTGACTCTGATGCGCTTTGCTGCTTTGATTGTGTGGAGTGAGTTGAAAGACCACCACCCAGCACCCCCCCCACCACCCCCCACCACCACCACACAAACACACACACACACACACCCCGAGGCTTTGAAGAAACAGGTGGTAAACACTGCCTTATGTCATAGGGGCGCCCACGAGGTCCTGTTATGTTACACACACACCACTTAATTAAGTCCTTGTTGGAGAAAAAAAAGGAAAAGGATAAAGACAAAAAAAACCCCAACGTCCTGTAGGCAAGGTTTTCTCACACACACAACTCTCCATCCTCCAAAGGCCCATATTCTTTCAGACTTTGGTGAAGTTGCCATTAGCATTGACCAGTTATGGAGGCTGCACAGCAAAAAGACCAGTGTCAGATCAACCAGTGTCAGAGTTATTTTAACACTGTTGAGGGTTTATATAGCTCCACACTTTCCAGAGTTAAAATAAACACTTAAAATAAACAAAATGTGAAATAATCCCAACTCTAGACATCATTTGAATCAGAAATTGTTAAAATGACACTTCGAGAGTTACAATTAACACCCAAATGTTTAATTCTGAAATTTTAACTCTCCAATTTTTTGCCCTGTGTCGTGACTGTGGTTAAATAATGGTGTGAGTGACAAATCGCTCTGTCACTATGGTCATTAAGGAAGTCTTATAGGCGAGAGGTGACAGCACGCCCTGATGAAGGTCTAGTATGGCCGAAACTAGTCAATGTTTTTTTTTATTATAATAGTTTAATCCCTGCATTAAATAAAGGGGTTTTAAATTTATTTTCTTGACTGACTGTGTCAGAGTGCTTGGAGCATGTTCACATTACATATTAGAGATTTTTGATTTGTACTGGTGTTGTGCAGTTGTTTGTTTTTTTTTTGTCTTTTTTCCCTTTGTGTAGAAGAGGTGAAACATCTTTTATTTATTATGTTTATTTAGCATTTATTTTACCAGGGAATAAAATCACATTCAGATCGAAATCTATTTTACAAGTGAGCCCTGGTCAGGAAGGCAGCACATTAAAGACAACAAAACAATGTACAAAACATAGTCAATAAATTACAATTCAATAATTCACAATTCTTCCAGCTAAAAAGAAGAAGAAACCCAAGTTGCCTTACAACTCAGGGAACCCACACCACAAAAAGACCCATGTCGAATAAACTCCAACAGAATTAATTTTGAAACTGTTGATAGTTTATAAAGCTCCACATTCTCCAGATTTAAAATGAACACTTTTTAAAATGTGAAAAAAAAACCCATCTCTGGACACCGTTTAAATTAGAAATTGTTAAAATTACACTTTGGGAGTTACAATTAACTCCTAAAATGTTTAACTCTGAAATTTTAACTCTCCAATGTGTCTGTGTGTATGACTACAATGTCCTGGATGAATGAGAACACACACAGATATCCTGCTGTGTGCATGTACCCAGAGAGGCCCAGTGGTGCCTGTGTGTGTGTGTGTGAGTGAATCAAAGTAAGTTTAGAGGGTGGGCGATGAGTGTGTGGTCTGTCATGTAATTGTGGCTACTTGAACAGCAAACGTTTATCTCTTAGATGTGTGATAAATGCTAAAGTACTAAAGCTGCCTGTGGTCTTAATGAGATGTCGTTAGAACGAACAAACACTGTTGGCCAGATGCGATCCAACTGAAAACAGAGTATTTGATGGCAGTGATTTAGTTTTATACTTGTGAAATATTTATTTTCAAATACGCACACACACACACACACACACACACACACACACACACACACACACACACATCTGTCTGCAGGTGATTTGTAACCTGTGTCATCTTGGCAGCAGCAGCAATCAGGCCTGTGAGAAAAATGTTTATCCATTCTTTCTGCTTTGAGTGTGTGTGTGTGTGTGTGTGTGTGTGTGTGTGTGTGTGTGTGTGAGTGCGCTTGTGTGCATTGATCCTTTAAACATACATATATTTGTGTGAGCACTTACAGGTGTTCATTGATTTGTATGCTAATAATCCTCCCACAACAAAAGAAGTTAAGACCTCCCTTTACTCTGAAGTACTGCACAGTAAAATGCTGGCTTAAAAAATGGCCTGGTCACATCTTGATTTTTGGCCTCTACGAGTGGTTTTAAGTACCTCTGAGTGGAGGCTGGCATATAGCGGATTGAAAGTGTTTTTAATGTCTTTTTACAAATACACATAAAACCACTTTTAAAAATAAGACATATTGTGTGCATATATTTTATTTAGTGTGTATCACCCTTTCAAAACATCTGCAAATCATTTTAATATACATTGTTTGTTTTAATAGTTTGATGGATTGCGGCAAGAATGTCACATAGCCTAAATCCTGCATTTAGTACAACAATGCCTTTCAAAGTCTTTATTTATCATTTTCTTGTTTTTTTTTTTTTGCCTCGCTGTTCTCCCCTGAAAATGGCTAACCCAATTGAGCTGTGCTTTAAAATAAAGCGCTTCCATTGAAATATGGATGACACAAACACATTGTTGGCTTTGATCTAGCCACAGGTGCTTCACAAAGCGAGAAAGCAATTTAGGGTAATTTGCACTGAACAGCACTTGAGCCCGTGCGAGCGCGAGGTGCATCGTGGAGTCCGAACGGCGAGTGGTGGTGAATCAAAAGAAACGGTCGTCCGCCATTTGCATGCGAAGCGACGGCGTTCAAAAGGTACAGGGTCGGCTGCGCTCAAACTGTGCCAATACGGCTCTCAAGCCCTTGCCCATTCAGTCGCAGCTCAACACATTCAAAATGTACTACTCAAGCTTTGTGGTTATGCGATTCTTTTTTTTTACTATTGCGAGTGCATGTTTTGAGATCTGACTTGCCCTACGCGTTTTACTCTGGCTGCTTCATTTCACTACATTACAATACATTTAGCGGATGCTCTTATCAAGAGTGACTTACAGACAGTTAATTAGGTAGTGGGACAGTCCCCCTGGAACAATGTGGGGTTAGATACCTTGCATATGGGCACCTCAGCCATGGATGACATGGCAGATAGTGCTGGTTATTCACTCTCTCCCACATTTTTTCTTCTGGTACAGGTTTCTAACTTGCAACCCTGTGATCCCAACCAACTCCCTACCCATTATGCCACCGCTGCCCCAAAATGGAGTTGGAAGTGTCAGGTCAGATGAACTCATGGACCATCACACTGAAGAGAGGTTTTCTCTCTTTCTCTATCTCTTTCTCTCTTTTTTTGTTTTTAATTTCTTATGCCCCTTTGGGGCTGTAAATACAGTATGTGTGTACTTTGCATTTGACTGTTTAACTAATCCCTTCCCCACACCCTTTAAAGGAGCTCTTTTAAGTGAGGAGCACGTCGAAATCTCCCTTTATACCATGTTAACGGGACTTCTAGATAGCTGTTGATTGTTGACTGTGTGTCAGAGAGAGAGAAAGAAAGATATATATATATATTTCATCTTTGTACTTTAAGGAGGTGAATAATCCTGATCTAATGATTTGGTGAATGTCTCCTGGGTCTCCTGTGTCCTTGCGTCACCTGTGTGCACAGTGCTGTGATTTCAGTCATGTACTGTAGGATTCAGTTCCTGTGAGATCAAATCCCTTAATTAACGACTCATGCTTGGGGGCTTAGCTACATACATTCAAAAGACATGTTTGATGAGAGATGAGACACATTTCTGTTTTGGTACTTTCGTTTCTTTTGTGCCTTAAGAAATCCTTTTAAATCTTTTTCCGTTTTCGACATCTTCTCCCCCCTTAAGGGCCATAAGTACATTATACATGTTTTTGCCCATTTGACTAATTGACCAATCTTATCCCCACATCCCTCATTTATTCAATTATAGTATTCAGTTGACAACGAGGTACCAACTTGAACGCACCATGGGTGTACATTACCTATAAAGACCCTAAAACACCTGAGTAGGACCATACGTGTGAGTACTGATGTAAGATATACTCAGACAAACAAACTGTGGAAATTAACTGTTAAATGATGTTAAAGGTTAAAAAGGGAGATGTTTAAAGTGAGGAGCACTTTAAAATCTTCCTTTAAACCATGTGAAAGGGATTTTTAGTGAGCTGTTGATTGTTGACTGTATGTCAGAGAGTGAGAGACAGAGGATGAGGAAGAGACAGAGACAGAGACAAAGACAGAGACAGAGAGAGGCCCTACAAAATACACAAAAACCTGACACATTTTGAATAAGCTCTGTCACAATAGTCAACAGTTACAGACAATAAGGCGAATAAAAATCCCTTTTGCAATTACAGTTTACAGATGTAGCTTTTTTATTTTCATGAACAATCTTTTATTCTTCATGATTATATTTCCATTAATTGCTTTACTTTAAGGAGGTGAATTATCCTGATCTAGTGATTTAGTGAAAGTCTCCTAGGACTTGTGTGTCCTTGTGTCACCTGTTGTGCACAGTGCTGTAATTTAAATCATGCTCCTGTGGGATCAAATCACTTACTTAATGACTCATGCTTGGTGGCTTAGCTACATTACATTTTAATGGCATGTTCGATGAGAGATGTGTCGCTTGTGACATTTCTGTTTTGGCACACTCCTGCTCTGCGGTTTAGGGCGCCTAGAGGTCAGATTGAGCTATTTATCTTATTTTCCCTTTTATCTTTCTTTTTCACACACAAACACACAAAACACAACACACACACGTACGCACGCACGCACGCGCACACACACACACACACACACACACACATACACAGACACACAACGAAATTCCCACACATGCGCACAAAAGGATGTCCACATGCATATTGTACATAAATGCAACAATCACTTTAAGAAGAGTCATGTAGCTGCCTAAAACTGTATCTGGGTCATGCATTACATACACTAACATGCACGATGGCCAGCATGTATAAGCACAGAGTTTGCATAAATACAAATCCACACAAATACATCCATTTATCAATTGATTCAGAATGATCTTACAAAGAATCCCACCTCCCCAACCCCAACCCCATCCCATAAACACACATACACGCAAGTATGCACACACACACACACACAGACACAGAGACACACACACACACACACATTCAAACTGAATTTTTTGGCTGTACAGGGCTTATCATAACCACACACACACACACACACACACACACACACACACACACACACACACACACACACACACACACACATTCAAACAGAATGCACAGCACAGGGCTCATCATAAGCTCCAATCCTGCAGGCCTCTTTAGATGATTGTGTGTGTTGTATAGCTTTTCTAGCTAAATTCCCAATGAGCTGCATGACTTTACTGTAAGAACCAGGACTGCATGTTCCATCCATCATCCTCACACCATTCTCCAATCCTCCAGTCTCCAATTCTCCAATCCTCCAGTCTCCAATCCTCCTTCCCTCCATTCACACACCCCGTCTCCGTCTCCATCCCTCTCTCACACCATTCATCCCCTTCTCCAATCCTCCTGTTGCCTTCCAGTTGCTGTAATAGCCTTGGGCCTTCTGCTATTGTTGCTTTACATCGACCCCTTGGATGGAATTGATTTGGTGGGCTCCTGTTTTGTGTTTGTCCCCCCACCCCCATCCGCACCTCCCCCACCCCCTTTTTCTTCCACTCCCTTCTTGCCTTTTTTACCTACCTGCCTGAAACCACTTACCTCATCTTTTTTTTTTCTGTGCCCCATCTCACCCATTCACTCCATGGATGCCTCGATAGAAAGGCAGCCATCTTCCTCCTGGCTGATAAGAATCACAAACACCACAAGCCCATTAGCAAGAATGAGAGGGAGACGGAGAGAGAGAGAGACTGAGAGAGACAGAAAGAGAGACAGAGAGAGAGAGAGAGAGAGAAAGAAAGAGAGAGAGCATGTGCACCGAAATGTTGATTTCATTCACATTCCCCTTTCATATCATTCCATATCAAATTTACTGAGATCATTTTCCGTTGCCAAGTAGGCACGTACAAACTGACATATTGTTTTTAAATATTGGTTCAGTAATTGCTGAATGCCATCAAAAAATGTAGTTGCAGTGTACTTCCATTACTGCGTGTTTTTTCCCCTCTTTTTTGTGGATCCCTCTCTCTCTCTCTTTCTCTCTGTCTCTCCTCGT
>CM059287.1:13563114-13585614 GCA_030347295.1 Setipinna tenuifilis | reverse complement strand
CTGTTACACACTCATCTTCTGGGCAACCGCTTTACTAATGAGGCCACATGTAGAGTCAAGGAAAATAAATATCATTTTGATAATAAAATAGCTCCATAAAAAAATCAAACTAATATCATTATAGTCATAGGCAGTATATTTATACAGCCAAAGTGCCTGAGGGTGTAAAACAATGGGGAAGCTAATTAAAAGGAATAATAAAAGTGGTAATCATAACCCCAATACAATGTACATTTACATAGGAAAACTAAAACAAACAGACAAACAAACAAACAAAAAGACATTGAAGCCATCTCACCATATAACATGTTGTAGAATATCAGAAACTACACAACACAACCACTTCACACATTAATGAGTCAACATATAAAAATGTAAAAAAAAAAACAAAACTATTAGCTAATAAGGTGTTTTTTCAGAGAAAGTAGCAAAGCTGCCTCAGCCCTTCATATAAGTTCTGTGTTATTAGGAGCTGCAGCACAACCACATGGCAGTGTTTTTTCCATTTCTGACAGATTAATATAAAGTTCTCAACTGGAGAATAAAGCCTTGCGATGAGCGCTAGCCTCTATCCAGGGACTTTCTGTTGTCATGAACTCCAGCAGTACTTATATTTACAGCATTTTTTCGCTATAACTATTGTGTGTCACAATGGAGACTACATATCACCCCTCTAGACTAAACTGGGGTAGGCAAGGAGAGGAAGAATGAGGGGGGGTGGGGGGATGGAGGGGCTGGGGGTAACGATTTACACGAAAAAGCTTTCCGATGCCTGCAGTGCTGTGACTATTCAGTTAATGTGGCACACACAGCCATCCGAAATAAAGTCCGCCACAATGGTGGGCGTTGCATGGAGTCTCTCGCCTCACACGAGGCCATAAATTATCACTGGAGCTTGTCCTCGGGTGTAGATGACCCAAAAGGGCCTGCTCTCATGTTCCCTTCGCTGTTTTGCACGTTTTATTTTTCTTTTCTGTTTCGTTTTTTTTTTCTTTCTTTCTTTTCTGGGGCTGTTATGCCCCCTTTCGCACTTTGTGTGGTTCCTCTGGAGGATCATAAATTTTGGATCTCACAGGGTCTCTTCGCGTTTGTCAACGGATCTGAGCCATCTTTGCTCCACTCTTCTTGTGTGTCATCAAGGACAAAAAAAAAAAAAAACGTGATCACGCTCGAAATACTGTCACACCAGCTGTCTTTCAAATATGCATAAACACACACACATACACACACACACACACACACACACACACACACACACACACACACACACACACACATGGAAGTAGACACACAAGAACACACATGTGGGCATTCACTGACACAAAAGAATACATAGACATATTCATGCATATACAGACACATACACAGCAGCAGACTAATACCTCCCCAGGTAGCCATAATGGTGACAGACAGTTTTTTTTTCACAAACCTCAAGTGGGTCCCATTAGAAGCATTCTGGTCTGATTAGACACTTTACACACACACACTTACACTGTAATACACACACACACACACACACACACGCACTCTGTCTTACACTCTGACACGCACACACACACACATATGTGATAGACCAAAAAAATGCAAAAGCTTGCCCCTCCAGTTGGTCTCCAGAAAGAAGGCCATCTGAGCAGCATCCCATCCGGTCCCACACACTGACACACACACACACACACACACACACACACACACACACACACACGCACACACACACCCACACAAACAAGCACCATCCGTCCTGCAGAGCTTCACAAGGATTCCAGAGGGGGCCTTGTGTGTGTGTGTAACACGCAAACACTCAGGCTAACAGTCCTCAATAGTCTGCAAAGTGTCCTGTGAGCAGCCAACTGCCAATGTCAGCATAGAGAAATTAATAAGTACAACAGGAATAAAAATACAATAAAAAAAAAGAATTGAAATAAATTGGGCCCAAGAAGCAGTAGCCCCGTTTATATGGACACCTTTTTTGAATCCGATTGAATTTAATCAGATTATTAGAATTCTACCGAACTGTTTATATGAGCCTCAAATAAAGAGATTCGCGTTTGAAGAAAGGTGTAAACCACCTATTTTAATCGGTTTGAAAATTTAAACGGTTTCATTTGAATCCGATTATTTGACTGTATATATGGGACGTTTTTAATCGGTTTCTGTAAATAAAGAGATTAAAAGTGAAATTTTGTGTCCATGTAAACGGGGCTAATGTCTTCCAGTCTGAGGAGATCCTGATAGCTGACCAAACCACTTAGTGCATATGTGAGGGGAACCTCCTCAGAATTCAAGGAATTACTAACTTCCTGAGTGATTAAGTCAATGGAAATGCACGCCTCAAAGGCTGTTATCCCACTTATGGCTTGGTTACTACACTCGACACTTTAGGAAACATTTTAATTATTCTATTATTTCTTTAGAATTGGGAATCTTTGTCTTTTGTCTTTTGTTCAGTGCAACCTGTCGTTAAAAAGTAGAGCGGAAACGCTACTGTTAAATTAGCCTATATGGTTGTTACCATTCTATGTAGCACTGACATGAAACAGTGCTTAAACTTTATGCCAGAATTTTAGAGCTACTTTCCATAGTTGAAACTTGTAATGGAATTTATCCATACCCCCGCCAGCCAATCAGAAAAAAACATTTAATTTTGGCATGGGCATGTTTGTGCCTCATTTCAGGAGCTATGTGTTGCAAGGGCTTCACTCATGGGCCAAATGCATCACCAGGGCATACACTACGCTGCCTATTTTCAAGGACTCCTTTGCAAACTTTACACATGAAGAGTCTCTGTGGGCTACATACATACACCCATGTCAGCCGTGTTCTAAGAAGGATGCAGCCCTCAAAATAAGACACAGCTTTTGAAATGGGACAGCCATGTCATTACATGCATTCTGAAGAATTTGGCTGACCAATGTGGCCTTCGAAGGGTGCATCCCTTAAATTGAGACACAGGTATGGTGATATGATAACACTTCCTTATTAGTGTTTACCTCGACTGAATAAAGTCATCAACCTCAGTCAATTAACATGCCATATCTACCAGTCCGGGACAACAGGTAACTTTCCCTTGACAGCTTTGTTTGCTTTCTCCTGCTAGCTTTGCCCAACATACCAGTGCATAATCTGGGAGTTATCTGTTAAAAAAGGAATTCAAGCTAATATCACACAATCCTCACATTTAATGCAGATTAATCCCCGCATTCACCTAGCATTGGCCTGCATACCACTTGTAGCTGCTTACTTTGTGCATCTTTCATTTCACTGTCGATCT
Source organism: Setipinna tenuifilis (assembly GCA_030347295.1). Classification (NCBI taxonomy): domain Eukaryota; kingdom Metazoa; phylum Chordata; class Actinopteri; order Clupeiformes; family Engraulidae; genus Setipinna; species Setipinna tenuifilis. The sequence continues at coordinate 13,582,346 of CM059287.1, read as the reverse complement.
ATCTAAACCCAAAGCCTTTGTGCTAGTCAGTGACACCATCGCTATGCTATCTATCCATGTATTACGATGCTATTGTCTGAGTCACGCCTCTGTCAAGTAGACTGTAAAGGCGGGCTGACAGGCATGGGGTTGTCTTGAATGCCTCTCATCACGGCGCGTTTGTCCTCAAACGGATCAGCGCCGTGACCCTATCGAGTCAGGTCAGGCTCGGCCTCACGTCGTTATTTGACGGGCAAAGCGATAGCTCACGCGAACGATCCCGTCACCTCCCCCCATCGCGGCTTAGCGCTTGCCAAAACATGGCGAACAGGTATTGTGCGGTTTGTTTTTTTTTCTAAAAGAACGTCTGTCTGTCTGTGTGTGTGTTTCTATCTCACACACACTTGTTTGCCTAGACATAGCCCTCCTGTCTAGTAAAATAAACAATCACCTGTGTGTTCATTGCATAAGTCTGCGATTCCAGTCTTGTTTTTTTTTTTCGCCCTTACTGTATTACTTGAACACTGAGTTGGTATCCCTGCTGTAGAGAAGTCCTAACTTGAAGTACAAACAGCACTGCAGCCACAGCTATCAATCGCACCTTTCAGAAAGTTAAAAACCCCTGCCACATATTTTGTCCAACCATTTTCAGAATCAGCTGAGCGCACAAATCATCCTAAATATGTGGCAGGTTTTAGCCTTCTGAAGCACCAGGATTGACACCGGGATTGACTACAACTGCAATGCAAACTGTACAGTCACTGCACTGCAACCCTATAACTCCAGAAGCACTGAAGGATGAGGACATTAGGCCGAATTAGTAGGCCATTTAGGAGGCCGGTTACACAGTTACGCACTTTGACTGCACAAGGTGCGGCTTTGCCTATGCCAAGCCGACCTCTTTGTGGGCTCGACTCCAGCTCGGCAAATTTGCTTATGCTGCACTGCGGCCAGTAGCTGGCATTTGCTCAGACAAACCGTGAAGGGGGTCAGAGACGTAGAGGATAATTAAACTCGGGAGTTTGGCATGTAATGCCGTTTTACAGCAAATTACACAACATTACATTCACTTATTCAGATTCAGGTGTGTTAATTGAGAGGAATTTTACACTTCATGTTCATCTTGTATTTATATAAATATAAATAGTTATTATAGCAAAACATGTACATTTGTGTGTGTAATCCTTGGCTGCCAGACCCATTGCCCACTGGTGTGGTCAGCATCGTGAGCCACTGTCATGGCAAAGATGGCCGCCCTCTGTATGATGCTACAGAGGAAGAGTGTTTAACTGCTAATCTGTGATCCAGATCTTTCTATTTGTAATTGTTGACGTGTTTTACAATGTTACAATCAAAAATGAAATGATCTCATCTAAGAAGTTGTTTTTGTAAAAGAGCATGCTGACTTTGTAAGAAAGTGTGTGTGCGTGTGTGGCTGTAGTCAAGTTTGTATCTGTGGCTAAATTCAACACTGTGCCTTAAAGCTATTCTTATAGGTGAACACGCACACACACACTCACATACACACTACCCATAAACATGCTCTGAAATGCCAGCCAGCATTTCTTGACACACACACAGACACAGACACACGGAAACGTACACACTCATAGTCATACACACGTCTCAACCTACCCAGACATGCACGCACAAACACATACCTTGACAGACACAAACACACCTACACAGGCCTTTGATGCTGTCGGCTTTTACGAACTTTGTGTCACACCCTCCCCCACCCCCCACCTTAACGCACGCCATCCAACCCCCCCACCACCACCTCCACCTCCACCACCACCACCACCCCTCTCCTTTGCAATGGCCTTCTCTCTTCTGCACTCTGTTTTTTTTCCCCATTTATATTTCTTTCATATATGAACCTTGACCTATGAACCCTATAGGGACCATCTACCTGCCAAGGGACAACATATAGAAATTAGTCTGTATAGCACAGTCTTTACACTACAGTCTTTGTAGTTATATAAGTCTTATAATTGACATTGATTTTAAACTATCCCTGCTTGAAATCAATACACTTCCAAGTTAGACCTTTTTGGACTGCGGTGCTCAGACTCTGTCTTGCACAATAAAAATCACATCAACAGAGTAGGTCATGTCAAGTTAAAGCATGCTTTACTTAGCATTTTTCAAAGGAACACATGCTTAAAGCCAAGTAATCAAACGTTTATTCGGTCAGGCATAGCAAGATGCTCTCAGCAGAATCAAACTGTGCATTGCAATGCATCATATAACATTGTTTCAATACATTCAGCAACAGCGCTAATGTGCCGATATAACACACTGTCTAACACAGCCTTGTGTTTTCTTGCCAAACTGTGGAAGCACTTTGAGCTACACCCTTTGTATGAAATGTGCTTTATAAGCAAAGATTATTTTTAATATCATTATTATTATTATTATATTATTACATAACACACTGATCTGGTTTAGCTATTCTATGCTAAGCTACAGTACGCTATGCTAACTTTATGCTACTTCTAGGGTGCCGCCACAGCTGCTGCTTCTAGCTGCTGCTGCTGTGCTGGGGCTGCTCTCTCTCTCTCCCTCTCTCTCTCTCTCTCTCTCTCTCTCTCTCTCCCTCTCTCTCTCTCTCTCTGCTGTGTTTGCAGTCGGCTTTTTGGAGCCAGACACCCTGAGGCGGCGGCAGCGCCAGCAAGTCTTCCCACCTCTGCCTCTGCGGTGAGGGATGACATGTCAGAGGCTTTGAAGGGCAGAAGAGGGAGGGAGGGAGCGAGGGAGAGAGAGAGGGAGAGAGAGAGGGAGGGAGGAAGAGCAAGAGAGAGAGAGGGAGGGAGGGGAAGGGATAGAGAGCAAGAGAGAGGGAGGGAGGGAGGGAGGGAGGAAGAGCAAGAGAGAGAGAGGGAGGGAGGGAGGGAGGAAGAGCAAGAGAGAGAGAGGGAGAGGGAGGGGAAGGGAGAGAGAGCAAGAGAGAGAGAGGGAGGGAGGGAGGGAGAGAGAGCAAGAGAGAGAGAGGGAGGGAGGGAGAGAGAGCAAGAGAGAGAGAGGGAGAGGGAGGGAGGGAGAAAGAGGGTGAGAGAGAGAGAGAAAGAGAGAGACAGGGTAGGAGGAACAGACAGAAAGGGCGGGAGAGAATGCATGAGAGAGAGAGAGAGACAGACAGAGAGAGAGAGAGAGGAGGAAAGATAGACAGAGCGGAAGGAACACATAAAAGAGAGCGCACTGGGTGGGGGTGGGGGTGGGGGTGGGGGAGGGCAGGGCGGAGGGGTGGTTTAGCATGGAAGGAAGAGCATGGGAGTGAGGGAGCCAAAAGAAAGACAGATAGATAGACACAGAGCCAGAGATAGATAGAGAGAGATAGAGTAAGAGTGAGAAGGAGAGATAGAGAGATAGAGTGAGAGTGAGAAGGAGAGATAGAGAGAGAGGGCGGGAGGGGACACGGAGGGAGGGATCACATCACATCACTCCTCGAGCAGCTGAAATGTCATGTGGCCTACAGTCTGCCCTGATGCTCACACACACACACACACACACACACACATACACACACACACACACACACACACACACACACACACACACGCAGTCCGCCCCGATTCTCTCACCGGCCGTGTGGGCTGGGAGGAATGGCGACAGGAAACGAGTCCCCCCCACACACACAGCCCTCCACACACACACACACACACATATCCCTCTTCCTTCTTGCCCGCCCGCCCAGCCGTTCTCTCGTCCTGACCGCGGCCCCCCACACTTCTAATCCACAGCCTCCCAACCAGGGGATCCAGATAGCTCTATGTCACCCACCACAGCTCCACACACACACACACACACACACACACACACACACACACACACACACACACATATACACACACACGTATATGCACATGAACATGCACACGCATGCACACAGTACACACACACACACACACAAAAACACAAACACACACACAAGCACATATACATAAACATAGACAAACACACACACACATATGGAGATAAACATACACAAACACACACATATGCACACACACACGTCAGCTGAGACATATAAAAAGGAATATACATTTTCACATACATAAACACAGGGTAAAGACACTCACATGTACAGCAATATTACAGACATGCACAGACAAAATTTACACACGCACAGACACACACACACACACACACCCACAAACACACAATCACGCAGTCATTACGTTGTGCTCTGTACTTGTTACGCACACATTTTGACATTCACATATCACATTTCTTCTTAAATTGAAATTTACACTGACACACACTTTGAGACACGCAGACACTTATGGGTAAGCACACGTCCATTCATGTCCATTCACCAACAAAATTACTGAGGTTTACACACACGCGTGCATGGACACACACACACGCACACACACACACACACACAAGCAAACAGGCTGGCACACAGGAGAGTAATTCTATTCTTTCCCTGTCTGTCTCATAGTCATACGTGTGTGCCCAAAACATACACACACACACACACACACACACACACACTCACAAACACACACACACGTACACTTTTGCTGTTCACAACTTAGCTGCTGCCTACATGAAAGTACTTTCTGGAATGTGCGACTCCTCTGAGAACACACAACACCAAATGTAGTCAGACAACATGCTCACACACACAGACACACAGACACACACACACACACACACACTCTCAAACTCAGAGACACAACAACAGAAACCCAGACAGCTTGCTCAACCAACCAGAGTAACAAAACAGAAGCAAAATACGGAAACCAGGCCTGTAAATAACTACAGAAATGCAGTAGGAGTGTGTTTATTTGCCCACGTTTCTTTCTCTCCTTCTCTTTCTCTTTCTCTCTTTCTTTCTCATTCTCGTACACACATATACACACACATACACACACACACACACACTTCTCTCTTTAATTACCCTCTCTCTTTCTGTCTCACTGCCCTACTCTCTCTCTCCCTCTCTCTCTCTCTTTCTCTCTCTCTCTGACTGTTTTTATGTGTTTGTGTTGTTGTCCTGGTGTTGTGTCTTCAACTTCATATTTGTGCCAAAGTCAAGTAGCCATGTGTTTTCAGGCATGTGTATCCAAGTAGAAACATAATTTCATCACGTTTGCACCTGTGTGGGAGTGTGAGAGACGAGGCAAGGAGAGGCTAAATGTTTCTCCATAGTGTGACCATTTTTCCCCTCTCTCTCTCTGTGTACTGTTTGTGTGTGTGTGTGTCTGTGTGTACATGTATGTTTGTGTGTGTGTGTGTGTTTGTCTCTGTGTACATGTATGTTTGTATGTGTGTGTGTCTGTCTGTGTGTGTGTCTGTGGGTACATGTATGTGTGCGTGTGTGTGTGTGTGTGTCTGTCTGTGTGTGTGTGTGTCTGTGATGTGTGTATAACCTGTCTATGAAGCTGATGGAACTGCTTAGTTGCTACCTGTCTATGTGACAGACACCAGGATGGCGTGAGAATGTTTACCATGAGTTCATGTCTCTGTAGGCTGCTTACACACACACACACACACACACACACACACACACACACACACAGCTCTCTGTCTGTGGGTTGAGACAGGAGAGATTAGGCAGGAGTCAGACGTGGGGGGTGAGACTATCCTCCAGTGAAGATCAAACGCTGATGCGGCTGCCACCCTTCCTTGTCTCTCAGGTGAGGGATTCAGCACAGCCTCAACACACACACACACACACACACACACACACACACACACACACACACACACACACACACAAAGAACATACACACAGACACACACACAAACACACACAAACACGCATACACATATACACACACACAAAGAACAGACACACACATAAACACGCATACACGTATATATATACACACATCACTTAGACACACACATACACACAAACAGCACTTGGACACATACACTTAAACACACAGACAAACATACACACACACACACACACACACACACACACAACAAGTAGATGCACATTCTCACTCTCTCACTCATTTTCTGTCTCACACACACCACAATACATACACACGGTCCCATAAGTCCCATAAACTCACCCATTTACACGCTATGCGCCAACACACACACACAAACACACTGCAGACACACACGAACAAAGAACATATACACACAGACACACACACACACACACAAACCCACACGTAAATACACATATGGACACACAGCACTTAGGCACACACATACATACAAACAGCATTTGGACACACGCACTCACAGACACACACACACACCTCTCCACCCAGGTCCGTTTTGACAATAGATGGTGTCCCCCTAACAGACAGTGGGGCTGTGGTCCCATTCACATGTGCAGTCAGTCAGTCTGGCCTGGGCCTCTCTTACATACTATAGAGATGCATATGATATACACACTAGCCATATCATCACACACACACACACACACACACACACACACACACACACACACACTGTTAAGTTCCATAAACACACAAATTTACACACCATGCACTGACACACACACACACACACACACACACACACACACACACAAACACCTCTAGTCTGTCTACCGAGCACTCCCCAGGGAGCTTAACTTATCTGATCTACTGGAAGACTCCAACAGTATACAGTGGCCCCCAGCATGCACACACACACACACACACACACACACACACACACACACACACACACACACACACACACAATGGCTCTAAATGGCGCCACGACATATGGATTCCATAGGAACACACACACACACACGGCACGGCTGTGTGTGTGTAGCTGTCGCTCCTGGCCATCCCCGCGTCTTTGTCATGTGTATGACGATGTCTCCTTCGAGGTTCCAGGTGTAAGGTTTACGATGTTAGACGGTCTGATTCGCTTGCGGTTCAGCTGTTCCTGTTGCTATCACTATCGCTCCTGGGCTGCTTTGACAATTTATGTATGTGTGTGTATGTGTGTGTGTGTGTGTGTGTGTGTGTGTGGGTTTGTGTGTGTTAACTGTGCATACATGCAAGCATATGTGTGTGCGTGTCTATGTGACTGTACATGCATGCGTGTATATGTCTGTGTGTATATCTGTGTGTGTGTGTGTGTGTGTGTATCTATGTTGTGCTTTGACAGGCTGATGATGGAGAGCGCTTGGCTGGCAGCGGGCCAGGCTGGGAGAGATCGGCTCCTGATTGCTTTGGCAAGAGGAGGGGAGCCCAGGATGAGCTGTCAGGGATATCAGGGATCTTCCATCTTAGCATGCTATCTGAGGACAGTGTGTGTGTGTGTGTATGTGTGTGTGTATGTGTCTGTGTGTGTGTGTATGTCATTGTGTGTCTCTGTCATTGTGTGTCTCTCTAATGTTTGTGATTGGTTCATGGTTGTGTGTGTGTGTGTGCCATTGTGTGTTTCTGTAGTAATGTTTGTGGTTGGTTCATGGTTGTGTGTGTGTCTGTGTCTGTCTGTCATTGTGTGTCTCTGTTGTAATGCTTGTGGTTGATTCATGGTTGTGTGTGTGTATGTGTGTGTGTGTATTTGTGTGTGTGTGCGCGCGTTTGTGTTATAATGTTCATGGTTGGTGCAAAGTTGTGTTCATGTGTGTTTAAATATGTGTGTATTGCATGCGTGTACATGTTTGAGAATGTGTGTCTTTGTAGGTGCTTATATATGGTTGTCATCTTTAGTAACACACACTGAAAAGTAGAAATTAATGATTAAATAGATTAATGGTTAGGGAGTTGGTCTTGGCATTGGAGGGTTGCAGGTTCAAATCCCCTACCAGTATCAAGAATGTGGGTGGGGGAAAAAATAACTACTGCTCTCCTGCACCCTCATCCATGGCTGAAATGCCCTTAAACAAGGCATCTCCCACACTGCTTCAGGGGGACTGTCCCCGTACCTAAAAAAATAACTGTAAGTCGCTCTGGATAAGAGTGTCAGCTAAGTGTAATGTAATTGTCTTCTTTGAACTCTGTGTATGCAATGATGTATTAACTCTGTGTATTAATGTAGCCCGCGGCCTGGTGTGCAATTGTGCATTGCTAATTGCAGGTTTTATTACCATTAATTTGTCATCTGTAATTACGTTACATTTAAATTATATTACCCTAATCCGGGTGCAATGACTCAATTTACTGGCATTGGGCCAGTCATGTAGCCTAGACCTACCATTTAATTATTTAATACAGTAATATGTAGCAACTACAGCCACCTACAATAAACTCTTGTCCCAATTTTTTCACTGATAAACCAGTTGTGCCGCTAGAAACTTGGTGTGTGTGTGTGTGCGTGTGTGTGTGTGTGTGTGTATTACTAGTGTATTAGAAGTGCCCCCTGACAATGCCAGACCCTCTGAATCATCTTAATTTCCCCACCCCTGTGTACACATTGGCTGATAAGTCCAAGACGCACGGACTCCGTGGTATCAAAGAGAGCAAACATTAGACGTTCTTCTCTGTGAGCGTTGCTACCGTGTGTTAGGTGTTTTCAGTAGATCGTATTTCTGCCTCACAAGTCAACAACTGAAGTTGGCAGAATAATTGGCAATGGGAATAGTCTTTTGTGACTATCTCATGGTAACGTTCGCATCCTCTAACGCTTTTATCTTAATGAAAACAAGTGTGCGGTTTTGTATCGGAATCCCAGGTATGCGTACTACGGATTGCGTTTCTCACTTACCGAGAAACTCGCAAGTGAGTTCTCAGGAACTGTTTATTCGTCAGTTGCACCTGTGAATTGCACATTGTGTGCTGTTATCGTAGCGATTTATTTATTTATTTTTTGACATGTCTGTGTTTGTGCATGTGTGAGAGAGAAAACAGAACAAGAGAAGAGAAAAGAGGTGGGTCTGTGTCTCTTTTTTTACTGTCTCTCTTTCTCTCTTTCACACACTCTCTCTCTCTCTGCATGTGTGTGTGTTTGTGTGTGTGCGTGTGCTAGTAATCAGCAGTGAAAGGTGAGAGATTAGAGAGAGAGCAAACACATTACACACACCATTAAAGCGGCAACCTGTTATTATGCTCAGAGCAGGTGAGCTGTCAAGGCACTTTGCATAGTGTGTGTGTGTGTGTGTGTGTGTGTGTGCATGTGTTTGTGTGTGTGTGCATGCGTGCGTGGGTGTGTGTGTGTGTCTTTATGTCAGTGTGTGTTTGTGTGTGTGTGTGTGTGTGTGTGCATGTGCATGTGCGTGTCTTTACGTCAGTGTGTGTGTGTGTGTGTGTTTGTTGGGACTTGTGGTGGCGTTATGGTAATTCCAAGGTCAAAAGTTCTTCCTACCTTTAGATCTTTACTGGAAATGAGTCTGTGTCTACTGAAGTCGGCTTCGGGTGAACGCACCAGCCCCATGCTGATGCAAATGACAGCCAACGCTAATATGCTAAAACATTCCATGTCCTCATGGTGTTATCTAGCCTGGTCCTGTGTGTAGTGCACACGATGATGAATTGCAGATTGGCTAGAATCAAAGAGTGCAGTGATTGTGTGGCTAGTCACCATGGCGATAGATAGTAGCAGCTAGCGGCGGGCATGTTGGCTTTTGTGTGGGACACGCAGAACACACAGAGAGGTCAAAAGTTCAACCTCGCTGAGATGGCTAAGTGCTTCTGTACAAGGCTACTAGTGTAGCAGGCTAATCTGTTTTGTTTTAAGGCCAATGCTAAATAGGGAACTGTATGTTAACGCAGTACATTACATTACACTACATTAGACTTAGCAGACGTTTTTATCCAAAGTGCAATAGAGGACCATAAAGGACCCAACTTACAATAGAGGACACAAATCAAGCTACAGATACGCAGAAAACAGAGTAAGTAAGAGCGTAACAAAGTACAGGACAGTGCTGCTAAGTGGTGGTTAGCATTGTTAGGAAAGTGCTCCTGGAAATGCATAGTGTTCAGGTGGTTCTTGAAAGTACAGAGAACTGACCCTACTCTTGTAACAATTGGCAGGTTGTTCCATCATTCTGGGAAAACAATGGAGAGCAGTTTCCACTTCGAGATCGCCTTCAGTGAGCAGGACAGCAAAGGCCAAACGGTTACTTACATTGCAGTAAAATTCTGTTTGTGCAATATAATTGAACTAGCATGAGCAGAATTTTTGCTGGATGGGTGATATTTAAGCACCCCCCCCCCCCCATCTCCCCCCGTCCAAAATCGCTCAAATGAGTCTTTCAGAAGAGTTCAGGCAGCTTGTGTCTTTTCAGAAAAGAAGAAACCTAGCTCCGTTCTAGCCCCACAGTGTATATACCAGCAGCTGGACTTCAACTAAGATCACAGAGGTAAGGGCCAGGCATGGAGAAGTCAGGAGTTCAGCTCTGGGTAAACGCAGACACTGATGGATGTGTCTGCACTCTCTATGCTGACAGACAGCTGACGATCCAGCCGAGTTGCTGCTAAATGCTTAGGTGCAAATGCCAATGGAAATACTACTCACAAAGCACAGCAGTACTCTTATGAAAAAAAAACAACACTGCTGTGGTGTTAGCTGCGCTGTTGTTTTTTGGCGTAAGCTGTGTTAGCTAACTGGAGAAATTCACAAAAAATGCTGTTCACTTTTAGCTGCTGTTTAATACTGATGTTTGCTGACATTTTATGGTAATAATAACAGCTCAAAAAGTTAAATCAGTAATAGAAAATGACGTGCCTCATTAAAAATAGCTAGCGATGGCTAGTTTGGTGCAGGATTTCTGATCCAGAAAGAAACTGCTTCAAGAGCAGAACTTGTTTAAAAAAACAGAACTCAAACTTGACAAAAAAAGAACTTGTCTCTAAAACAGATCTTGAACTTGAACTCCAAAATGATTCTAAAACAGAACTTGTCTCTAAAACAGATCTTGAACTTGAACTCCAAAATGATTCTAAAACAGAACTTGTCTCTAAAACAGATCTTGAACTTGAACTCCAAAATGACTCTAAAACGGAGCTTGTCTCTAAAACAGAGCTTGACTCATGAATTAAACTTGACTTAAAACAGAATGTGTCTCTACAACAGACTCAAAAATAGAACTCGGACTCAATTCGTGCCAGGCCTGTGCCACATCAGGGCCAGATTTTAGGCACAGTCAACAGCCAATTAGAGACGTTGTTTGGCTTTGGACTTGACATTCCACTCCATTGATGAACCCAAAATGTAATCTATTTTATACCTCATGTCTGAGGAGATTTAGAACGCAGTTTAAATATATATATATATATATATATATATAAAATGTTGTGTGATTTTTATATCCCAAAGCTATGCCATTGGGTGGCGTAGACATGCAGTGAGCTAATGGTGATGTATGGGGTTTTAGGCCTTGTGTGTCAGTCTGCCCTGGCTTGACAGAGTAGCTGTTTTCTCTCTCGCTGCCTCACTCAATATGTTAAAGGCATTAGGGCAGAATTGCTAGCTCCCACAAAAGTGAACTAGGGATGAATCCAAACCCTTTACCCCTGTACCTCTTTTTACCTCTCTCTCTCTCACACACACACACACACATAGGGGCACACAGACACACACACACATATGCACATGCTACACACAAACATGTACACACACTTCTTCCTCCTTTTCTCTCTCGGACACCCAGGCACACCTACACACTTTCATATCCACACACAGGCATGTGCGCACGCACACACACACGCACGCACACACACACACACACACACACTCTCCTTCATCTTTGCTCGGTGTTGTGTCTAAATTTTCCATGCGGGCCTCTCGGCTGCTGAGAGTGCTGTTCCTCGAAGCCGCAGTGTATTTAGAAACAAGGTCGAGGGCACGGAGCCGGCTCCACACAGCAGACACTTGGCCACGGCAGGCCCTCCACACACACACACACACACACTCACACACACACACACACACACTTGCATGCAAACACACACACACACACACAAGCACATGCAAACACACAGGCACACACACACAAATCCACTCGCACACACATTTACCCACATACACAAATTCACATATGCACACACACACACACACACACACACACACACACTCTGAGGCTTGAGGCTTGGCATAATCCCTGACCAGGGCTAGCTGCACACTCCTCCCTCCTTCTCCTTTACTCTCTTTCTGTCCCCCTCTCTTTTTGTCCCCCCCCCCTCTCTCCATCCCTCCCTCCCTCCCTCCCTCCCTCTTCTCTCTCCATCACTCAGTCAGTAACTCATTCTCTCGCTAACTCATTCATTTTTTAAAGCTTACTCTTTGGGCTTTTTTTTCCTGTGTGTGAGTAAGGCACAAGTGTGGGTGTATTGAGTTTATGAATGTCTTTGTGTGTTGGTGTGTGAACGTGTGTGTATGTTTATGTGTGTGTAAGTGAGCAAGTGTTTATGTGACAGTGTTTACATGTTCATATTTTTTTAGTGTATGCGTGTGTGTGCGTGTGTGTGTGTGTGTGTGTGAATTTTTTGAGTGTATGCGTGTGTGTGCGTGTGTGTATGTGTGTGTGTGTGTGTGAATGTGTGTGGGCCTATGTCTGCTCAGTGAGCCTCAGTCTATATGTCTATCCAAACATCAGTATAAAACACAACCACCATCCTGACAGAAATACTCTCCTCAGCTCATCCATCCATTCATCCGTCCTTACTGGAGTTTTTTATTTTCTCTCTCCGTGTCTAGATGTATTCTTGTGAAGAACCGTCTCTGTCTGGGAGCTGTTTGTTTGGTGGCCACGGTTGAGGAGGAGAGGATCCATGAGGTTTTGGACCAGGACTCTCTGGGGAGTTCTCATGTCCCTTTGCTTAGCATTCATAGCATTCATTCTGTCCCTGGAACCGACTTTGTTTGCGTGGTCCCCGCTCGCTCGCTCGCTCCCCTGGCTGCTTGTGGGTTCTCAGTTTGGTTGGTCCTGCTGTTGCTGCTGTTGTTGTTTTCTTTTCGCCTCACACAACCCTCTCACAGCCCCTACCCTACTCAACCCCCCCCCCCCTCCCCACACACACACACACACACACACACACATACACAGACAAATACACACACACACACGGGCACACAAGCACACATACATAAACACAAATACACACACACATTTTCTGTCAACCCACACCAACCCCAACTCCCCCCTACCCCCTCCTGATATGGTATAGTCTGCTGGTTGGTGAGGCTGGAGGCTGGCCCACATATGCAGGGCTTGGACAGACCCACAGGAAGAGGAGAGGGGAGCGTCGCATAACGAGCTCCACATGTTTTGGCTGACGACGAGGTCCCTCGGAACAGCTTGCAGTAGTGACAGTGTGGTCCCCTGGGAGAAACATGTGTTTGTGTGTGTGTGTGTGTGTGTGTGTGTGTTTGTGTGTCTATGTGTGTGAAAGAGAGAGACCGAGACAGATTTCAGTCAACAATTTGTGATTCAAGGCTCTTTCAGTTTCATTCAAAAGGATTCTTGAAGACTGTTCTTAATGAAGGAACTGACATTTTTAGAATTCAAAATATATAAAACCGTAATATAAACAGTAACTTTTTATATGTTTTATTCTTTTCTTTTTTCATGTTTATTTATATCACATTAGCTTTCATAAAGTCTGAATGTGTTAAAAAAAAAACAATGTCCTTATTTCAGTTTGGCTGGTAACAGGAGGCTAATGTCAAAAGAGATGACTATATATTTTCTGTATGACCTCGTTTGGTAACGGAGAACTATACACTATGTCTGAGGAAGGAGTAAAATGTATGTTTTTTTACATAAACAAATACCATTGAAATTAATCCACGAATGAACCTCAAAACTGTGGCCTAAAACACAGCTCAAAGATATATCATTGTCTTTAAATATTTCTCGGTAACACTTTATTTTATGGTTCCTTTTTTAGTGTATCTTTATGTAACAACATGTAATATTATACACATACACTGTACATACCCAACACTCACCCTAACTCTTTGGTACAGTGTCAAAATGATTCCCACTTGTCACTGTGAACAACACTGTGCACACCACAAAAGTCAACCTTTGCATTTGAACCCATCACATGTGAGAAGGTTCCAGCAATGGGTGGGCATTCTGCCATCCTTAGTTACAGGGGATGATGGAGGATAGCACTGGTCATTCATTCCCCCCAGCCCCCATCACTGTGGGGGGAATTGAACTTGTGACCCTTTGCCTGCAACTTTGACTCCTTAACTGCTAGCCCCAGATTGTGCCACACTTTGTTACACTGCACCTAATTGATGTAACAGGGTCAGTGAAATCAAGTGTAACCTATTCCTGCATACTCTTTACTTTTTTGTTTTTGTCATTATTTATTTAATTAGTAATTATCCTTCTGTTTTGTGCATAAGCCTGTGGCCAGATGCATATGAGCCTAATTCATTCTGATGTTAATCAGTGCTATCAGGATCCAAGATGGTGTAAGTGAGACAAGACTTAGGTTGCCTTAAGGCAGCCTTAAGAGTCAGACACCACTAGACTGAAACAGAGTGTACTACAAGCGGTGACCACTGCACGCATAACATAGGTATGCTTCCAGCACGCGAGAGCCCAGGCGGTTCAGTCACATGTAGCCATGGAGTGGCCCCGAGCCTTGGCCAGCTCTGCTCCGCTCTGCTTCCCTCAGTCCAGCCACCCACACATGGCAACACCATTAGTCGCTCTCCATCCCTCCATCCGTCCGTTCGTCCGTCCGTTGTCCCGTCCCTGAGGGTTTTGTCACTTGGCACGGCATGAGAAAAAAAAATCCCTCCTCCATCCATCCATCCATCCATCCATCCATCCACCCGTCTACCACCCCCTCCACCCCTCTCTCATCCCTCTCTCCTGGCCAGCGTGTGCTCTCGGGGGTCGGGACGTCTGGGACTCTGGCGAGGGCGTAAAACCTCAGGAGGAGCATAAATAAATAAAAATAGCCGAGGGCCTGGATGGAGCGTCTCCTCCGGGCTCCTTTTGTCTGTCCGGTACACTCTGCCCTCCAACATGGCCGCCCGCCGCCACTGCCGCCGCCGTGGCCACAGAGACTGCCGCTGCCGCTGCCGCCACTGCGTGGGTGCCAAGTTGAGCATCTACATTTGGGTTTGGCTGCCTCCCTCTCCCTCCCTCCCTCCCTCCCTTTAAAAAATGAACCACAGGAAAAGGAAACGAGAGCCTCTTTCTCTTTCTTTATGTCTTTTTCTTTCTTGCTTTTCTTTCTTTCTTTCTTTCTCCCTGTCTCTCTCTCTCTCTCTCTCTCTCTCTCTCTCTCTCTGTCTCTCTCACGTTCTCTCCCTCCCTGTCTCTGTGAAGGCTACAAAAAATATTGTCCTGGGTAAAAATGGCAACAAAAAAATGGCTGCATCTGGAGTTTTCTTCTCCTCTCTTCTTCTCCTCACTCCTCGTCTTTTTTTTTTAACAAACAAT
This sequence comes from Setipinna tenuifilis, assembly GCA_030347295.1. Lineage (NCBI taxonomy): Eukaryota > Metazoa > Chordata > Actinopteri > Clupeiformes > Engraulidae > Setipinna > Setipinna tenuifilis. The sequence goes on along the minus strand of CM059287.1, from coordinate 13,567,096 downwards.
GGGAGCTTTGAAATGTTATGGAGTCGGACATAGCACATCAATCTAGGTTTTAGCTCGTACTCTGAGGCATTTTACAATGGCTCTAAATATGACTTCAAGCAAGATCCACTCCTCATGAATATTGCGATTTTTATTGGGCTCCATTCTCAAATGGACATTAAGCTTAAGTTTCTAAATTGAGACTGACTTTTCGAGTGGACAACAAAACTTTCGAGTGGACAACAAAACTTGTGGCCAGGCAAGCAAGGCAAGGGTGCCAGTGTCCTTAGCTCAAAACCCTGCTAAAGCTGCCACAGTCACAGTCACAAACGTTCTTTTTTTTCAGCTGTCACCCTGTCATTGTTGTGTGTCACTGTGCCATCATCCATCTTTGGAATCTTCTGCTTACAAACAACAAAAGGGATTTATGGGGATTCTGGCCAACTTCATATGACATGTTGGTTACATTTTAGGATCTCTGGCCAACTTCATATGAAATGTCGGTTTCATTTTATTTTAAGGCCCCTGTTACCAGTGTATCCATGTCATGGTGGTATGGTGTAACAAAGAGTGTAACAACATGTGATATTATGTACTTACACTGTACCTTAGGGTTAGGGTAACGGTTTGGATTAGGGTTACTGTTAGGTATGTTTAAGCAATATAACACGAGTAGGACTGAGGGTGTACGTGGATATCCTCACAGGTGTGGTGTAGATACACTAAAAAAGAAACAGTAGATACACTAAAAAAGAAACCGTAAAATAAAGTGCTACCAACATGTCTGTAGATACTGTGGTTATGTTGATTAGCTGCTAAACTCTGATTTCAAGGTTCTGGTAGCTATTTTCAAACTGATTATTTCCATAAACAATGTATTGTATATTTAATAATAATAATAATAATAATAATAATTTATTTAGGATTACTGATTGCTTCTTTATGAGGTACTAGTGTCTAAATCTACCAGTGACCTAAAAAGACAACTAACCTGTTTTCCAAACCCCTTCAACATTACATCTGTAACTGATAAAACGATTTAACAGCCAATTTGCTAATGAATAGCCTGCTAACCAAAGCTTTGAAACAGTTTTAGTAATAAAAACAAAAACCAGAAACTTTTGGTATTTTGCTAAGAACAAAGAAAGAAACCAGAAACTTTTATATATTTTTATGTCCCGGAACAGAATCACTAAATAAAATAAAATAATAGCAACCGGTTACTGCTGTTTCTTTTTTTTTCTTCCTAAAACAGTTTCGTGTTTACAATGGCTGATGACATTCACTTCCTGTCTTTCACTCAATGCGTGAAGAGAGCTCATACCAACACAGGCAACATGCATTTGAAAGGGTTATTCGGTTTATGGCAGTTTTAGCCTTTAATATTTATGTTATTTAAACTGACAAGGTCTAGCCATTCAGAAATTTGCAGGTGGCTCATTGACAATCTTTGGTGCTGAGCGGCTTTAATAGACAATAACCTTGTCATGTAGTCCTGTCAACTTGATGTGTTAAAGCTAAGCTTACCGTAATTATTTTTATGTCAACACGGAACATCATTAACTGGTCCAGGGATTATATTTTTTGCGTTCTAACCGGTTCGGGAACATCAATATAAGGGTGGAACTCGAAACTGTCAATGTTAAAGTACTGTTTCTGAACTGGCAGGAACTGCTGGTTTTAAAGCCCTGCTTCTAATTGATGAATACCTGGCAATATATGGCATACTGTAAAGTAGACCATAAAGCTCTTTTAAATAACTACGGGGTGTCTACACCTGTCGATGAGAATGGAGAATGGAGTGATGGAGAGGAGGAGTCTTGGTTTGTTCCTCCTGCTTTGAGAACTGGGGTGGGGACACAGCGGCACATTGAAAACACGATGGATGGATGGATGAATGGATGGATTAAAAGATGGATGTCTGGATGCTCTGGTGAAACTCTAAAAGAGCTCTGTGTATGTGGGTTATGGTTGATGTGAAAGAGAAGTAGCAATAGTATTGAAAGTTGAGTAATAGTCTACCGATGCGCGTTGGAACTAAAGTTACTTACAAAAGAACTGTAGACAGGATTTATGAGTAGACGTTGGATGGATGGATGGATGAATTATGATGTCTAAGCTGTGTAGGTGGGTTTCAGTGGGCATAGAGAGAGAGTGAGAGAGAAAGAGAGAGAGAGAGAGAGAGATGAGGTAAGCCTGGGTAGAGCTGACCCTTACCCTGTGGGTGCTGATGTTGTATTTTAGAGTTGTGCTTATTTACAAAAGAAACTGCAGAGAAGATTTATGGATGGAGGGCTATGTTGTGGGGTAAAGGGAGGAGAGAAGAGGAGAGCAGAGATGAATTGGAGTTGGTCTTTTGAGGGGAACCAAGGACTGGCTCGGTGGTGGGTGGGAATCCAATTTCATGCTGTGGGTGAAGTGGGATTATGCTTTGCATTGAAAAAGATGGAACCAACATCATTTCTGTGTTTGTTAATATGGACAAGCCCACATCCCAGTCATGTCTGCCATCTTGTGTGCCATGAGTTACAGACACTGTGTCTGAAATTAACCACCCTCATCTTTCATGTGTATGTGTGCGTGTGTGTGTGTGCGTGTGTGTCTGTGTGTGTGTGTGTGAGTGTGTGCATTTGTGTGTGAGTGTGTGCATGTGTGTGTGTGTGTATGTGTGTCTGTGACTGTGTATGTGTGTGTGTGTGTGTGTGTGTGTGTGTGTGAAGTACTTAATTGTAATAGAAGAAAATGTTGGGTATCTTATAGCCAATAAGGGGTGAATTACTGGAGACACACAAGCACACACACACACATGCTGTAAAACGTTGTGCAGTCCAGTGTAAAACACCCAGCATTAATTGCCAGTGGTTAATTAAAATGTTTATAAGGAAAAGGAAAGATGATTTGCATGTTAGCCAGTGGGATTTTTAGTTTATTTTAAATCTCATTTATTTCCATGCATATACATAAACCATGATTGAACACCTCTTCTGGAAACATTGTGTTTGTTACACTTTATTTTACTGTCCCTGTTACATCAATTAGGTACAGTGTAACCAAGTGTGTAACAATATGTAACATTATGTACATAGGGTTAGTCTTAGGTATGTACAGTGCAAGTACATAATATTGCATGTTATTACCTGTAGATATACTAACAACGAAACCGTAAAACAAAGTGTTACCAACTTTATATTCACACACATTGCAATGAAATTGATTAAGTACTTATGTGCACTCAGTGTAAAGTGTGTGGGTAGTTACTAGTAGTGTCATCTTGTAGGTGTAGGTACAAATATTTGTGAACACTTATTGAGTATATACTTAACATATGAATGGATGGAATACTGAATAAATGGATGAGATGTGGAATGAATGAATGGATGGATGGATGGATGGATAAATGAACGAATGAGTAGATGGATGGATGTATGGATAAGTTGCTGCATGGATAGGTAGATGGACGAACGAATAAACAGATGAGCTGTGGGATGGATGAATGAATGGATGGATAGATGGATAAATGGTCAAATGAGTAGATGGACGTATGGATGGATGTATGGCTACATGCATAGATGTATGGAAGAATAGATACATAAATGGACGAATGAGTAGATGCATGGATGTATGGATAAGTTGCTGCATGGATTGGTAGATGGATGAACAAATAAATGAATGAGCTGTGACATGAATGGATGGATAGATGAATAAATGGACGAATGAGTAGATGGATGGATGGATGGGTGGATGGGTGGATGGATGGATGTATGGCTGCATGAATAGATGTATGAAAGAATAGATACATGGATGGATGGATGCATTAGCATATGGAGTGTGGCAGTGCAGTGCTGATGGTGAGGCCAGGGAGAGGAGAGAGAGGAGAGGCCGGGTGGGTGGGGTGGGGTGGGGTGGTATGTGTGGTGTAATGGTGTAGTGGTGTGTGGTGGTGCCACTGCTTGCCATAGGGCCCCCTTGAAGTCGTGTGGGGGAAGCCACTGCGGTCGCCCGT
>CM059287.1:13540614-13555614 GCA_030347295.1 Setipinna tenuifilis | reverse complement strand
GGGATCTATGAAAATCCCTCTGCTAATATTTACCCTTATTACCGGCTCCATTCATTTACTCTTTTCTTTTTCGGCTTTTGTCATGAAGTTTTTTAGAGTGTCTCGACGTGACAGCCGAGGCAGTTGAGAAAGTATGATACAGTACATTTGCGGTAGCTGGCTTCCCGAAGAAAAAACAAAACAAAACAGATCCTTTAAGGTTCTCAAAGAAGGGATGGCGCTAAGCGCTAAGCACGGCGGCGGAGCCCCTACTTTGATGAGTCCCACCTGCCGGGACAAGATGTTGTCTGCCCGTCCCGTTCCGTACCTAGCGACCAACCCAACCCAACCCATACTTTGCCCCAACCGCTTTGTGTCTGTCTAGAGTCTAGGGGAAGGGAGACGACGTCTCTGTCTCTGGATCCTGCTATTACGCCCCAATCCCAATCCAAATTATGATGTGTGCCAGCCACTTAGCTGTCTCCAGCGCTGTTGTGAACACACACAGGAGAACTTTTTCTTTTTAGAGCTAGAGATGTCTGTCTTGAGCTGTCTGACGGCACGGCTTTGATATGGGGAATGATAGTCATCAAGGAAGGTTGAGGAGGTATGTTGTGTTTCAGGGTAAAGATTTTGGATTCTCCCAAGATGAAGGGTGAAGAGGGCTGTGTTTGGTATGAGGTGGGGTAGGGTATTTATTTGTACTGTAGGTAAGGAATTAGGTAGGTTGGGTGTTTGTCAGGAGAAATTCTTTATTCAGTATTATCTTTTCCTTGATTCCCATTTGTCATTGTGATCACACAGCACACCACAGCACACAGTGCACAAAACAAAATTTAACCTCTGCATTTAACCCATCACACAGGTGAGCAGGGGGCAGCCATGACAACGGTGCCTTTGGGAGCAGTGTGTGGGGACTCAGGGCACCTCACTCACAGGTGAGGATGGAGGAGAGCACTGGTCATTCACTCCCCTTACCCACCTGTTGGTATAGAGAATTGAACCTGTGACCCTTTGGCCGAAAATCTGACTAGCCTGCCATCCCATTACTGCCCCACAGACCTGTTCTTCCTCTTCCTCGTCTATCTCCTCGCCTTCATAAGTATTTACACAAATGACACATTCCTCTCCTCTAGCTCTTCTTTCTTTCAACTATCATTGTCATTATCGTCATCACTGACATCACTGTCATCATTATTATCATCATTACAACTGCAAAAAGCAAAACCATCAGTTTTAGTCATGTTAAGTATCATTGTAGTCTATGACAATATAGAAACTGTGATGGGACTTGCAGTGTGTTAGGTATTATTAGACTGGAAGAGCACTGATGTAGCCACACAACCAGTTCTGCGCATCCTTCCACCTTTACAGCCTGACCTATTTAAAGCACTCTACTTCCACCCACACACACACAGTCATACACACATACACCATACACACAAACATGCACACACTCTTACACACACACAAACACACACATTGATGCACACACACACACACACACACACAAACACATACACATACACATACACATACATATACATTATACACATACACATACACATACACATACACATACACATACACATACACAAACACAAACACGCACACACACACGCACACACACACACGCACGCACACACACACACACACACGCACACACACACCATTCTAAGGCCCTTTCTGCTGTTCTAGTAAGCAGCACTCAAAGACAGGGGAGCGAGAGGAGGAGAGGAGGAAGGGGAGGAAGAAGGGAACAGAAAGAGAGAGAGGGAGGGAGGGAGGGAAAGAGAGAGAGAGGGAGGGAGCGAAGGAGCGAAGGAGGGAGGGAGGGCTGGTTAATTATGGGCCTGTGCTGAAGCTCCACTGGCCCGGGCGCAGTGCTGGAGCCAGTGGGTCTGGCAGAGGGAGGTCTGGCCACAGACCCCAGCGGTGACGGCACCGAGTCTGGGACAAGTCGCAACGCCAGCCCGGGTTTGGAGCATTCCGCACATTCCCCTCCTCCCAGCGCTCACTTCCCAACCCGCCCAGACCAGAGACTCCTCTCTCTCTCTCTCAACCTTTCTCTTTTTCTCTCTCTCTCCCTCCCTCTGTCTCTTCCTCTTTCTGTCTCTCTCTCTGTCTCTTCCTCTTTTTTTCTGTCTTTCTTTTTCTCTCTCTCTCTCTTTCTGTCTCTCTTTCTGTCTCTTCCTCTTTCTTTCTTTCTCTCTCTCTCTTTCTGTCTCTTCCTCTTTCTTTCTCTCTCTGTCTATCTGTCTCTCTCTCTGTCTCTCCCCCTCCCCTCTCTCTGTCTGCCCCCCCCTCTGTCTGTCTCTTTCTTTCCTTCTTTCTTTTTCTTTCTCTCTCTGTCTCTGTCTCATCCTCTATATCTCTATATCTTTCTTTCTCTCTATCTATCCCTCTTTGTCTCTCTCTCTACCTATCTAGCTCTCTGTCTGTCTCTCTTCCACTCTACCTCCTCCTCCCTCTTTTCTCTATTCCTTTCTTTTTCTCCTCAGTCTCTCTTTCTTTTTTCATCTTCCTCTTCCACACCATCCACTCTTTTCTGTTTCTTTCTCTTTTGCTTCCTCCTCTCTCTTTTCTCTGTTCCTCTTTTTCCTCAGCATACCTTTTTTCCTTTTTCACACCATTCCCTCCTTTTCTCCATCTTTCTTTCTCTGTCTCCCTTTCCCACTCTACACCCTCCTCTTTCTTTCTTTCTTTCTTTCTTTCTTTCTTTCTTTCTCCCTCTTCCTCCTCACTCCCTCTCTCTTTCCTGTTTCTCTTTCTGTCTTTTCCTCCTTCCTCCCTCTCTTTCTCATACAGTCTATGCTCTTTTTCCCCCTCCACTGTCTCCTTTCTCTTTCTCTCTATTCCCAAATTTGTCTTTCTTTCTCTCTCCTTGAACTACTCTTCCTTGTTCTCTCTTTCCCTTCCATGATATATGTATATATATATATATCCCTCCTCTTCTCTCTCTCCTTCTGTTTCTCTCTCTCTCTACTTTCAGTAGTGATCATATAGCATAGCTCTGTGTGTGGCTGGTGAATGGTTGCTGGTGTGTCATGGCCGATGTGTGTGTGTGTGTGTGTGTGTGTGTGTGTCACCCATGCCCAATATAAAGACTGTGAGTGGTGTACCGATGGGCTACCGCTCGACCAACTAGCTGGGTAATTACAGTGATAGGGACGTGGTTCTTTTTTATTTCCTGTGTGTGTGTGCGTGTGTATGTGTGTGTGTGTATGCGTGTGTGTGTGTGTGTGTGTGTGTATGCGTGTGTGTGTGTGTGTGTGTGTGTGTGTGTGTGTGTTTGTGTGTGTGTGTGTGTGTGTGTGTGTGTGTGTGCTCAACGCCTGCGAAAGCTCAATGGCAGCGAATGTGTGTGTGTGTGTGACAGATTGACGTAATGAGCAAAATATTCTGTTTGAGATTGATTGTGTGTGCGGTGGATGAGTGTAATAAGTGAGAGTGTGTTAGAGGGTGTCTGTGTCTGTACATATGCTATTAAGGGTAAGCTTCGGTGTTTCTATGTATGTGTTGGTTTGTGTTTGTGTGTGTGTGTGTACGTGCACACTTGCATGCATGCATGTGATGTTTGTGTGTGTGTGTGTGTGTGTGTACAGTATGTGTCTGTCTGTACGTGCGTACCTGCATGCATGCGTGTGGTGTGTGTGTGTGTGTGTGTGTGTGTGTGTGTGTTTGTGTGTGTGTGTGTGTGGTGCCATGGATGGGGAGCCAGTGTGGTAGGTCTCTTTATGGGGTGCTGTGGTGACAGTGGAACATTGTAAATGGAGATGAAACAAACTCGCCTCTCATTTCAGGTGAGACTTCAGAGGAGGCAGACAGCATGTAGGAACACATGTGTGTGTGTGTGTGTGTGTGTGCGCGTGTGTCTGTATGTTTGTGTGTGTTTCTGGGTGTGAATGTATAATGTGTATATCGTGTATCTATGTAGTGCCTTTATCTGTGTGTGTGTTCGTGCATGTGTGTGTGTGTATGTGTGTGTGTGATTGTGAATGTATATTGTGTGTATCTATGAGTATCTGTGGATATGTTTGTGTGTGTGTGTGTGTGTGTGTGTGTGTGTGTGTGTGTGTGTGTGCGTGTTTGTGTGTGTATGTGTGGACACATGAGACATGCAGTAGACACTCAGGCAGGTGTGTGTGTGGGCCAAGGAACACCACAGGCGTGTCTCTTCTCTACATGACAAACTCACACATCAAAGAGACCAACACATCAACAGGCCTGTGTGTGTGTGTGTGTGGGTGGGTGGGTTGCTGTGGGAGTGTGTGTGTGTGTGTGTGTATGTGTGTTTGGGGGTGGGTTGGTGTGGGAGTGTGTGTGTGTGTGTGTGTGTATATGTGTGTGTGTGTGTGGTGGGTTGGGTTGTGTGTGTGTGTGTGTGTGTGTGTGTGTGTGTGTGTGTGTAGTTTCATAAGCACTCTCAAACATCCATCAAAGCAAAAGGAAAAATACCCACCAATGTTGACATGAAACATTTCTCAAAAGCAAGCTCATAGTACACTATAAAAATGTGTAACACACTAGGAAAAGAAACTGCACAAACACAAACACACGCGCACACACACACACACACACAAACACACACACACACACACACACACTGATGTCCAAAAACATGATTTAAAAAGTGCCAGAGGAAAACTAGTTCTACTGCTCAGTTCTGTTTAGCATTACACTGCCTTCATTAGTGTGCACAGGGTTCGCACTCTGGTGTGTGTGTGTGTGTGTGTGTGTGTGTGTGCGTGTGTGTGTGTGTTGGGGGCGGCTTGTGATGGGCACAGTGGCAATCGCCAGGGGCACTAGATGGGCACTCTCTCTCTCTCTCTCTCTCTCTCCCTCTCACGCTCTCTCACACACACACACAAACACACACACACACACACACACACACTCACACTGACACACCTATTTTTTGTGCTGAGCCTTGCCAAAAAATTAGGGCCGCAGTCCCCAAATAATCGATGGCATTGCCAGGAGCAGGGGAAGGTTTATGAGCGCTTTCATTACTCCGAGCGGTGCTGACAGTCATCACAGTGGGACCTTCAAAGCCTCTTGGCTCTGCGGAGTATAAAAAGCAATGGGTGGCAGCGGAAAGCTGTCCAAAGCTAACAAACTTTACCCCGAAAATATTTCAAATCCCCGTTCTCAAGCAGCTAACGTTACTCTAGGTTACTATCGGGGCTGCTGAGTATTTAAAAAAAAGCTATGTGTGGCCGTTGGAAGCTTTCCAAAGCTAACAAATGTTACCTAAAATATTTTAAAATCTGTTCAAGTAGCTAACCTTACTCTAGCTGGCTAATACTGCGTACAGAGGTAGTAACTGCCTTACCTTTTTTTTTTTTTTTTACATATAAAGGCTATGCGGAAACATTTGAATGGATTGGCTGGATGTTTTTTAGTAAGCCCTTAATCTTTCTCAAATTCCGTGACTTTAAAATGTCAAATGACTTTAAGGTCATTTAAGAGTCAGCTGCAGTCAAAGCAAGAAAAGTTAGACTGTCACATCAATGCATACATGAAATTAAACAGTGAAAAGTGGACAAACCGGCTTGAGAAAGTAAAAAACCATGCCATGTATTCCTTCTGCCTGTGCTCTTAACACAGGTGATTTTACTAACTAGGTCATCTAACTAACTGAAGAGTTGTGCTAATTAGAGATCAGCTGGTTCAGTGAACTGGCTAAAACAAACATGTGGCATGACTTTTACTTTCTGAACCCGAGATGTCCGTCTCTATTGACTTCAGCCATATGTCATCAGTACTGTGCTCCTATAAAAGTGGAGAACCTCAATGCATCTACAAGATATTATGAATTTACCTCACCTAAAAATAATGGAAACATAGTGTCATACAGCAGTTTGGCTAATTGTTTGTATTTTCATGTACTCTGATTGGGTTTGTTCACATACTTCTTTTCTGCTCATTTGTAAGCAGCCTAATATGGGACTGAGGTAGTGTTTTTTTGTCATTTTACAGTGTGCTACACCATGCTACAAAAAAGAGTAACATTTTCTATGAATCTTGTATTCATAAGACTCTATAAACACATTTATAAAGGCTTATAATGCATTCATAAAGTACGCAGAATATTCATAACTATACACACCCATGACTGTACTCCTAAGGCATTATAATGCTATGACATAAGCCCTGTTTGAACTTAAAGTGACACAGTATGTTCTCGGTTATAAAGCTTCATTGGCCTAGAAGTGCACTCATGAGTCTGTATAAGTAGTTATCAATACAAAATTTAGCCATTACTAAGCTTTATGAAGGCATTATAACCCTTTACGAATGTGTTCGTAAAATCGTTTGAATACAAGCTTCATAGAAAGTGCTACCAAACAAAAAGTCATCTTAAAATATCTTCCTTAGTCTTTATGGAGGCATTATAACCCTTTTACAAATGTGTTTATAGAGTCTTCTGAATACAAGCTTCATAGAAAGTGCTACCAAACAAAAAAGACATTTTAAAATAGCTTCCTAGGTCTCCTAAAAGTTGTCCTGAGTGCTCTTAAAGTCGTGTGGTGATGTCCTTGTGGCCTGTGCGTAGAGACAGGAGTCTGAGCTGAGCTACAGTATATGCCACCGTGTTCATGGCCGCCCAGCTAGTCAGTCAGTCAGTCAGGCTCAGGATGCTGTAGGTAGGTGCTGCTCCCTCCGCCAGCACTCCCAGAAATAGACCCCACAGTCTCTCCCCTCGGCAGCCCGAGGCCACAAAAAAAGACTTAATCTCTCTCTCTTTCCCTCTGCCCTCTCTCTCTCTCTCTCTCTCTTTTTCTCTCGCTCTCTTTTTTTTTTGCATCTCCTCTCCCTTTCCACTCCTCTCTTCCTCTCTCCCTGATTTCACGAGGACCTTTATTTTGACAGGGGCAGGAGCGACTGGTGTATTTATAGTGCTGGCTGTGTGCTGAGGCCTTCCCACAATTACAGACTTAGGCTCCTTGGAGTCAGAGAAGGAGGAGGTGGGTGGGTGGTGGTGGGGGGGAGTGAGGTGCAGTGGTGAGGATGGGGAGATGGTGGTGGTGGTGGTGGTGTGTGTGTGTGTGTGTGTGTGTGTGTGTGGGGTGGGGGTGTGGTAAGGTGGAAGGGGCAGAGTAGGAGGGGAAGGGCATTGAGGGATGCCTTTTTTTTCGGGATGTGGGCTTCACAGGGCTGGTGAAGTAGAGTGCCTCTTCGCCTCTTCGCCGGGTATGGAGTATCGCAATAGCCCTTGTTGCCATTGCAAAGACAGCATAGCATGGGAAGAGCCACTTAAATTAGAGCATTAGAAAAATAAGTAAGTAAATCAATAACGATAGCATTATAGTTAAGATGCAACAGAAGACATAATCCCTGCATGCTTTCGTTTTGGGACGTTGCACATGCATCAGTAGTTCACTATTCTGATGGCCAAAGATACAAAAAATGGTATTTCATCAATTATTAATTTATTTGACTAAGGATTTAAAACTGGCACACATACACACACACACACTTCCACTCCTGTCCTCTCTGTTCCCTATGTTCCCCAGGGCTCTAGAATGTTCTTAGCATCTACCTGTGTCTCATTAGTTTGAGGGCTCGATAACCATAGGTATGCTCTGTATATTGTTCAGTTTAGCATGTATTTCCACCAATACATAGTGACAAAAGAGCATTGAGTTCTTTAAAATTGTTGATAATGGAGATTTCATCATCCCGCCAACTGATACAAATCACACTTTCACGGCAGCATGTTGGGCTCATGAACCATGGTAAGCTTCACCTTCGGGGCACACAAACAAATTCATGAACCACATGTTTTCTTTTAAATGACATATTCACCACAGTCTGTTGGGATTCGGAACCATACCAGCCCCTGGTAAAGACACTACCTAAGAGTACAACCTCAATCAAATAATCAAATTTATGAATGGTACAGTTTCTTCAAAAAATGACATATTCACCACAGTGTGTGTGTTGGGATGTTGAACCATACTAGGCCCTCTTGGTGGAAGACACTCTCCAGAGCCTAAGCGTTGCCTTGACAGCTGTGTTTGAGTGACAAGACCCAGCTCTTGTGGTCAGCGGTGATTATGACAGTTGGAATGCCGGACCGACAGGGGCATTTCATTCCCGCCCGCCTGTCCACCGCCTGCCCGCCTCCTCTCCCTCCCCAGGGGAGTTGCGCAAAGGGCTAGTTTTCCAAAGTGGTGACATCTTGTTCCCTAAACAATGGCATCACCCCTTGGCTTGGCTTGTTTCTTTTAGTAGGCCCCTCAGAAAAAGGGAGACACTGGCTTTTTTTTGTTTTGATTTAAATCACTAACAACACAACAAAACAAACAAAAGTGACATATCCAGCTCCAGCTAGTTTCAACACAAAAGGACAACTTTGAGCTGTTCAGTGTCTGTGTAAACCTCAGAAGTAACATAGTGTTCAAATGGCGGTTAGCATGCTAACAAAAATGTTTGTCTTGTTTTCTCCCTTCTTCTGCCAGAATAAAACAATACGATTGGTCTTCAGAAGACTTTTTCTTTGGTGTTGATGAAATTTAATTATGCCACTGTGTGGATTTTCCTGTGACTTATATTTCACATATCTGAAGCTACTGTTAAAGGACAGTAAGAGTGAACATCAGCTAGCTAGCGATAGCTTTTGAGGTTTCACAGCTAACACATTCTATTTCCTCAACATTCCTATCAAGGGAATACTTTTTCAGAAAGGGAAGTCTCCAGTCTCTCTCTACTTGGTCTCCGAGGTGTGTGTTAAAACACTGCAGGCTTGTGTTTGGCCTCAGGGATATACTGCTAGATCCGGCCTCAGGCCTTGGTTTTTTCAGGAGTCGAGAGAGGGGTGGGGGGAAACGCCTGTGGGGTTTTTTTTAGGATGGTGGGGTGGGGTGGGGGCTTCGGGTTTGTGGTTTTGTGGGGGTGCCTTCCAGTTAGGGCGGCGTCCACACCACCTTCTCTCCACAGACCAACTATCGCCCCCACCCCCTGGCCCCATGTGGATACACACACACACACACACACCCCACCACCCCACCCCCCACCTACACCGCCACCCATCGCCTCAATCTCCTCCCTTCCCGCCCCTCCCCCCCTCCTCTCCTCTCCTCCACCCACCACTTCAAGTATCCTACTGCCTGCATCAGGCTGCCAGAGGGGTGGTTTGTGTACACCAACAGGAAATACAAGATGACCTTGTTTAGTGCGTTTGCGTGCCCATCTCTCTCTTTCTCTCTCTCTCTCTTCTTATTTTGTATAAATCCCACCTCAATAACTTTTAAACTCTTATAACTTGCCAAAATGTGCATATTTTTGTTATATTGTGTCTTCATAGTTTTATTAATACACTCTCTTTTTTAATCTATTTTTTTTACTTCATTATCATCGACTGGCTTGTTCAGAACAACATCTAATTCTGCTTATACTGAGAAAATAAAGTCATGGTTAGTAGAAATAAAGAAAGAGAGATAGAGAGAGAGTACAAGAGAGACAGACAGACAGAGAGAGAGAGAGAGAGAGAAAGAAAGAAAGAGAGATGCCATGTAATGTTATTGTGATGTTCTCCACTGGATCTACCACAGCAAAATCCTTATTAACTTCTGCTTATGCTCAGTAGTGGCTAGCATACACAGGAGTAAATGCGGTTCCTATTAGTACATTCATTTTATCAAATACCTGAAATGCACTACCATGTACCACCAAGCTGTGGATTCTGGAAGCTGGAATCCTTAATAGACGTTGATATTTTCCATATGGCAAATAAATGTCAGTTCAAACTAATTGCAAGACTGACTGAAATGTACATTTTAGCTGAGTGCCCTCGCCAACTGTTAGAAACTAGACTTTTTGCCAACCCACTCCCCCACCGCCTCCACCACCTCCACCACCAAGACACACTTTAACTGTGTGACTGTGTGAGGAGGAAGAAATGAAGCCATCCATACACTGTTGATGTTGCCGACGAGGCCGTTTCCTCAAACACACACACAGACGCACTTGCACACACACACACAGACGCACACACACATATGCACACACACACATACACACACACACACACATATGCGCACACACACACACACACACATACCCACACACAGACATGAACACACACCGTAAACAGGCCTGGGCAGTGAGGGTGTTGACGGACATGTCTGAGGTGCTTTTACTGGGCAGCTTCCAGGGCCAGGCCCTCCTAACCTATCAGCAGACACCGCTGAGAAAACTGGCAGACTACAGGCCTCACAGACTACTGTTGGCTCTCTGGGCGTTTTTCTTTCTTTCCTTCTTTCTTTCTTTCTTTCTTTCTTTCTTTCTTTCTTTCTTTCTGTTTGTTTCTTTAACCTCTTCCGTCACTTTCACACCTTTTTTTTCTCTGCTCCCCCTAAGATTTCCACACAAATGCACACACACATGAACACACACACACACACACATTTTCTCTCTCTCTCTCTCTCTCTCTCTCTCTCTCTCTCTCTCTCTGTCTCACACACACTCACACTTTCTTTCCCTTCCCCCTTCTTCCAGTAGTCGCCATAGTGCCACAACAAATAAATTCCGTCAGATTTGCCGTTCGAACAGGATGAGTGGGACGAGGTTTTTTTTTTCTTCTCCTTCATCTTCTACTTCTTCTTCTTCCTCCTCCTCCTCTTCTTTCAGTGGCCTGTCTGGTCCAGGGGAAGGTGCCGGCCTGCCTGCCTGCCTGCCTGCCTGCCACGCGTCTTCCTGTGGAGTGGAAAGAAAAGCATGCTGGGATAGCTTCCTGTTGGGGTTGTTTTTTTTTTTACTCTCTCTCACCCCGTCAAACCCCCGACCAACCCCCCTCCCCGCCATCCCACCCCACCCCACTTCACCTCACCGCACCCCACTGCACCCCACCCCACTGCACCCCACTCCCGGCCCTCAAGGCCAAGTAGAGCGCACAGGAGGTCGAGCCACATGACCGCAGGGAGCTTTGATTCACGATGTGGAAAAGGAGAGGCCTCTGAAGAAGTGAATCAGTGGAAACACACACACACACAGACACACACAGACGCACATGCAGGCACTCACACACACGCACACATACACACACACACACACACACACATACATACATAGATGCACACACACATACACACACACACACACACATACACAGATGCACACGCACACACACACACACACACACAGACCACATCTCTGCACTAGTAAAAAGGAGCAGGGTTGGGGTGGGGGGTGGTGGGCTGTAGACGCTCAGGCTTTAGGATCTGAGTTTATACTTGGCTTTGAATTAGTGATTTGAGTGTGTGTATGTGTGTGTGTGTATGTCGAAGATAAGTTATAGAAAACACATGAGAAAATGCCATAAAATCACTAAAATCACAGCACAGCAGATGTGTGAATAACGCCCTTCATGTATAGCTAAGTTCTGTAATCTTATAACCAGGTCAAACTAAATGCAAGTGGACACCTATGTGTCTGTGTGCATGTGTGTGTATTGTGCATGTGTGTGTATATGTGTGTGTGTATGTGTGTATTGTGCTTGTGTATGTATTGTGTGTATGTGTGTGTGTGTGTGTGTGTGTGTGTGTGTTGTGTGTGTGTATGTGTGTAAGTATTGCGTGTGTGTGACGGGGTGTGTGTGTGTGTGTATGTGTCTGTATTGTGCGCGTGTCTGTGTATGTCTATGTATTGTGTGTGTGTGTATGTGTTTAGGGTCTCTTGTTCCAGTCAACTTCACCTTCCTTAATGTGACGACAGGTGTTGTGTCACCGGCCACATCCGTGCTGTCACTCGCCATCTGACACACTTCCTGTTGGCTGCCTGTCGTCACGGCAACTTCAGTTGGCCCAGGTGCCATCACCTGCTCCAGGAATCCACAGGTATGCCAGATGTCCGTCATCGAGCGGAATCCAGCCCGCTCTCTCTCACACTCATATCAGCACACACACACACACACACACACACACACACACACATGCTATACTGAGGGTCCTACACTGGAGACTGGACTGATATATAGACGTATTCACAAACACACACACACACACCGTACAGACACTCATGCACATTACTATGTACGCACACATAGGCACACACACTGTACAGCCACGCACTTTGTTACACACACACACACACACACATACACACATGCACACATGCACACACACATTAAAATATACATAAACCCACACAAACTATGCAGGCATTCACAACCTTGGTTGTGTATACACACAGACACACGCACAGACACACACACACACACACACACACACACACACACACTGCTCTGCCTCTCAAACACAACTACTAAATTCACACACTCGATAACATTCTTAGTAATTCCTTCCTTCAATCAGATATTCACACACCCACCTTTACAACCACACACGTAATAACAAGTGGTAAGGCATTAATTAGCATTAATGAGGTGTTAACTACATAACTTAGAGCTACTTGATGTCAAAGCCAGCGTTAACGGCCTTATAATATTCAGCAATGACATAAATAATCGTTAAGAGATCCTGCATGCAGCATCTCTTTCACTGCCTTACCCTTGACAACCCACAGACCTCAGCGTTTAATGTGAATTATGGTCAATTAGAATGAAAATTTGTGGCTTTTTAAAAATGCATTAACCAATTTTAGTTAATGGGACTTTAATTAAAAAAACACTTTCTATTTCCCATTTCCCACTGGCATACATTCAGTACATGCACAGCTGTACTACATGCACTGTCTATGGCAAATTAATTATGATGGATACAAAGATACAAGAATATAAGGATACAAGGGTACAATGATGGTTTATTGTCACTTGCATAGACATACTTTTTGTAGAGTAGGACATGCAGTGAAATTGGTGATTGTTAGTCTAAAATTGTGCATGGGGAGGGGGAAGTAAAGTGGAACACACTTACTTTGATAGAATAGGTCCTCCTGTCTATGTTGTTCATATGCACTCACTGTCTGCTTTGTAGGCCATAGTGAAGATTGATGTGTGTTTCTATACCTATTCATTTATTTTGTCATTATTTACCTCTGTCTTAAATTACTAAAAAACAGACACACACTCACGCAGACACAAACATGCACACACACACACACACACATAAACATAAAGACACACACACACACAAACAAACACACAAACACTCACACACAGACACACACACACACACACACACACACACAGTGTTTCCCTCAATTGTCTCATATGGAGGCCTGCTGAAAGCGTGAAAGTGTTTTCTGCAGAAGAGGAAATACTTAGCTGTGTTTATGTTCAGCGGATCAAGATTATGTGTTTTGATGTATGTGTGTGTGTGTGTGTGTGTGTGTGTGTGTGTGTGTGTGTGTGTGTGTATGTACTGTATGTCTGTGTTTGTATGTGCGTGTGCGTCACTGTGTGTGTCTCTGCAAGTCTGTAAGAGTGCGTGTGTGTGTGTGTGTGTGTGTGTGTGTGTGTGTGTGTGTGTGTGTGTGTGTGTGTGTGTGTTAAGAGACAGAGAGAGCTTGAGCACGACCCGATGTGATCAAACAAGTCTTTCTCTGCTCGGACACACTGTGAAGTCTGCGGTTGAGACGGGGCGTTTCACAACATTCAGGAGAATTTTGCCCCAGAGAAAGAACAAGAGAGAGAGAGAAGAAGAAGAAAAATAAAAGACAAAAAAAATGAGACACAGAGAGGGAGTTGAGGGAGATGAGGGAGGGAGGGAGTTGAGAGAAGCGAAAGACCTAAACAGGAGGAAGAGTGTAAACATTTAAAAAAAAAACAGAGAGAGAGAGGAGAGATGAAAATGAGAGGAGGAAGAAAGATGAAGGAAAAAAGCAAAAAGAAGGACAACAAATTAAAGGCAAAGCAAACAGACAGAGCTACCTCAGAGGAGACAGAAGAGACAGAGACAGAGACAGAGAGAGAGGGAGAGAGAGAGAGAGAGAGAGAGGAAGGGAGAGAGACACACACATATATATAGAGAGAGAGAGTGCAGAGAGGAAGGCAAAAAGATGTGAGAGAAAAGAAAAGATGAGAGAGAGAGGGGTGGGGTGGGGGGGGAGAGCGGAGGGAGAGAGAGGGGGTGAGGGAGGGAGGGAGGAGTAGAAAGCGAGGGATTTGGCATGTGTCAGCAGGCCTACCTGTTTGGTGCGGAGAGATGAGAAGAGCCTCAGGCAGCCAGGGGCGGGAACTCTACCCTCTGATCGCTCGTGACGGAGCAGTCTTCCGTGTGTGTGTGTGTGTGTGTGTGTGTGTGTGTGTGTGTGTACACATCTGCAAAGGTGTATGTGTGTGTGTCCATGTAGTGTCTGTGTGTGTGTGTGTGTGTGTGTGTGTGTGAATACATCTGCAAAACTGTATGTGTGTGTGTGTCCATGTAGTGTATGTGTGTGTGTGTGTGTGTGTGTGTACATCTGCAAAGGTGTGTGTGTGTCCATGTAGTGTGTGTTTGTGTGTGTGTCTGTGTGTGTGTGTGTACATCTGCAAAGGTGTATGTGTCTGTGTGTGTCCATGTAGTGTGTGTTTGTGTGTAGGTGTGTGTGTGTGTGCATGTGTATGTGTGTATGTGTGTGTGTCTGTGTGTGTGTATGTACATCTGCAAAAGTGTATGTCTGTATATCCATGTCCATGTAGTGTGTGTGCATCTTTATGTGTGTGACTGTGTGTGTATCTGTGTGTGTGTACTGTACATCCGCAAAGGTGTATGTGTGTGTGTATGTGTTCGTTTAGTGTATGTATGCATCTTTATGTGTGTGTGTGTCTGTGTGTGCGTACTGTACATCTGCAAAGGTGTGTCTGTATAGTGTATGTGCATCTTTATGTGTGTGACTGCCTGTGTGTGTGTGTGTGTGTGTGTGTGGTTGTGTGTGTGTGTGTGTGTGTGTGTGTGTGTGTGTGTGTGTGTGTGTGTGTGTGTTTTGTGTGTATGTACATCTGCAAAAGTGTATGTGTGTGTATCTCATCATGTAATCTGTGTGCATCTTTATGCATGTGACTGTGTGTGTGTGTGTGTGTGTGTGTGTGTGTGTGTGTGTGTGTGTGTGTGTGTGTGTACTTGCATGTGTGTG
>CM059287.1:13533114-13535614 GCA_030347295.1 Setipinna tenuifilis | reverse complement strand
TATTAACATTGGGGTTAAGTTGGGTTAGATTCAGGTGAAAGTCTGTGCACAATAAACAAAATTAAACTCAGTTTCAACAAACCATTTGTAAAGTCTCTCAGAGCAGACTAAACAAATACAGTGCTACCATGCTTTTTTTTACAGTGCAAGTATAATTGTGTAATGGGTACCAGGGGGAGGCAGGGTGTCAGTGAGTGGAGTCCACTCTTCCAACCTGAGTCCTTGTCAACCTACTCACTGTCACTGGTTCCCTGGCCAGACTTACCCATCAGCCCCCTTGTACTGAACTGAACAGGCTGTGTTATTATATTACAAACCCCATTAATCATGTCACAGACCGACAGCCGCATCCCACTGACAGCAACTTAAGGTACTGTGTTTAGTCAAGAGCCATCCTGAAGTGCCCCTTAAGAAGGTGACCTGCTGTGGCCCCATCACCGTCTTATCTCACTGTCACTGAGATGCCATCTTGATCCTCGTCTCGTACTGTAATTAACTTCCTGTTCTGTGTCTCAGACAATGCCTAGCACCCCCTGTGAATAGGAATTGATAGGTTTGTTATCAACCTATTGGATTGTTACCAATTGTTGATTATCATTTTTGTTTCACTACATGCAAAGAGTCTGGCTACTCTCCATAGGCATATGTTTATTTTATTTACTTCATACGTTTACTTAATGTGTGAATTTTAAAGTCACTGGATCTGCATTCAACCAATTATGGCTGATTGGAGTCAAAAATATTTGGTTGAGGGAAACCAAAGCCTTGGTAGAGTTGCCTGAGTACTGATGTGAAATATAAGAGAGGTACTGACAGGTACTGTAAGGAGAGGTACTGTATACACCGGCACTAACCTCGCTACCAAAAGATAGGCTCTGTCTAAAATGTTCCCTATGAAGTGCAATATAAAGTGTGTGAGTGACATTGGAAGTTTCACTACAAAGTGCACTACAGTAAATGAGTAAGCGTTCTGGAATTCCCCTTGATTTGGATATGGCAGTTACAGATACTTTACAGATGGTTTGTTCAAATTCCACTTGATGCTATTGTCCACAGAGAATCACCTTAACCAAACCCAACCCTAACACCTGACCTCAAACACACAGTGTGGCTAGCAGGTTTCATCAGGTAATGTATTTATAATCCGAACATAGTTTACTGGTGGCTGTCCAAATAAAGTGTGACCCTCGGTTTCTAATTCATGTGGTCATGCTTTGCATCAATCTGCATCTTTAGATGTTTGCATGTTTAAGCCTCTTTGTCATCGCTCTTGTGTAGAAACTAGCCTCTTATATAAGGTTAGGGTTAGGGCTAGTGTTAGTGTTAGGTATGTTCAGTGTAAGTACATAATATTATATGTTGTTACATGTAGATGGAAATTAACTGGATGTAGGTTGAAATCAATTGTACAAAATGTGAACCTTTACCAGCCAGTGACAAATACATGGTAAAATTCACCAGCCACTTAACAGTAAATCATCATTCTGTGTCTGAAATCTACCAATTGCCATCCCTGGTGCAGGTCATTCATTTGGCCCACTCACCTGTCAGTGTGGAGAATTAAACCTGCTAGGCAGGGATAGAAATTCGCACCAGCCAACAGCCACCAGCCAAATGCTGGTAAAAATGAAAGTGGCTGGTAAATTTTGAACACAAAATAATAATTACTTTATGAATTAAAAATAATAATGTCCTTGCTCAATTAAAAATAATAAATACTATTACCATAACTGTAATAAATATTATTGAGTGGCTTGTGAATTTTATCATCTATTTGTCAGTGGCTCGTAAAAGTTTACATTTTGCAACGGTAATCTCCAGCCCTGCTGCTAGGCCCTGACTGCCCTATTGTAAGCTATGGCTACCACAGAGGTGTGTGTTGCTGTGCAGTGCATAAAGGTATGAAAGTATAAAAGCATGTGGAACAGCATGAATATGTGTCCTAAGATGGAAAGGCTTTGGATAAAATGGCTTTTTAAGACCACTAATGGATAGAGGAGCAGTACATTGCAGTCTACTTTCCTTTGGAGGAATCAAGGTTAACACTTCAGTTCAAGTGTCCCTGTTCCAGTGTATCTACATCATAAAGTGCAGTGTAACAAAGTGTGCAACAACATGTCACATCATGTACTTACATTGTACATAATCCTAATCCTAACCAGGTACATGGTACATGGTACATGCTGTTCAGCTAGCAGAATAGAAAACACTTTATTTCATTTTTTTTTTTTTTTAGCGTATCTACATGTTAGAACATGTAATATTATGTACTTACCCTGTATATACCTGACCCTAACCCTAACCCTGTGGTACACTGTAAGTACATAATGTTACATGTTGTTACACACTTTGTTGCACTGTATCTAACTGACGTAACAGGGATAGTAAAATTAAGTGTAACCATGGAATGACTTGGTGTTGTAATAAATAATTCTTCTTCTACTACTACTTTGCGATACTACATTACAAAAACTCTTTGCTAATACCCTACAACTTGGGT
>CM059287.1:13520614-13528114 GCA_030347295.1 Setipinna tenuifilis | reverse complement strand
ACCCATCATCAAGATGAAGCTGCACACACACTCACATGCACACACACACACACACACACACACACACACACACACACATACATACACACACACACACACACACACACACACACACACACACACACACTTGTGTGTGTCTTTTTTTGTTAGTTCTGTGAGTAAGCTACAAGAGCTGCTTTCAGGCAATGGCCCCAAGCTGAGATATCAAGATCAGATAAATCAAGGTCAGATGTGAACTTTGATTATCTCCCTGTACAATCATTCACTCATTACCTGCACTAAAGCAACCGTAAATCGTTTTAGATAAACACATCAAGTATTTCTGCATCAGCGCTCAACTTCAACCGCTCACTTGGCGCTTACTGTTGTTGTTGAAGGTAGCCTTTTGCTGGACAACCTGTGGTCAAGTTTAGCCAACATGTTGTACTGTGCTAAACGAATTAAATTAAGTTAGTTTAGGTGATATACCCCTATTGTCTTTGACCACCCAAAGCCTAAACTCTTTGAAAATATGTTTTGTCTATGTTTTTACTATCTATTAGTTCAGTTAAGTGTATTGGTTTAGAAGTGAAGTTAAGAAGAGCCTATTCTGTGCTAGAGTTAGCTACATAGCTACTTTGTATCTGTGGCCCCTGGCCAGGGCGCTAAAAAAGAATATTCGGCATCTACTTTATAAAAACAACTTAATAAGCATTTATTTAGCATTTGTTAACTCTTACTTAACACTTTGTTCATCATTTGGTAAACAGAGAAAGTGATAGACAGGCAGATAGAAAGGCAGCAAGCTGAGAGATAGATAGCAGATAGCATAAAGACACACAGTCAGACATACAGACAGATAGCCAACCGACATCCAGACAGATGTGTGTCAGTATGTTTATGAATGATTTACTGATGAGAAATAGTGTAAAAGCAATGGTTACCAAATGATGAACAAAGCGTTAAGTAAGAGTTAACAAATGCACAATAATGCTTTTTAGGAAGTTATTATGAAGCCCTACCGAATATATAAGAAGTATATACACAGCACACTCACTGTTGCAATCTCTCTATCTATCTATTACAATACAGACAGACAAAACAATACTATTAAAAGGCCAACTGAAAAAACCTGAAAATCCACTTCCTGTTCTATATCCCTGCATATTAATGTAAGCCTACAAGTTGCTTTTTGACCTCAACATGACCTGCCCTTTCTTCTGCCACATTGTTGTGTATTGTTACTATGTACTATGTGTATTGTTATTATTGTCAGTTAATGTTGTAAATGTCGCCTTACTATATGTAATTAGCGTGTTGTGCTTTTGTGTTGCAGTGTGACTCTGCCATGCAATAATGCAGAAGGAGACCCAGGAGGAGGCGGAGGCCCAGGGCATTGACATCTCGGCACCTTTGTGTAACTCATCCAAGGGCACGGAGTGACGGGTGGTTTGGCTGACGCAGTTGAGCATACCTGCCTTTGGTGCGCAGTGTACCATCTGAGCTCGGCTTGTCTTTCAAAACCTGTTTCGTGATATGTTTTCTCTTTAATACTCACGCACATTTGTGTGTGTGTGTGTGTGTGTGTTTGTGTACATGCGTGTGGGTCTGTGTGTGTGCATGCATGTGTGTCTGTGTGTGTGTGTGACGCGTGTGTGTAATGTGTGTGACGTGTGTGTATGTGTGTGCATGTGTGCGTGCGAGCAAGCGTGTGACGTGTGTGTACTGTATGTGTGTGTACTGTATGTGCGTGTGTACCTGTTCTCAATTTTGGCACTTCTCAGGATGATTGGAAATCCAACATGTAAAGGACTGCAGGTCCCAGACAGAGTTTGGGGCAGTTATAGCAGGGGCAGGGGCAGTGTTGGAGATGTTGTTACTGAGGTTTAGGGACTTGGGGTAGTTGCATTAAGGGAGTCTGATTGGATGCAACTTCTGCCCCACCCCAGTGTCTCTTGTCCACCATTTCCCCTCAAATGTGTTGTGCAGCTGTCTGTATTACTTTGTACATTGCCTTGCCACCCCTCCCCCGCTCAACACACACAAACACACACGCACACGCACACACGCACAGACACACTCACACACACACAGACAGACAGACACACACACATACACACACATACCACCCACCCACCCACACACACACACACACACACACACACACACGCTTGACAACTTTAACTACTGGCCAGGTAAACCAGGTAAGAAGGTAAGACTACTCCCCCCCCACAAATCCCTCATCTCCACCCCCAACCCCCCACCCCACCCCCACCACCAACACAAAAACCTGGCGTTACCTGGTCGACCACTGGCTGCAACTCAGGCGTCAGCCCTGCCTCGTTCCCACTCACCACAGTTGCATGAGACCAGACGCACCGTTAAAAAAAAAAAAAAAGCCCAAAACATTCTCAGCCCGGCCCCCACCCCCGTGTCTGTCCCTTGCACAACTACGTCTCTCTTGTCTGTCTGTACCACTCCCCACATAAATCTTCCTCCTTTGTTTTGGCCTGGCGCCACACACATTCACCGGGATGCTCCCCGCCACACAGCTTTTGACTGCTTCGACGTTTCACTGTTTGTTTGTCACATTTTTTTTTCTTTTCTTTTTTCTTTACTTTCCTTTTTTTTCGGCTTCTTCTTCTTCTTTAAGTTTTGCCAGCTCGGCTGTTCAGTCAGTCAGAAGCCGACCTCCTACCTCATCAGTTTTCTTTCCTGCTTCTTCTGGATTTTTTTTTTTTTTTTTTTGTCGAGCGATCGTGTGTCTCTGATAAAATCATCGCCGATGGTTTTAAGGGAGTCATGCTGATGAGTCATCTCAGTTTCTCCTGTGTGTGAGTGTGTGTACAGCTTGGCCAATTTTAGAAGCACCTCGATGCTCGTTATAGACATGAAACAAGCCTACAGCTTGGCTGGAGGTTTTTTTTTTTAGACCTGGAGGGGTTTTCTTTAGAGTATGTTCTTTTTTTTTCTTCTTAACGTTTTTTTTTTTTTTTTTTAAAGCCACATTTGAGCTTAGCCACTTTATTAGGCTGTGGTGTTGAGGAAGAGGGTCTTGGCATACTCTCCTCTCGGTGCAATGGAAAAACCCATCCAAGTGTGTGTGTGTATGTGTGTGTGGGGTGTTTGTGTGTCCGTGTGTGTGTGTGGTATGAGTGCCTGTGTGTGTGTGTGTGTGTGTGTGTATGTGTGTGTTTATGTGTGTGTTTGTGTGTGTTTGTGGATGTGTGGGTGTTTGTGGATGTTTGTCTGCATGTGTGTGTGGGTGTTTGTGTGGGTGTATGGGTGTGAGTGTTTGTGTGTCTGTCTCTGTGTCTGTGTCTGTCTCTGTGTATGTGTGTCTGGTGTGTGTCTATGTGTACAAGTTTGTATATATGTGTGCACACTTTTCTGCTGAAGGTGAGGTCATTTCACCAACACAACCACATCTTCTCCACACACACACACACACACACACACACACACACACACACACACACACACAGTGAGGGCAAGAAACAGACAGACAGAGAGACAGACAGAGAGAGAGAGAGAGAGAAAGAGGGATGGAAGTAGATAGAGAGAGGGGGGCTAGGGCCGATGTGCAGTGTGAGACCTCAGCATAAGTCCACTACCACTGGGTGGCGATCTTGAGCCACTGTGCTTGTGTTCCAGAGGTGGTCTACCATGAAGCCATGTTGCGTGTTTCAGTCACTCAAACTCTCCAAAGACAGAGCTACATTTCTCAAAACTATTGGTTTAAACTCGTATACATTTCAGTGACATGGTATTTTTGGAATGTTTGACAAAATTACTTGTCATTCAAACCTTTATGTTTCCACATAATTGCCAAGCTTTGGGTTAGGCCGCCTAAACACAAAAGAAAGTTAAAAATGTATGGAAGCTCAGAAGCAGTGTAAGATTATGCTTAGATTATGATATGGCCTTGTCATATACTCCACAAAGAACAAAGAAGAAAATACAACATCTAACCTTCCTTAAAACCATTCACAGAAATCTCACACCAAGAAGCAGTTTAGGCAATTTTGTCATCTATGTGGTCATTCGGGAAAACGTCAGCTCTTCCTAAGTGTTTTAGGGGAATGGTTTTGGGAATTCAAAAGCATGCTGACGACATCTACTATCTACATTTACTCCTACTTTTTTTTCCTGAGAGAAGGTTTAATGACTATGTATACACACACTCCCATATATGGTTTTTAAAGAAGTGGACACAAAGTATTGGATTATCTTTTTTTCTTTTACCTCAACAGGCTGTGTTGCAGTCGTTGCTACTGTCTAAACTCTAAGGTGATTTTCCACATTCTACTATGCTAGTCTTCAACGGTCACTTGTTGCCATGTTGAGTTGGACTTACTGTCCATTACACAAATAGCAGTCCGCATGCTGGTAAATAATTCAGTGTCTTTAATGCATGCAGTGCATTAGCAAGATATATTGCTGTAAGTGAAAGACAAACGGTAAAAAAATACAGGCCAGGATATTAGTTGGACTGGTGAGATTTGGATGTGCCATTTCTATGGGACTGAGATATTAATTAGTATATATTTAACTTTTGAGACATTAATTAAACGTGGAACAAGACCAGGGCTATTAAGGGTAATCCGTTATGCGGTGCCTTGTGTACAATTATTTTGAAAAATGCACATGTCGAGGATGGCTTAGGAAATGTATTAAAGTGAATAAGAAAAGCTGTAAATACTAGGGTCATTTGACCTCAAGACACACACACACAGGCACACACACACACATACAGAGACACACACATACAGAGACACACACACAGACAGACACACACACACACGCACACACACACATACACACACACACACACACACACACACACACACACACACACACACTGCTGACTGACTTAGGTGGCATTGATGTACCACTGCTGTCTGTGACTAATGGATGTCATCCAATCACCCTTCTGTCCGTTACAAACTCAGTTTCCGAACGCAGCCAAACTCTTCCGGTAATCCGGAGTCAAGTCAGTGGGAAAAAAAAACCAAACAAAAAAACAAAAACATAGGTTGCCAGTGCAGGGCAGGAACTGAACTCACCGACTTCGACTTGACTTGACGGTAAGCAAACGGGAATGGAGACTGAGTGTACTCCAAGAAAGCAGAATTTGATTTATGTAGCGAAGGCACTGAGAAATCCCAGAAATCTCTAAATTGAAGGTCTGGCCTGGGCGGTCAATTATGGAGAGGAGCTGCTGCCATGTGCATCCTCACATACATCTGCGGTTGGCTTGCGGTGCAACTGTCAGGTTTTTGCCTCAGTCAGAGCCCCCTCTCTCTCTCTCTCTCTCTCTGGCTTGGGTTTGGCTTTTTGGATTTTTCACCCGCTTTGCTTGTGATGTGAAATGTCCAGGGGTGTGGACGAATACTGTAAAAGTTTCTCTCTCTCTCTCTGACACACACATACACACACTCACTCTTTCCCTCCCTCCCTCCCTCCCTCTCTCTCTCTCTCTCTCTCTCTCTCTCTCTCACACACACACACACACACTCTCTCACAGACACACACACACACAAACACACACTCTCTCTCTCTCTTAAATGAAAATCACAAACATGCAGGAAGGCAGAGCCATCTCCCGTAACTCGCACTATCTGTCTGTCTGTCTGTCTGTCTGTCTGTCTCTTTTTGTCTGTCTGTCTGTCTGTCTATCTGTGAGGCTGCAGAAGAGTCATGGTCGTTCCTGTGGTCGAGTGAAAGTGAGATTCCCACACCATCGTGCAGCTAAGGGTTGAGGTGCTGTGCTCCTCTCTCTCTCTTTCTCTGTCTGTCTCTCTCTTTCTCTGTCTGTCTCTCTCTGTCTGTCTGTCTGTCTGTCTGTCTGTCTGTCTGTCTGTCTGTCTGTCTGTCTCTCTCTCTCTCTCTCCCTCTCTCTCTCTCTGGTGTGTGTGTTTGGATCTGTCTGTCTTTCCATATGAAGAGTTCTGATGCAAACCCCTCTAAGTCCCCTTTAAGTTGTTTTACTGTAATAACAATGTGTAGTAATCTCTAGAAATTATTATTAATTATGAATAATTATTAGTCATCTCTATGAATCTGCTATTTAAATAGTATTATCAAGTAAAAACAAATCAAGCCAAGGTGAACTGATAATAAAATTTATCAAAATTATATCAATATATTTCTGTAAAATCATAAATGAATGCATCTGAACTCTTCATATGTCTTTATGTCTGTACTTGTCCTCCAGAGAGGGGGAAGACAGAGAGGAAGGAGGGGAGGAAAGAGAGGGACAGGGATAAATGAGAAAGGTAGGGGGGAGAAAGCGATAGAAAGAAGACATAAAGGAGGGGGAGAGGGAGAACGAGAGAGGGTCAAGAGGTCAGGAAAAAGACAAAGAAAGAAAAAGAGAGAAGAGAGAGGAAGAGGGGAAAAGGTAGGAAAAGGGAGTTAAGGAGAGGGAAAGAGAGGAAGAGCGAAGAGGGAGAAGGCACGAGAGGAAGAAGACAGAAAGAGAGGGAGGGAAGAAGAGAGGGGGAAGGATAGCAAGAAAGAGACAGAGAGAGAAGGGGAGAGAAAGAACAAGAGAAAAGAGAGATTGAAATAGAGGGATAGGGAAGAGGGGAAAGGTGAGAGAGGGGGAAGTCAGACAGAAAGAAAGAGACAGACAGAGAGAGAGAAAAAGAGGGAAGAGGGAGTGAAAGAGGAGAGAGAGGGGGAAGTCAGACAGAGAAAGGGGGGAGGACAGTGAAAAAAAGACAGAGAGAAAGAGAGGTGGAGAGAGAGAGAGAGAAGAGGAAGGATGCGTTGTGCTCAGTAGCTCATCCTATGCTCTATGGCTCACTAGTCCCATTGTCATTGGCCCATCAAAGGAAGGCTCTGTCTCCTGTAGCCTCTCTAGCCTGTTCCTCTTTACCTTGGGGACACACCTGTCACACTCCACGTCACCCCACCACAAAGACACACACACACACACACACACACATAGACACACAGTGCGCTCGAGCCTTTTCGGCTGTTGGTTTCGGGAGAGAGGGTAACTGTGTGCTCCTGTGTGTGTGTGTGTGTGTGTGTGTGTGTGTGTACTCATGTGTGCGCTCATGTGTGCTTGTGCTCGTGTGTGTGGGTGTGTGTGTGTGTGTATGTGTGTGTCCTCGGGAAAACCGTTGGGAAGGAGGTAAACAAATCCTTCATCGTCCCGTCGGGAGCAGATTCCTGGGTGTTGACGGTGCTGCTTCCTCACCTGTCAAACAGCCACTGATGGAGCAGCACATGAGGGATGAGTAACCGTTAGCGACAGGGTGCGTGTGTGTGTGTGTGTGTGTGTGTGTGTGTGTGTCTGTGTGTGTGTGTCTGTGTGTGTGTGTGTGTGTGTGTGTGTGTGTGTGTGTGTGTGTGTGTGTGTGTCCGTGTGTGAGTGTCTGTGTGTGTGTGTGCGTGCGTGTGTGTGTGTGTGTGTGAGTGTCTGTGTCTGTGTGTGTCTGTGTGTGTGTGCGTGTGTGTGTGCGTGTGTGACTGTGTGTGTGTGTGTGTGTGTGTGTGTGTTGAGGCAGA
>CM059287.1:13503114-13505614 GCA_030347295.1 Setipinna tenuifilis | reverse complement strand
TGTACGTGCTTCTTTGGCACAACATCCGTGTTGGCAGGTCTTACAACAAACTGCCCTTCTGAATACCACCACATCACTATTCAATTTGTGTATTTGCTGTGAAATGATGTGATTCTGTAAAACAAAAGTGGTAGGGATAACTGAAAAACTTAATAAAAAATTAATAAATCCTAAATGTAATATTATATTTAGACAGATAAATCAGTGAAGCGACTGATGATCAGATAGATAATATAATTAATTGTATGTTATGAAAATGTTAATAATTACAGTGCACAGTTGTTTATATATTTTTTTTACATGAACCAGGTATGACATATTTCTATAACACAATGTTTATGGGCAACCTGACAATAAGTGTCAATTTAAAATTGATTGAGCATGGACCCAGCTTTAGAAAAAAAAGCCATGTTTGTTTTTGTTACATGAAGTGGAACCACTAACCCTCAACACACTGGGGGGGGAAAAAGAAAGAAAATAATCCATCATTCTTCGTAGGCCGTCGCTGAATGAGAGATCACACGAGCTTCTCGGAGATCTGAAAGAGCCTATTATCTTCAATTGGGCCTTGTCAGGAAGAGCAACCCCTTAATAAGATACCCCCCCCCCCCCCACCACCACCACCAAAAAAAAAAGAAAGGGCGGGGGTCTCGTCAACAGGCAGCTCAGGTTGAGTGATGGTCACCCCATGGCCAGGGGGGCCTTGACTCCCACCCCACCCTACTAACCTTACCCCCCCCCACCCCACCACCCCCACCACCTAAATACCCCAAGCCCTTACCTACCCCCTCCACCTACCCTACCCACTCTCTTAACAGAGACAAGCCCGAGCAATCAGAGGTGTGTGTGTCTTTTCGTGTGTGTGTGTGTGTATGTATGTGTTTGTGTGTGTGTGTGTGTGTGTGTGTGTCTGTCATTGGGGGTGGAGTGGTGGTGGTGGAAGTGGGTTGGGGTGAGATGAGACTGGGGGTGGTGGGTGGTGCGGGGACTCTGTCTTTCTGTAACCCCCACCCCCCAATCCCATCCCCCCAATCCCCCCCCCCCCCCGCCCTGCCTGGAAGTCTCCTTTTCATTAAGGGATGCGACAGGTAGCCTGTGTTCCCGCCAGATGACCCGTGACGCCCGGCAGGCCGAGAGCGCCGCTTAACCTCGACGGCCGGCGTTTGGTCCGTTCAAAGGGATTTCGCCGAAGCGCCGCGGCGAGACGAGATGAGACACGGTGGCCATGAAGGGGCGCTCACCACCACCGCCGTCACCACCACGCTGCACAGTCGCTCGGCGATGAGCGCTCAGCGAATGATGACCTAGACGACGATTACACCGATCAGATAGTAGGAGGTCGGGGTGGGGTGGGGTGGGGAGGATATGGGTGGTGGTGGGAGGGGGGGGGGTTGTTTCTCTGTGTTTGTCATCAAAGATGGCTGATTGAGGTCACATTAGAAGCGTTTGAAGTGGCCACGTTTCAATGCGAACGTCTGTAACCAGCCTCCCTATCTCATCCCTGACCTACATCCAGCTGAGGAGGAGGAGGATTATTTATCCTGCCTAGCTCTATATCGCTCAACACTCCCTCTGTCACACACACACACACACACACACACACATACACACACACACACACTGCATCCATACCCACAGTGTGAAACACCTCTGTTCTGAAAGCCTCTGTCTCACTCAAAGCTGCATTTGCATAGAAAAACACATTAGTGTGGCAACAGAGAGGGGTCATGGTGGTAACTTTTTCTATGACAATAGCTGTTTTCTAACAATAACAGGGGCCATGTCGATATATGGATTTCACAGCATTAGACTTCCAGTAGAGCATAGCTGACATTTGGCCCAGAGCCAAGTAAAAAAACCACATTGCTATACCAAATACTTCGAGTCAAAATCAGTATCAGATTTATTAGCTAAGTACACTAATTACATTCACAAGGAATTTGACTCCGGCGGATGTTGACTTTCTAGTATAGATTACACATATAGACATATAGTAATCCCAGATACAACAGTGATGTATAAGACTTCCTGTACAACAGGGACAACAATTTGCAAGTTACATAATAAATATGTAGCGAAGGAAAGAGAAGTTACCCCACCCAGCTTCGTACCTGGGTTTCCAATCATGTGCTTTGACTGCAACACCAAAGAGCCAGACTCATTGGTATGGCAGTCAGAGCACTCCATGACAGTATACATATCGAGTATTATCAACATAATGTACAGAGGCAGTAATATAAAAAACAATATACAACTGGAATAAGATTTTGGGCAATGATAGAGTACAACAGTAATTGTGCAATGTAATGTGGGAGATGAATAGTGGAATTCTAATAAAATACAGTGCAGAATGCAACGCAAGGGGAAATCATGCCTATACATGTCCCTACTTCTGCAGGATATTCATGTTATCATAAATATAGAAAAGTGCATGTCTGAATGGGGGTTTAAACATAGATTACATAGCTCTTTTGCCTGGGATGCCAAGTGGGGAAATTCT
>CM059287.1:13493114-13498114 GCA_030347295.1 Setipinna tenuifilis | reverse complement strand
TCTGCTGTATGTATAATGAAGTAATTTTATCACTATCTACTTTCCAGTACAGTCATGAAGGAACCCCCCCCCCCCCCCCCCACACACACACACAGACAACTCTGGTTTGTGTGTATCTTTCTGTGTGTGTGTGTGTCTGTGTGCGTGTCTGTGTGTGTGAAAAGGAGAGTAATTGTGAGAAACTTTAGACCATCAGAGACTCTCTGTTTCATGTCAGTACTGAAGCCTCCACAGAAATCTTCAACCCCAGCAGCCTTGAACCCTCCTGATATGTTCCTCTCTCTCTCTCTTCTCCCTTTTCTCTCTTTTTCTCTCCCCCTTTATCTCATTCTCTCTCTCATTTTCGTTCTTCTTTCTTGACTGTAACTCTGAACCAAGCACAAAGTATACCCTCACAGACACACATACATGCACACATATGCCAACTCAACACACATACACACACATAGACACTCACACTCACATCCCAATGCATCATTTCTGATTCATAACACTAATACTGAAACTCACATTGCTACCCCACATATACAAAAGCACACAATGCACACATTCACGTGGGTGCACACATAGACACACACACACACACACACACATACATCCATACATCCATACAACTATAAATACATACAGCCATACAACCACACAAACATACATACATACATACATACATACATACATACATACATACATACATACATACATACATACATACATGCATACATACATACATACATACATTCTTCTAGGGCTTAGAGCAGGGTTCAGCCAAACTCATTTCTGTTGCTATACAGTATATCTTTCACCTTGTGAAGTATTCACACTGATAGTAGGTATACTAACCTATTCACATTCACTACAGGCCGAAAACCAGGGCCAACCCAAGATAAAAAAGATGCTGACATTGCTTTTTTCAGACAAAAACTATTGCAAGTACTTAAAGGCAGGGTAAAAATATTGTGGAGAAGCTAGCAAGCATAAGAATGTTTTTAAAAGTGGGCAATACATCTGAACAAATTTTCCCGCTTACCGCTTGTCAGCCGAATTGGTCCATAGGAAAACAATGAATGAATTTGAGCGCCTGGCAAAGGAAAAAAGCATTGCAGTGTGAACAGGCCTTTAGCAAGATGACTGTACAGCGTTTTCACACTCCTGTCATTGCTGTTTTTGTTAGGCCATCGTATATGTCTGTAGCTATGAATATGAAAAGACAATTTTAAGAAATATAACAAAAATGTTATAAAATAACATCTATTACCCTGCCTTTAAATAAAAAGTAACCATCTGGTATCCAATATTTTATAGCCTGTAGTGCATTACTTACTTACTTGCCACCAAGGCTAAAACGTTTGGATTTGAGGAAGACAAATCAGTTCGGTCACATATCAGGGTGAGCCCAGACCTGTGGGTTTGTGGCATATACTGTTACAGGTTGCATGTATACATTTATATTGCTTCTTTTCTTTACTTTTCTTCACCCACACACGCGCGCTTGTCAACCCAAAGAAGAAACGCTGGCGTCTCCTGGTTTTTTGTTACATACTTAAGTAGCTCGTCGTGAAACAGTTCAAAGCGGCCGATTCGATTCTCTCAGCGCCGTCGTAAGGGGAGACGCCGCCGCTGCTCTGGCTGCTGCTACCTCTGGCACCTCGCTGCTCCCTGTGTGGCCCTAAAACTAAATACGTAATTAAGTATTACTATAGAGGACACTCTCCGAGGAGGATGCCTCTCCTGTGAACAAGTGACAAAACAGTGGTGCCAAAGCCCGGCTGAATTATTCAGGCATCTTCAATGGGGATCTCTGCCCTGGGTGCTGTATACGGTGACGGCTTAGAAGGCCAGCCCGGGGCCTTCACGGCCACTTGTGACGCAATGAAGCTAATTTGGAAGAGTGTGAACAGGACAAAAGGTGGCGGAGAGGAGAGGATAGTCCCCTTTTCTGGCGCCGCTCACTGGAAGATACCGTACCTTAGCACACACGCGGGGGCACACACACACACACACACACACACATGCAAGCACACACACACACACACACACACAGACACACACACACACAAGCACACATATGCATGCATACCCTAGTCACACACCCACACACACACACACACACACACACACATGCATATTTATATACACACACAGATATACATCCATACACACCACACACAGGTATGCAAACGCACATGCACACACACAAACACACACCCATGGAAGCACACAAAATGCTCGGGGACACACACGCACAGACATATATACATATACACCCACAGTGGTGTCCCTCATGAAAGAAATATGAGTTGTTTTAAAGAATACCAAAAGAAGACAGTCTGGTTAAATGACACCTGTTGTAGGGTGATGTAGGGTGGTGTGTCTGATACTGCATCAGCTTAGGCCCTATATATAGTCTGCCCTATATACATTACTACTACTACTACTACTACTACTACTACTACTACTACTACTGCTGCTGCTGCTGCTGCTACTAGTACTACTACTGCTACTACTAGTACTGCTACTAATACTGCAACTTCTAATGCTACTACTTATCTATATAGATACATTGAATGTGTACCTAGATGAGTTAACAACTCAAGTAGCATATAACATGCATAAACACGCCTGGCGAAATGAAGCTGATTCTAATTCTGATATACAATCTCAGAAAAGAAGGTACAGAATTGTACTTTTACTTGTCACACCGGCACTACCCTCAAAGGCAAATAATTGTTAACTTCTGTTCTACAACTACTTTATACCTTCTCCACTACTGAATACTGGCACATCAGTACCTTAAGGTCCAAATATTAACCTTTGGGGGTACATTAATGCTGATATACCTTCAGATACCCCTACTGTTCCATTAGTTCTGTACAAAGTAGTTGTAAAGCAGTGGTTAAAAGGTATAATGATTTGTTGAGGGTACTGCCAATATGACAAGTAAAACTACAATTCTGTACCTTCTTTTCTGAGACTGTAGTTGACAACTAACCATTACCGACAAGATTTAGAATGAATTACATTGTAAGTGTTAGTGTGAGTGGTGGCTTTGAATCGACAAAAGTTGATGTTATTGATGAAACACCCTTCGGCCCCTCCAAGCCATCACCCCACTCCTCCCCCTCCTATCCCTCCTCCACCTCCTCCTCCACCACCACCACCACCTCCTCCTCTTCCTCTCTTCTCTTCATCCCCAGGTACAGAAATAGCCCCTGATCCCGGAAGCTTGGGCAGTCATTAGTCGCTCTCTTCTGACAACTTAATATAGGCGCTTCAAGATGGCCGGGGTTGGAGGGGCTTTTGGGGGGGTTGGTGGTAGTGGGGGGTGGGGTGCTGCAGGCCTCCTATTACACTGCCTCAGGGTGTATGCCCCCCATTACCACCACCACCCCACACACACACACACGCACACACACACACACACACACACACACAAACACACACACACACACACACACACACACACACACACACACACACACATACTGCCAACACTGCTCTTTCTCTCATTGTTGCATACTTTCTGATTCATGAACACACACATACACATATACACACACACACATAGACAGACACACATACATACAACCCCCACACAAACTCACTATTTTTCTGTCAATTTCTATCCCTCTCACACACTCTCTTTCTCTTTCTCTTCCTTACACACACATGCATACACACACACACACACACACACACACACACACACACACACACACACACACACGCACATGCAGTCCATTCACCTGTCAGTCAAGTTGACATAACCCAGACCCTTCCTTTGGTCGCTGGCCATGTGGTCCCAATCCAAACATCCAATCCACCAGCTCCAGTGGCCCCGTTCACCTCTGCTCACATTCCTGGAACACACCACCACGTCCAGCTCCAAAGCCCTGTGTGTGTGTCCAATAGCACACACACACACAGACACACACACACACATGTATGCACACACTTACGCAGACACACACACAGAGCGATGACAAACAACACACATATGCGCGCGCACACACACACACACACACACACACACACACAAATACACACAAACTGCCATGACCACCAGACCCAGGCAGAATCCACAGCAGATCCCCTAAGATCTCCACCTGCACCTGATGGTCATGGCTACCAGCTACCAGCCAGCTAGGCCACAAGGTCTGCTCTAGTCTGGGCTGCTTCAGCAGGCAGGCATGTATGTGAACAGTCTGCCCACAAAAACTGTACAGACGAACTGTTTAAATTCAGCTTAAGTACTTTTTAATTCTTCACAGAGTTTCACCTTAAACAAAACCCAATTCCTAGCCCTAACCTCCCAGCCATATACTGTAGCTTACAGAGCTTGAACAGACAGTTTATTTCTAATCAGACAGTCTGTAGAGAGTATATATAGGGAACCATTTAAACAAGGTGTCGAACAAACGTGTAAAGACCTATATGTGGCCTCCTAATTATACCGTAAATCATATATCTGTTTGTGTCCACCTTATTATACAGCAGTATAACTGGATGTGTCCACGTTATGATACTGTGTACGGTCTAACTGTATAAAGACATGGCATATACTGTATGAGGCATGGTATGAGGCCACCTTCTTATACTGTATACAGAATACGTATATGTACCTATTCCCTTTATTTTACTGCAGTACAACTGGATGTGTCCACATTATTATGATGTATAAAGTATAACTGTATGTATGTGTCCACATCATTATACTACAGTGTACCTGTATGGCCCCATTTATTATACTGTATAAAGTATAGCTGTGTATATCTACCTTTTCGGGGCAGTGGTGGCCCACTGTTTAAGGTAACGGACGTGTAACCAGAGGGTCACAGGTTCAAATCCTCCAACATCCAAAAGTGCCACTGAGGTACCTTGAGCATGGTCCCCACACACTGCTCCCCAGGCTCTGTCGTCATGGCTGCCCCCTGCTCACACATATGATGGGTTAAATGCAGAAGTTGAATTCCATGCTGTGGTGTGCTGTGTGATGCTGTGCA
>CM059287.1:13478114-13488114 GCA_030347295.1 Setipinna tenuifilis | reverse complement strand
TCTATCTATCTGCACTTTGAGCTGCATCTTGTATGTATGAACTGTACTATACAAGTAAAGGTTATTATCTATCTATCTATCTGTCTGTCTGTCTGTCTGTCTGTCTGTCTGTCTGTCTGTCTATCTATCTATCTATAGCTATCTAGCTATCTAGCTCGCTCTCTCTTCCTCTCTTCATCGGTATCTATTTATCTCTTTGCTCGCCGGTGTTAAGAAATGAATCTCTTTCTTCTTCTTCTCCTCCTTCTCTCTTTCATTCCTTCTCTTTCTCTCTCCTCCCAAACCAGTGCTCATGTAACTGAAATCCTGCTCTCACTCTTCCGCTCTCTTTCACACACACACATAGAGTATAGAGGGAGAGATGTGGTAAGTATATGTGTGTGTGCCTGTGTGTGTGCGTGTGTGCGTGCATGCGTGTGTGTGTGTGTGTGTATCCCTCCCTTCCTTTCCCCATGTCTCTCCCTCTCTAACAAAGGCGAGTACTTTTATGATGATGATGATGATCTTAAAACAGATAGCACCTTCAATGAATCATTTCCCTATTTATAGCCTGGCTGTGGAATGTCTCTTCATGGCCCATTTATCTTGCAGTTCTTTCCTCTTCCTTCTTTCTTTTTCCCCTCGTTTTTTTTTTCTTTTCTTCCCTTCCTTCAGTAGTTCTGATGAGCGTAAGGGGACTGTGTACCTTTCCCTCCTTCTCCAACCCAACCTCCTCAGACGAACAAACCAAAGCCAAGTCAATCAGATAAGACAGATAAGGTTTTTTGTGTGTTCCTTTGCATGATGGGTGGGGGGTGAGTGGGGCGGGGAAGGGGTGGATGGGCAAGTAGTGGTAGGTGGAGGGGCTACGTGGTGGAGGGGTTGGGGTTGGGGGGGGGGGGATTCTTTGAGGGCTGTTCATGGGGTATTTTTTCCCTCCTCTCGGTGATTACCAGTTGGCGGGGGCCGTTTTTCAACCGCGCGGGCCCCACAGGGGAGAAGATTAGGAGTAATGGCCTCATGACAACGTGACCAGAGAGCAGTCGCTCGACTCATCCAACACATCCCCAAACACACACACACGCACACACACACACACACACACACACACACACACACACACACACACACACACACACACAAAGAGAGGAGGAGACGGTGGCCCATGCCAGTTATTGTGTAACATTGCGCGCACCCTGTGCTAAATCGAAATGTTCGCCGATTTCAAAATGTTCAGAAGAACGCCCACAGGAAGTGGACACTGGGGTGGCGGCGATGGTGGGAGTGGGTCTGGGTCAGAAGAGGTCTTGGTACTGGTGTGGTTCTGTGCTGGCTGGTCCAGCTCTTCGCCAGTGTCAATTGAACCTCATTCACACATGAGCCTAAACATGTTACGATTCAGCAGAGGCAAACAATTGAAGCAAACATACTTTTTTTGGACCGTTTCATTTGAACGTTTTTGTGTAATCGAAACCAAATCGAAAACCGGTTTCTTCCAAACCGTTCTATTTACATGTAACGCATAGGTGAGCATCGAGGTAGGTTATCGCTGTGAAGCACCTTTGTGTATGTGCACAAATGTCAAAATCCACAAAAAATATTTGCAAACCTTCACTAACCTTTATCTATGTTTGTGAATTTTAAATGTACTCATTGGGTGTGTCCATGAACAGAAGTTCACTGGGGCACATTTGCTGGAAAAACTGGGTCAAAAAAGAACCAGCCCGGATCTTAGTCAGAGTCCATTTCAGGTCCACATGGCAACGTCTAAAGCCCCCATTCATACAAAAACACATTTGTCAAACAGGATAGAAATCTCTGTGGTTGTCTTAACTAGCACAATGATGTGCTGTGTTTTCAGTTTCTGGATGTCATTTTGTAAAATGGTTCTTAATCATTTCAGCAAATAAAACGCTTAATATTCTGCACGAAAGGGTCTAATTTCCTACACTTATTTCCATTCTATGTTAAGTACTTGCATCCGATGTTATAATTTTACAACATTTTCGGTGAATCCTTTTGCATAATAAGCAAAGAGTATAAGAAATGAGGCAGAACGCAAACTGAACACTACTTGATAGCATCTGTGCATTTTCCCCACTTCCTATTTCTTCCTTCAACTAGCATGCTTGCCTCCAAAACGGAAAAGAAAAGAAACATATGTCACTGGTGTGTGTGTGTGCGCGTGAATGTGTGGTTGTGTGTGTGTGTGTATGTGTGTGTGTGTTTGCGCATGTGTGTGTGTATGTGCTGTGGGTGGGGTAGAGGACGCAGGTGTGTGTGTGTGTGTGTGTGTGTGTGCTCGTATGTGTGTGTGTGTGTGTGTGTGTGTGTGTGTGTGTGTGTGTGTGTGTGTGTGCGGTGGGTGGGGTAGAGGACGCAGGTGTGTGTTCTCCTGGATCTAATTAATGCAGGTAGAGGAACATCTGGTCTTAATTTTCGCTCTCTCGCTCTCTCTGGTTCCCATCACTCTTTTTTTTTTGCTGTTTACATTCAAATAACACACAACTGACTTGGCTAAAGGAAAAGGGAGAACTAATGTTGTAAAATATGCATCCTGGTTGTTTAAGCAAACCAGTTAAACTCTTACAAGTTTATGAAACCTAATAAAAAAGTCCAACATCCATGTAACCTTCTCACCTGGATAAAACAACATTACCCTTTTAAAACAGTACAAATTTGCGAGGCACTGAGTGTGTCTGAGTGTGAACGAGCCGTTTAGGTCCTGCTGTAAAATTAGTACATTTTCACGGCACTTACAGCGTAATGCAAGTAGGCTGAGCTTTCTATTGTCACCCCCCCCCCCCCCCCAGTAATCTGGTCAGCCCTCTCATAGCAAGGGGCCTTTGTTAACTTTGCCTGGTCTGCTGTCTCTCCAGCTAGGTGTCCAGCTCCTGTTGACACAAGCCTCCCAGTAAGGAGATCAGGTGTAAAAAAACCTACATTACTATTTCATCTTCTTTTAAAATAACGATTCATTTTTATTCTTGACTTTGTATCCACCAAATTGTGGTTTAGTATTGATTTTATTTAGTCTTACTTGATTAAAAAAACAACCCAACCACAGTTTCACTGAAATTAACTGTCAAAAAAACATGACTTATGAGTATTTGCAGAAATGGACATACCGTATAGGGGTTTTTGCATATGGGCTCATATGCTTATGGTTTTCATATGCTTCTAACTTTGCTGAAAGGATGAATCTGCCTTGATTTATTTCTCCCTTCTTTGCAACTGAAGACAAAAGAGCAACAAACACCATAGGTGATTTCCTTTCACGTTAAAAAGAAGCTAACAACCATTTCCTAAAGTGATGAGAGCTTTGAGATCAAATGGCTACCATGCCAGGAATTGTAACAAAAATGTATGGTCTACATGTCTTTTTATGTGGTACAATTTAATTCTAAGCAGTGTCATGCTACCAGAAGAACAGGGACGTTTGTGTGTAATACAGTTTGTTTTACTAAAAGTCTTTTTACTCTAGGCCAATGAACACTGGCCTGCACTACTACTGTTTGATTTGGTTGGTTTTTGGTTCATTTTGTTCATTTTGTTCATCATTTTTGTTTGGTTAGGACTGGTTTGGATCATTTGGTTTGCATTGGGTCATGTGTCTGTGAACTGTGTGTCTTGTTGGTGCTGTCTTTGTGTATGTGTGTTCCTTGGATGGCTTGCTGACCTGCTGCACACAAAATGTCCGTGTTAAACGATCAAGCAGGAAAGTTAAAAGTGATCATTTTGGTTTGATTTTGTTTGGCTTGGTGTAATTTCGGTCTGTCCCCGTTAAAGAATAAACAATAAAAGTTGACAGTTAAAGTTGATCGTTTGGTTGGAAATCGATGGTTTCATTTTGCTTGGCTTGGTGTATTTTTGGTCAGTCCCTGTTAAAGAATAAAGTTGACAGTTAAAGTTGATCATTTGGTTGGATATCGACGGTTTCATTTTGCTTGGCTTGGTGTATTTTCATTCTGTCCCTATTAAAGAATAAAGAATAAAGTTGACAATTAAAGTTGATCATTTGGTTGGATATCGACGGTTTCATTTTGCTTGGCTTGGTGTATTTTTGGTCTGTCCCTATTAAAGAATAAAGAATAAAGTTGACAGTTAAAGTTGATCATTTGGTTGGAAATCGATGGTTTCATTTGGTTTGGCTTGGTGTATTTTTTGGTCTGTCCCCGTGTAGCCTCTCTAATGGAGTGCAGTGGCCCCCTTTGTTACTAACCACCACCGCCACCATCAGCAGACATCTCTGGCCAATTAGTGGAGCTTGTGGTTTAAGCGTTGTCTTTCCCTTCCCACGTCCCCCTTCTTTTTGTCTCCTCTGTATCCTGCGTTTCCTGTGGTGGCCCCCACAATCTCTCCCTCTAGGAAGGTCATTAGGGGTAATCAAAAGCCACAGGGCCCAGCTCGGGCCTATATCTCAGGCATCACGCGGCCACACCTTTGATTCATGATGACAGGTGAGTTATGCTGTTACACTGGTCGATTAGCAGCCTGTCATTTGAAGGTTTGTTATCTGGACTGTCTGATATCTGCTTTAGAAAGGATGCAATTGTAAACATGAGATGAAAAGGCTGTTCATCACTTTCTCGTGAATTTTCGAATACACCATTCTTTTCACCTCGTGAATGGTGCTTTTATTAGTAATGATTACAAAAGAAGTATGTTGTTATCATACAGTCATCTTATCATACTTGACTTGACTTGATACAGTTACTATGGACACCAGGTATAATGGGGATTTGTTATTTTAAGATTCATATGACCTATAACCTTATATTTTATTAAAAATCTGTAAGGCTTCAAAACACATTATCTAAATTCAGTTTGATTGTGTTTATTGTTTACTGACACTTTCACTTTAATCAACCCCAATCCCTAACGCTAACCTTAACAAGACGAGAG
Source organism: Setipinna tenuifilis (assembly GCA_030347295.1). NCBI lineage: Eukaryota > Metazoa > Chordata > Actinopteri > Clupeiformes > Engraulidae > Setipinna > Setipinna tenuifilis. The sequence goes on along the minus strand of CM059287.1, from coordinate 13,483,230 downwards.
TTTCAATAATTATTAATGGTTATTAATAGTCTTAACACACTGTATGTAGACAGTTTATTAACCATCTATAGGGCCATCTTAACACAGTGACCAAATCGTGTGCCTGTACTCTCCAGTTCCAGGAAACAGTTCCATGCCTGATATCGTCAAAACGTTACAACATTACTATGATTATTTACCAGCAAATGTTAAATGTACCCTACTGTCCCACGCCTGATTTCAGGCACCATGCCTGAGATCTTTCAGAGCTGCTCTTGACAGCTACGCCAGATGAGACAAGTCTGTGCTATAGCAACGTGAAATCAACCCAAACCTTTTTCAGGTCTCTGATGTAGTGTTTAATTGCTTATTTGCTTTGCAGAGGCACCTTAGAAGACAAGTGTCTTTGTGTCTGCTCCCCTGTGTATCTCTTTCGCGTACTGTTTAACCTAGACCGTAGCTTGTTTACCCCACAGAGTGAATTTTAGAGCAGCAAAACCCATAATATTTGTGCTTCTCAGGGTCCCAAATCTATGTCAACATTATCCATCCCAGGGTATATAGATTTTTTTCAAAAACATGCAATTATTTCTATGACGCCTAGAGCTGTTTATTTCTCTGTCATCCCCCTAAGCGGAGTGGAGCTGAATGACTTTAAAACACAATCACTGTGTAATGATTCCTTGATCTGCCTTAAATAATTGCGCTGCCTCTCTCTCTCTCCCTCAACACACAACAACGCTGGTGCCATGCCTTGGCTCCCCACCCTCCTAAACTGTTTACCCTCTCAAGCTCCTCAACACACCTAGCGTTGCACGGCGGCCATTTTGTGACGACAACCTTCTGGGAACGGCAGGTGTCGGAATGATCCCACCGTGTGTATGTGTGTGTGTGTTGATGTGTGTGTGTGTGTGTGTGTGTGTGTGTGTGTGTGTGTGTGTGTCCCAGAGTGCTTTGCTGCTACCTATTCACCTATTGAAGGTGGCGCCCGCTCTTTGTGGCCGCGGGGGCCATTATGGCATTAGCCCCCGGACGGTTGCACCGCGCTCCCAGGCCAGCTGGTGAGAGGGCGGCAAGAACGGACTCGAGGCGCACAGATTGCCAGTTCCCACGGGAGAGAAGAGACAAGGAGAGAGAAGAGGGAGAGAGGGAGAGAGAGAGACGAGGAGAGAGTGTGAGAGAAAGACAGAGAAAGAGAGAGAGTGAGAGGGAAGGTGAGAGGGTGTGTGGTAGAACACAGAATTGGGGGGGGCATGAGAGAGAGGTGGGGGGGCAGAGGGGTAGATAGAGAATGAATAAGAGAGAGAGAGAGAGGAGAGAGACAGAGCTCAACTGAGAGTTGATGATGGTGGATAATTTATCTCTTTTGCCACGACTCCCTCTGGTCGGCTGATTTGGGCCTGAGTGTATTATGTGTGTTGGTGTGTTCTCTGGAGTTGGGACCAACCCTCGAGTGGTTATGTGCTGATGGGACTTACTGTACCTTCTCCTTGCCCACTGGAGCTCTTTATGGTTACTCTAAACCACAAACAAAAACTTTTGTTTTGGCTTTACAAAGCCACCATTCTACAAATTATCAATCAGATTTTAAATCAGGCATTATTTTGATTTTTGAATAAAGTTAGAAAATACAGTTACACTCTATTTAACTGTCCCTATTACATCAGTTAGGTACAGAGTAACAAAGTGTGTGACAATATGTAACATTATGTACTTACACTGTACCTGGGTTACTGTTAGGTATGTACAGTGTAAGTACATTATATTACATGTTACATGTAGATACACTATAAGAGGAACTGTAAAATAAAGTGTTACTAAAAATACAAGTAGTTTCATCAGAGAATCACATTAGAGAGAATAACAGAGAGACATTTAAAGTGGTGTATTCTACTATTTCTATTGTACCATTATCCTGTAAATCTTCCCAGCATGCTTAAGGTATTTGTGGTATGTCTAACAGTCTGCGTTTTTTAATTGTAAGTCCTCTAAGAAAGACCATGTGTGCGGCACGCATAGATGCCTCATTTTGGGAAGCAAGGTTGGCGTGCGCACTGACTGGCTCACATGCTGCTCCCTCATGTTTGTTTGTGTTTTTTGTGTGCGTGTATGTTTTAATCCACTTCAGTAGGCCTATAGTCTCAGATGGGTTTACTGTGCAACAGGCCATATATTTTTATAGTTTTCTGTTGTTGTTTATTTTTATATATGCCATAAAATTTGCATTTTTTGCATTCCACCATCCTGGTTTTCCCAGGATATCTTTTAAAAAATATATAAAAAGACTCTTGGCTACAAGTTAATGTAAACTCTGTGGACAGTAGAAAAAGTTTTGAGTTTTGAGCGATCTGAGGTTTATGACTCTACTAATGTTATGATTTTTATGGTGATGAAGATCAGGTCTGACATACCACATGAATCACATTGAAGATATACATTCTAGGGTTTATTTTCTTCACAGAATGCATTCATGTAACAGACTAACTATAGTAGTTCATAGTCTAGTAGTTAATGGGTTTTATCAAGTAGCAGATTCAGCCATCAGTGCTTTCAGGTTTTCCACATAATGTGCCACAGAGCAGAGGTCAGCTAATCAGAGTACTTTGATGGTGAAAAAATATGAAAGAGTCACATGTATAACTACATACACTACAGTGTGAAGATGGCTCTAAATGTCCTGTTTCTGATATATGCATTCTGACATCAGTATTAATAGTAGGTAGCGTATGTTAGTGTATTATCAGCCGGGCGGTGACAGACATTTCAATGTGAAATCAGTTTAAAAATAAACATTATAAGTACAGTTCCTCAAACGAAAGGTTTACAGGAGCTAAAACTGGTCTATTTTCATAGCCTCATTTTAAGTGGAACAACAACAGAAATGGCTGATAATAGGCACTATGCCGACAATAGGATCACTTCCGCTAATGAATTACATTTAAACACAGACCACTGACCACAAAGTAGTGTAAAAAATGTTATTTATATGTACCGTTATCTTTATGTTTACATATATGTTGCAAAGTGCACAGCACACACTCTCTTTTTTTGGCTGTATCTACTTTTCACTTAATGATGTACATGGGGTTGTTTTTGTTCTGGTCTAGTTGATATAAGACTTTAATAAGACTTTGACTTGTTTCTCTATGCTGTGCCCAGACTGACTGTGCCTAAGTGTCCTAAGCGTGCGTGGTCCTTTTATGAGCCTCCTAAAAGGGCATTCCTCACATTCCCAGGTTGGTTCTCATGGATAGCACTCCTCCTCTTTACCTGCTGCAGGTCACTCTCCTCATGTCCAGGTGTCCAGAGTGTCATGTCACACCCCCACGACTCCCACAACCAGCAACCACTACCCACCCCCCCCCACACACACTCTTTCTTTCTCTCTCTCTCTCTCCCTCTCTCTCTCTCTCTCTCTCTTTCTCTCTCTCTCCTGCTTTTCTTTCTTTATTCCTCCTTTTTTCTTCACAGACATCAAAGCCTTGTGGGAGGCAGTGTCTCCCTGAGAACCAGGTGTCATGGGAGAATGACCCCCATGGCAGGCCACTGGCTCCCAGGTCTCAGGGGACTGTCTGCTGGTCAGCACAAGGAACAATTTTACACACACACACACTCACATACACATACACACACATACACGCACATGCACGCACATACACACATGCACACACACACACACACACACACACACACACACATGTGCACACACACACACACACACACACACACACACACACACACACACAAACACACACATACACACACATACACACACATGGACGCGCACACACACACACATATACAAACACATACACACACATATCTGTCTGTCCGTCCATCCATCTGCACATCCGTCCATCTGTCTGTATTTCTGTCTCTGTTTTTCTGATCTATCTATATCCATCCTTCTATATCTAAGCAGACAGTGCCAAGCGTTTTTGAACTGATCTCTCATTGTTGATTTCAGGCCATGCATTCAGGATTGGTGGGGCCTGTTGTCCTGTTCCACAGCATCTGTTTCAAAGTAAAAGTTCCTCGTCTCACACAGCACCTATGCCAAGCTAGGGATTTCATCACCCGTCCAATCAAGAATGTGGAGACATCTATAAGTGAACTTCAGGAACCCCCATCATGCACCCCCAGACCGCCCCAACCACACACACAGACACAGACACACACACAGACACACACACACACACACACACACACACACACACACATACTCAGACAGTCCCACAATCTCTCTTTGACTTGTTGTGTTATATTGAAACATTTCTGAAAATTGATGGTCCCTTGCACACACACACACACACACACACACACACACACACACACACACACACACACATACTCACACAGTCCCACAATCTCTCTTTGGCTTGTTGTGTTATGTTGAAACATTTCTCAAAATTGATGGTCCCATAACACATACTCTCTCTCTCTCACACACACACACACTCCTACACCGACTCTTTGGCTTTTTGTGTGATGTCAAAACATTTCAGCTAAAAGTTTTAAACCAATGGTCTTGCAACATGCACACACACACACACACACACACAGTCCCCATCGCTATCACATCCCCCCCCTCAGTGAAGTTCTCCTGGGGGTCAAGCTAGGGTGTCGGCCGCCCCCCGCGTCGTATACGGCTGCCCCTCGCATGCCTGAACCCTGGCTGAAGTGCAGGTAATAATCCAGCAGGCTTTGATCGGCCGATCCCACCCAGGCTCCCTCTCCACGCCCAGACAATGGACCAATTCAGCAGCAGGTTCACTGGTTCACTAGTCTTCCCCATTCTTCTCTTCTCTTCTCTTCTCACATCTTCTCTTCTCTTCTCTTTTCTTCTCACATCTTCTCTTCTCTTCTCTTTTCTTCTCTTCTCACATCTTCTCTTCTCTTCTTTTCTCTTCTCTTCTCTGCTCGCATCTTCTCTTAATGTATCTTATCCTCTTCTCTTCTCATTGCATCTCTACTCTTCTCTTGTCTTCTCCTGTCCTCTTTTCTTCTCTTCCAATCTCTTCTCCTCTCCTCTCAATTTTCTTCTCTTCCTTCTTTCATCTTCATCCTTCTCCTTCTCCTCCTCCTCCTTCTTCACCTACTCCTCCTCCTCCTCCTTCTTCTTCTCTCTACAGTCACC
>CM059287.1:13450614-13473114 GCA_030347295.1 Setipinna tenuifilis | reverse complement strand
TGTGTGTGTTTGTGTGTGAGTGTGTGTGTGTGCACGTGTGTGTGTGTATGTGTGTGAACACGTGTGTGTGTCAGTAGAGAGGCTTGGTCACGTAGGCTGCTCAGTCAGACTCCCTTCTGTTATAGTTTTGTTTTTCTTTCTGAGGTGTGTAGGAAAATATTAACCCACCAAGATAACAAACGCAAATGCAGTTATGTGCTTCTGTGAGGTTCTTGTTATTAGGTGTAAAGGAAATGAACCGCACACAGGGAACCAACATTTGGATTAGTGTTTGACTAAGATGAATAAATCACCCCTGAATAAACAGATGCTAACAAGCAAAGCCTTATAAATGAAGTTTTAGATTTCATTAGTAGAACCCACACATATGTAGATGTGTGTGTATGTGTGTGTGTATGTGTGTGTGTGTGAGTGCGCATCTGTGTGTGTGTGTGTGTGTGTGTGTGTGTGTGTTTGTGTGTGTATGCTTGTAACTGTATTTGTAAATATAGGACACTGAGTGGAAGAGATAAGGGTACTCTTTATATAATAGTGCCAAATAGACTGTTTACAGATGCTTAATTTATAAATCAAATCTATAAATAATTTGTTTATCAAAACTCTGTGAACCACAATGTGTGGTGAAGTATAGAGAATGGGTTTGGTTAATGAGATGTTGGTAAAGCAAACAATGGACAGAATCAAGCTTAAATTTCAACAATTTAAACCTCTTTATAAACTATCTATTGCTCAGTCTACACAAGTGAATTGTTACCAGACTCAGGAATGTGTCCGCTGGTCTCTGTAAGGCATTACCTCCCCTGAGGTCGGTCCACTTGTCCATTCAACAGGTCCGTCACCTGGTCAGCAGCGTCCAGAGGGCTGTTTAAACCAACAGGCCAGGGTCAGGTCTCCCTCCCTCTCTCTCCCCCCCTCTCTCTCGCTCTCTCGCTCTCTCCGTCGACTCCCAAGATGAAAGAATGAGGTGCTTGTTGCCAAACGCTTGTGGTCAGGGTCTCTTTGATCTTCTTCAGGGGTTGCTTTGTCAATCTGTCATTGGGGCTTAAATGAGCTGGGGGAGACAGTGCTCGAACAGCCCAATAGAGGGCGCTACAATGGGGGGCCAGAGAACCACAGGTATTCATTCATATCTGGAGACCATTGAGCTAACACTTAATACTTTCCATTTATAAAATAAGCATTGTTGTTCAGTCCATATGGCTGACTTTTTTGATTTCTAGCCTTGATAGTCTTTAAAATTGTATTCATAATTGGCCAAACAAGGAGACAGTTTGTAAAAAAGGCTTTAATGGTCAGATTCAGACTTTAGATTTAGGCTGTGTGTGTGTGTAAGTGTGCGTTCTTTGAGTTTATGTGTATGAGTGGTATGCATGTAAGTGTGTGTGTGTGTGTGTGTATATGCGTGTGTGTGTGTGCATGTGTGTGCGTGCGGTCGCATGTGTGTGTGTGTGTGTGTGTGTGTGCGTGTGTGTGCGTGTGTGTGTGTGTGTTTGTGGTGTGTTTTCCGTGAGCTTCAAACACGACAGGAGTCTAACCCGGAGCCTTTGAAGTGCATGGCAGTCACTCAAACCCCTGTAGACAGACTGACGCTCCAAGAGAGAGAGAGAGAGAGAGAGAGAGAGAGAGAGAGAGAGAGAGAGAGAGAAAGAGAGAGAAAGAGGAGCACCACCCTTTTTCCCTATTCTTCTTCTCTCTCTCTCTTCCCCTCTCTCTCTCTTCCCCCTCTCTCTCTCTTCACTGTCATTCCTTTCTTCTTTCCTCTCCCTCCTCTGCCCCCCCCCCCCAACTTCTTTTTTTTACCTCCTGTCTCTCTGCCTTACAGCTGAAGTCCAGGTGAAAGGCACTTTAATATGACAGCTTTAACCACCTGAAGCGTTTCGCTCACCAACACTAGCCCACAGCAGGGTCAGCGGGGCACCTTTCAACACCGACGCTCGACGCTCGACGCTCGACTCCACCACCACTTCTCTCTTTTTACTGCCTCTTTTGTTTTTCTTCTTCCTCTTCTTTTTTTTTTTTTGCAAAAGGCCTCCGTACCTTCCTGAATTGAATTGATGTCACCTTGTCACAGAATTGAAAAAAAAAGGTCGAAAAAATAAAGCTGCTTTACCAAACACAAACAACAAAACACCATGTCCTCCCCTCATAGATCATCTCAGCATTGAAAGCACAATGACGTTTTTTTTTTTTTTTCCAAAGCGCTATTTTTTTTCCCCTCTTCAAGTTTTGAATCGACTGACAGTCCAGAAACGGGATATCGCAAGGGGGCTAATCCTTACGTATCTTTTTCAGATCGACGCCAAGACACTTTGCGCAGACTTATCATTTTATTATCCCCAACCTTTCGTCATTTTTTCCCCTCCTCACATCAACAATGAAACCACTTTACATTTTTTGGCAGCGAAAAGAAGAAAACCTGCACTATTATATTCCGAATGACTGACCCACACACACACACACACATTGCTTAACATGAATGAAAAAAAAAGAAACAGCCAACCAACACTACAAGCCAATGGGGAACTTGCTTTTGTGTGGCTGTACCATAGAGTTGAACAATCTCATAGAATGAATGCCCCTGTTCGGTACATTAAAAAAAAGCCAAGCAACACTATGAGTCAATGGGAGACGTGCTTTCGTGTGGCCGTGGCACAGAGGTTAACAATGGTGAAGAATGCCCCTGTTGAAGCCACCGCAACCCACCTGTGACACCCTATAATCCTATAGACACCATAGACATGGCACACACACTGGGGGAGCTTCAGGTGTCCAGGGACCCGCTCCTGTTCAATAGAGTGGCAAAGACAAGGGTCTGTGCCAGGGAAAGAGAGAGAGCGAGAGGGGGGCGTAATAGAGTGAGGAAGAGAAGGCAGTGGCAGAAAGGGAGAGATAGCGGGAAATGAGGGAGAGAAAGAGAGTGTGTGTGTGAAAGAGAGAGAGAGAGACAGAGAGATAGAGAGAGAGAGAGCGTAATAGAGGGAGGAAGAGAAGGCAGTGGCAGAAAGGCAGAGATAGCGAAAAATGAGAGAGAGAGAGAGAGAGAGAGTGGGTGTGTGTGCGTGTATGTGTGTGTATGTGTGTGTGTAAAAGACAGAGAGAGAGAGAGAGATAGGGAGAGAGAGAATAAGAGAGGAAGGGGGGTGGGGTGGGGGGGTTTGCAAAGGGAGGGCTCTTTTTTATTCATGCTGTTGTAGGTCACAATGGAACTTAACACTTGCCAAGGCCGGGGTGGCTTGTCAGGAAGGCGAACTTGATCCCGCTGGTTTGTTCTCTCTGAGGAGCGACGAAGAGAGGGATTTGACCTTGGGGCAGCACCTCTCCTCCGCAGAACGAGAACGAGAACCAGAAAAGAGATAGAGATACAGGTACAGATACAGATAGGAAGATTGATAGAGGTGGAGAGACAGAGACGGAGTGGGGGAAACGGAGTGATACTGATAGAGGGAGAACCGGAGGGGATAAAGAGAGGGAGTAAGAGAGATGGTGGGGGTAGGTGGGAGGGGAGAAGAAGAGGGAGAAGGACAGGGGGTAGAATGACTGTCTTCCATCAGTCATGTGCTGGACGGGTTGAGAGCGTTGGCATGGCTTCATTCTCAGGCAGGCTGGAGCCCAAGTCAAACAGCCCAGGGAGCAGAGGACAAAAAACAGCTCTGGAGCCAAGGCTCTCTGTTTCCCTCTCTTTCTCTCTCTCTCTCTCTCTCTCTCTGTTTCTCTCTCTCTCTTTTTCTGTCTTTCTCTCCCTCTGTCTTTTGTCTCTATCATTCTGTCTTTCTCTCTTCTTCTCTCTCTCTCCTCTTGTCTTTCTCCCCCTCTGTGTCTTTTGTCTTTACCATTCTGTCTTTTTCTCTTCTTTTTCTCTTCTTCTTCTTCTTCGTCTTCTTCTTCTTCTTTTCTCTCTCTCTCTCTCACTCTCTCTCTTCTGTCAGACAAACATTTTAAACAACAAACATTTTAAACAACAAACATAAACACATAAACACACACACACACACACACACGCACACACACACACACACACACTGAATAGACTTTGCTATGCCCCTGCCTGTATGCCAGCTAACAGGTTGATCCTGTAGTCCAGGGCCTTTTGGACAGATGTTTAATCCTTAACAGACAGACCGTACGGACAGATGGAGCTGTCACCATACAACAAGTGATACACGCACACACACACACACACATGCGCACACATATGCGCACACACCCCCACACACACACACACACCCCCACACACACACACGTACATCAAAGCCATTATACCGCCTGGTGCAACAAAAGAGAAAAGGGACATTTTGATAGGTGTGTGTGTGTGTGTGTGTGTGTGTGTGTGTGTGTGTGTGTGTGTGTGTGTGTGTATATATATATATTTGTGTGTGTGTATGTGTGTGAGAGACACACACAGAGGAAGACAGCGGGAGAATAGTGTGTGTGTGTGTGTCTGTGTGTGTTTGTGTGTGTGTGTGTGTGTGTGTGTGTGTGTGTGTGTGTGTGTGTGTGTGTGTGTGTGTGTCTAAGGGGAGGACATTTGGTCTGGTAACCGCAGATGGATAATCCGGTGGAGCAGGTAAACCGGTCCTTCACGAGTCCCCCCCGTCCTCACCTGGTGATCCCCAGGCCGTGCAGCTTTGTCTGGTAATTGCCCATGCATGCGTTTGGGCCATTTCTCCCCTGGGCATGGAGCTTGTTTTTGGGCCCTGGTTTGTCCGTCTTGCCCTGCGTCTGCCTCCAAAATTGGATTGGGTGGTTCTTTTCGAAATTCCGAAGTGGACATTCAGACAAATTTCAAGTAGGTGTTTGTACATGTCTCTCTGTCTGCCTGTCGGTCTGTATCTCTGTCTCTGTCTCTGTCTCTGTCTGTCTGTCTCTCTCTCTCTCTGTGGGTGCATGTGTGTGTGTATCTGTGTCTGTGCATGTCTGTGTGACAGTAAATCATATTATTTTTAAATTTTGACAATAAACAATAAAGAATCTATAGTTTAAAGTGTGCATTGATACTCATAATTAATTTACCGTATTTATTATACATTTTATATTATGCCCAATGTCCAGGATATATTAACCTTTTAAATGCAGTCACTTACGGTCTAGCCAGTAAGGGGGACTAATAACTGGTTTCCTATGTGATGAAAGTGTTTCCATGCAGGCATAATATGCCAATCAATCACATCACTATGAGATGCTGACACAGGGAAGCTTTTATGAATGCAGGCATACACACACACACACACACACACACACACACACACACACACAGAAAGAAAGAGAGAGACACAAAGAGAGACAGAGAATAGAAACATAAACAAATGAATGTAAATGTGCAGATAAAGATCTAAGCACAAACACAAACGCATACATAAATGCACACAGATGCACATGCATGCACACACAAACACTGCACACACACACACACACACACACACACACACACACACACACACAAACATGCAAATATACATCTACTGTACGTTCATATCTATATGCACATGGACATACATCAAATACACACACACAAACACATGCGCACACAGACACAGACACACACACACACAGACACAGGCACACACACCTTTTGACACACACGTGCAAAGGCCATGACAGAAAGCAAATGCCAGTGTGCCCGCCTCCATTGACCTGAGGTGAACCGTGCCATCGCTGTCAAACTTCCCAGCCCCACCCCACCCCGCCTGCTCCCACTTCCCGAGACACACACAGGCACACACGCACACACGCAAACACACGCACACATACATGTGGCACGTAGACAGACATACACACACACACACACGGACACACACACACAAAGAGAAGATTCTCTTCTGTCATTGCCACCCAAGGGAGGCTGCCACGTTTCCCAAAAGCTTCCTCCCTTTTTTCTTTCATTTTTTTACTCATTCCGCACTCATTTTTTTGCTCTATACTTTCTCTCTCTCTTACTCTCTCTTACCCTCTCTCTCTCTCTCTCTCTGCCCTTTCTCTTCCTCTCCCTCTCTCTCTCTAAGTCTTTCTCGGCCTCTCTCTCTCTATGTCTTTCTAGTCCCTCTCTCTCTTTCTCGCTCTCTCTGTCTCTCTCTCTCTCCTCTTCCTCTCTCTCTCTCTTTCTTTTTCCCCAGTCTTCCCAGGCTCTGTGTGAGATCAACAGTGGAAAAATCCCACGGATCCTCGTACCACACCGCGTTGCCACACACTCTGGAATGCCCTGTTTCCACGGCTGCCTGTCTGTGACTGAGACACCAAAAGCCCTGTAAACACGGTGGCCTGAAGACGACGCCGATGGGGCTTTATTTATTTGTTTGTTTATTTATTTATTTATTTCTCTATGCACTTCTTTATTTATTTATTTTTAAACTCAGCTCCAGATGCGCAACAGCCTAAGGAAGTTAACAGGAAGAGAGGGATTTTTTTTCCCTCTTTGAATAATTCAACAAAAAAACGAATAGCATCGTTTTCCTATTGTCACCCTCTAAATTATCATAGGGGGTAATAAATGTAGACCGCACTGTCACACACTGTGCATACACATATGTATCATACACACACACACACAGTCACACACACACACACACACACAGAGGGATAGACATGCACATGTGCTCACCAGTGCTGTAACGCAAACACACAGACGTATGTATTTCAGTGTGTGTCTGAAATAAGTGTACACACATCGACATGCCCATTGTCTGCTTGGGTAAATTTACACACATTTGCATGCTAAAGGTCAAAAACTTATCCACACACACACACACACACACACACACACACACACACCATGATTTTGTAAGCGATTCCTTGAAATGGTTACATTAGCTGCGACAACCTGATATTGGCAGAAATAATAAGGCCTGATCATGTTCCCAAATACCCACGACAGGCCGCAGGGGAAAACGCATGTCATACCTGATACTGTATGATCAAAACTTGGCCTGGCACGTAAAGTAAAACACCGAAGAAGGAATACCTTCAAACGTAAGCAACTTCAGTTTGCCAAGACTGGGCATGTTTTTTTTTAATGATCAAAAATTGTAATGACATTGTCAGCGCTTTACCCTGGATACCTGTGCTTTATAACGGATGCCTCTGCCAAGGTACAGTGTTAGATGATGACATTTATTTTTTGTATAATTTTTGTATTATGATCGACAAGTGTTGTTATGCAACGTACAGAGGCAAAAAAACACTGTAAGACTTTATTTGGAAAGTCTGCTCCCCCAGAGACTTTCTAGATGGATTGTTGAAATTCAGTTTCATGTTGTTTTTTTTATTATTTGCTTATCACCTTAATCAAACCCAACCTGTAACTCAACCACTAAACCATACACAAAGTTTCAATAGATGGTTTGTTAATAATATCTGGGTCTGTAAATAGTCTTTGGAACCACATATTGTACTATTCAAATAACGTGGGACCAAAAACATCACTACAGGTTAAAAGGGGAATATTACAAATTCATGAAAAACACAAGTGGAAAAAAACAAATATGTGAAGATTTCTGGAGTACTGTCTGAAGTAAACCCCCCCCCCCCCCCCCCACCCAATTTTGTAGCGCCATTTTTAACGGATTTGTCTTAGCAACTCCAGACTGTTGTTTCTTTGCTTTGTCTGAGACTGTGGTTAAATAAGTATCATGCAAATACCTTATTGTGACACCTGATAGGTATACATGTAATAGGTAAGTAACCTGAAGCAGGTTAAACACTGGGGTGATATTTCACAGTAGCGGTTGGATTCATGATACCTCATTTCAGATGTTTGTTAATGGCTTTGGATTTTACACATGAACAGCAGCTAGCCCAAACGATTGAGAGCACATGTAATAATAACAGACATGCACAGGAATGTTGGTAAATGTTGTCTTTTTTATTATACCAACAGGTTTTACATAGTGGTTTTAAATCAATAACAGAAACTACATAGTACATCTTTAACAAATGCAGTCTCTCTCTCTCTCTGTTTTTTAGTCTTTCTCACTCTCTCTCTCTCTCTGCACATGTATGTATGCATGCGTATATGTGCTTGCATGTGTGTGTGGATGTGTGTGTGTGTGGATGTGTGTGTGTGTGTGTGCCCGTGCATGTTTGTGCATCCCATGTGCATGTGTATGTGTTTGTGTGTGTGCATATGTCTGTATTTTTGTGCATGTATGTGTGTGTGTGTGTGTGTGTATGCATGCCTGCGTGAATATGTGTGTGTTTGTATGTGTGTGTTTGTGTGTGTTGGTGTCCATACCCTCCTGCCCCCCCTGCAACTTAGCCAGTGATTGGTGGTCAAGCTCCTTTCCTACAACAACAATAACAGAATAGTTCACAGATACAACATCCACACCAGTCCTGGCAATTACACACACACACACACACAGGGCGCATCTTACTCCTCAACCACTTGTCTGGCAACAATTAGCTTCTCTCTCTCTCCCTCTCTCTTTCAGACACACATACACACACACACACACACACACACACACACACACACATTCTTCTCTCGCTCTCTCTCTCTTTCCCTCTTTCTCCTCTCTCCAGTGATGAATTTGCTGTGCGGGCCAAAACCAGACACACACGGGCGATTCCCACGAAGCGCCTGATGTTTTGCTGTCGTCCCTGAGAGGGTTTCCACTCTGTTTTCCCCGAGACTTCCGTTATTAATGGCATATGTTACCCTCTCATTTAGGCCCATGTAGTGGCTTGCTAGAGTACACTACAGATGAGCAATTAATTAGGCTCTTTGTGAACTCACTGCCAATAAAACAAACTAATTTCATTAATCAGATAGCACATGTAAAAAAGACGTTACAGCATTTTTTATTCATGCTAAATATTCACAAGAAAAGGTGTTTAAATGTCTATTCTTTTGTGCTAAAGTTGGAGTGTACCGACATGCATTAAAAGAAGCTCTTTGCTAAAGCAAACTTAGAAAAACTATGTTGGTCGGGTCTCCAACATGTAAACACACACACACACACACACACACACACACACACATACACACATGCAGCACATGCACTCACATACAAATGCCCTGACAAACAACCACACGCATACACACATGCATTTACAAACACACACATACGCATGAATTTACAAACACACACATTTATACACACATGCACTCGCTCTTTCTGTCCTTCTCTCTCTCTCTCTCTCTCTCTCATTTCTCTCTCTGTCTCTTTCTCTCTCTCTCACACACACACACACACACAAACACACACACACACACAGTTATCCCTTAAGGGTGAACGATAAAGACAGAACACTTGAGGTACACCAGAGGTAAACACCCCAGACAGGCAGAAAGCAGTCTCCTTCTCCCTCTCTTTCTCTCTCTCCTTCTCCCTCTCTCTCTCTCTCTCTCTCTCTGTCACTCTCTCTATCTCCCCTGTTAGCCTACAGGCTAGATTAGCCATGCTAAACCCCAAGCAGTAGTTCTCCACCCTCGTGCCCTTCAGCATCACCCCCCCACCCCCACCCCACCCCATCACCACCTCACCTCACCTTACCATCACCACACCTGCCAGTGGCAAAAACATGAGAGGTGGAGAAGAGAAAGCGGGCTAAATCCCATTGTAAACAGCGCTCTTTGCACTGGGTGAGCATGTAAGACACGCACATTACACTCCGACCACAGGCCCTGTGCACACACACACAGGAGTGGGAGATATAAAACGGCTGGTTTGAAGATGACAGCGCGTCCGTATGTGTGTGTGTGTGTGTGTGTGTGTGTGTGTGTGTGTCTGTGTGTGTGTGTGTGTGTGTGTGTGTGTGTGTGTGTGTGTGTGTGTGTGTGTGTGTTCGTGCATCTGGCGCGGGGCCAAAACACAATACGTGCCCTGTGCCCTAATGTTGAACTCTATGCTAGCTGATGTGACTAATTAAAAGCTTAAGATCCTGACAATGACTATCATAACACAGCCATTTCTCCTTTCTAAAAAAAATGTTGTCAGATAATATGTTTTTATTTACATGAAACCGAGATATTACGGAATAGGTGGTGTAAAATTTAGAAAATGCTTATAGATTTTCAGGGTGGGTTGTTCAATATTGCTTGTGTCAGCTAAACTACAGATCATGTCTCGTTGTGGTGCAACGATGTAGAAGAGGAAAAAAAAAGGAAGGAGGGGGGGTAGAGGGAGCAAGACACACACTCAAGAGTCAGAAAGAGTGAAGAAAGCAAGAAAGGGAAAAGAGGGGGTGAGAAACAGAGAAAGAGAGAGAGCGAGAGAGAGACAGAGAGAGAGGGAGAGAGAGATAGAGAGAGAAACAGGGAGGGAGAAAAGGGGCACATAGTCATCTAATTTGTGTAAAGGGAATGCTGTCACTCTGCATCACCACCGATGAAGATGGACAAAGCAGCCTTGGCACACACACACCTTCGCACACACACGCACAGGCACACACGCACGCAAGCCGAAAGCCACACCTACACTCACACGCACACACATAACACACGCACACACACACAGGTACACAGACACACACACACATGCACACACACAATATACACACCAACACGCACACACACACATGTATACAAACACAATATACACAAAAACACACACACACGTATGGAAGAGTGTGAGATGGACAAAGCAGCCTTGGCACCCACACACCTTCGCACACACACGCAAAGACACACATGCACGCAAGCCGGCAGCCACACCCACACCTCACATTCACACACACGCACACACACACACACACACACATACACACACTTACACACACACACGTATGGAAGACTAGAAGACGCCAGGCAGTCTGGGACTGCGCTTGGTAGTATTGTTATTAGCACTCGCTCTCTCGCGTGTATTAAGCCGCCGCAAAGACACATCGCAGCGCCATGACTCCGGGGCTCACCTTTGTTCTTCGCCGTAATGCGGACATAATTACCGCCTTCAAGAGCGTCTACTTTTCCTTTTTTTTCTTTTCTTTTTTTTCTTTTTTAAAAACCCACCCGCGCCACGTCAAAAAAAAAAAAAAAAAAAAAAAAAAACCTCGACAAACCCCAACCCCAACCCCAACCCCAACCTCCCACCTCACCCACCCCCCCCTCTCTTGCTCTCACCCCCAGTACACCCTACCTTTAAGTACCACCACCGCCACCACCACCGCCGCCGCCACCACTGTCACACCCTAAAAAAAGGCCTCTCTCAGTCCCTCTCTCCACTCTCTCCTCTCCACCCCCGCCCTCGCTGAAATGACAAGTATTTGAGGTGGTTCATCTCTGGCTGCCACAGTCTCCTCAGCGGTACGCCAGCTAAGCTGAGTATCAAACGAGAGCTTTGTTGTTAATTGTTCTTTTTTTTTCTGGAAAGGCTGGTTAGAATGATTCACCCCTCCTATGTGCAAGGGCTCTGATGACTCTTGTGGCATTCAGGGGAGAAATTAGGTGATTACGGTGCCACAAGCACTCCTCCCAACGAGACAATGAAATCAATAGAAAACCACAAAGTGCCTGTGAGAGAGAGAGAGAGAAAAAAAATAAATCCTCAGCCACTGCAATTAACAAGCCTCCCGAGCTTCAAAATTTGAGATGAACCAATGAAATACTCACCTGGTATGTTTTTCTTTTTGCAAAAAAAACTTGTATCTATCGCTGCTCAAATAACTGGCCTTCAATAGGTAAGTTCTTTGACCATTTTGTTTCCTTTTTCGTCGCCATTAAACTCATTAAACAACCAGTTTTGTTATGGTCATATGATAAAGTCTGTAGGCTTCCAGACTTTATGCATTTAAGAATGAAGGAAAGCACTCACTCTCAAACATCCATTTCTAAATGGTGGAGGATACGTCAACATCATCTATATTTGAGCAAGGAATGTGCATATTCTTCAGCTGCATTGGCCTTACATAGCCTTGAGTTTGTACAGTAACAAGGTCTTGGCATGCGTGTGATTTCCTGTGCATTATGTCGGCATTCCTAATCACATGCTTGTTTTTTTGTGTTTTAACTTAAAAAAAAAATGTCCAAATGCTGTCAGAGTTTCTCTTAGCACATGATATTGAGAAAGTATGCCTCATTTGCCACATGTCTTCTGTAATGGCTTCTGAAAAAAGGCTGTCCCTTTCAGTGCCTGTTTGTAGTTTAATAATTTCTTTTGTGTCTGTGTTCTTTTGTACCATCTCCAAACACTCTGAACGCAACCAGACACTTGCTGTTTTGTTACACAGAATGTATACATAAAATTTCCTTGAACTACTCAGTATTCATACTTATCTTCTGTTTGGGATTACTTATGTCACTTTATATCCCTTGAACGTCTTAAATTTCTCTGCGGTGATGCACAAAGCACATTTTACTGAACAAACAGCTCTGTTCTGGTATGGGGTAAGGATGTGTTGTGTGTGTGTGTGTGTGTGTGTGTGTGTGTGTGTGTGTGTGTGTGTGTGTATGTGTGTCTGTGTGTGTGTTCGTGTGTGTGTGTTTGTGTATTTGTGTGTGTTTGTGTGTATGAGAGAGAGAGAGAGACACAGAGCAAGAGAAAGGGAGAGGGACGCTCATCCTTAAAATCCCTTTCACTGAGTCTGCCAGCAGATTTTGGTAACAAAAGCAACCCACTTCTAGGCCTCCCTTGTCATTTCTGCGAGTGTGATTTCGGGATGATAATAATTTGTGGCTTCGTCTCCGGGCCCACGAGTCTGAGCGCTGTCAGTGAGGGCTTGGGCCCCAGCCCAGTGGCGCTGGTACACTGGCACTGATACTGGCGCTACCGCCGTTGCCCTGGCAACGGGCCCACAGCGGCCTCTGGCCTCTGGAGTCGGGTGGGGGTGGGGGTGGGGGTGGGGGTGGAGGGGGGGCACTAATGACACAGGGGAGGACATGACCAAAATGAACGGGTGGCACACCAGCGGACCACAAGAACGTCCCCACAACGTTACAAGAACGTAGTCACTGGTGGTAGCAGAGAGCCCTTTTTTGTTTCAGGAAGGGAGGCCCAGTTCGAAGGCAGTACCTATCCCATACAATATTAATGAGGTATTCATATACAGGTCCTTTTAATCCACTGATATTACAATTAAGTAGCAGATTTTAAACACAATTTGACTGGATTTAGTACACTGGCATGAAAATTCTCGGCATTCTCTAAAATAAATGCGTACAGACTGGGGTATTATCTAACTGTTTCTGCTTTCTTTTGCCCTTTTTTTCAGTCCATACCAGTTTCCTACTCCTTCCTCTGTGGAAACACTACGCAAAAGCTGCCAGATGAGACTTTCAGCCTCGTCAGTGTTTGTGTGAATTCTGTGTTGTTTCCAGACTCAGGTTCAGGGCGATCCATTTGAATGACAAGTACATTTCAGAAATTCCAGCATGCATTTGTGACACTTTCTGGCAAGCGGAAGAAAATGTTCATAGCCTCCAAGTAAAATAGCTGTAATATAGGAGGCCTGTGGCGTCCAAATAAAATAACTTGTTATTAAGAACAAAGCAGGCGGTAAGAATATAGGTGATGAACACTTTATGCGTACAAATGAACAAATAAACAAAAATTACACGTTATTAATAAGAAAACACTGAACAGACGTAAACAATGCTTTTTCATGAATAGCGTGAGATGTCAGGAGGTTACAAGGTTATGCTTAAGTGGATCTGGCACGCGATGACAGCGATTCGCAACACGTCACTCACTTGCCTTTATTACACGAGTTGTCCTCCGTTGTGCAACTGCGACGCTTTCATCTTACAGTTGATTGTGTCAGAGCAGAGTTTGTCTCCGGGAGATGAGTTCGCTGCTGGATTTATGACGATATGTATCACCGCCGCTGTCAACGCCACCCACACATTCTAACAAGGTGCCATATTTTCTCAGAGGGGATTTAGGCCATTCTTCATGTGTGCTCAGAAGACAGGCCCAGATTTATGCATATTATGTAGAAACAATGCAGAATTTGGGACTCCACATTCTATATTTGCAATCCACACATATATGCTATTTAGGTCCTTGCCAAGCAAGTAATGCATTTAGCCCCTAAGCGTAGTTGTCTCCCCATTCGATAGCTGGAATGTAGTTGTCTAATGCACTGACCACGTATCAAGAAATTAACATCTTCATTACCAGACCCACTGATTTTTTTTCCCCAAAACGAAAAACAAAACAAAAAAAAGTGTTTATGAACAGGCAGACCTGAGATAGGTAGACCGCTGGGAGCACCTTTTGGGTAGCCTTTCATTTTCTAAGGGATAGTTGGCACGCTTCTGTTTTGTGAAGGTGAACCTGGCGCCACACAGATAATTACAAAAGAAGCTGTCATGTATTCAAAGAGCTGTCAGAGTGAAACTTTATGTGTTGAACGGGACTTAAATACAGTTTTGCCCGGGGTCAAATCGCCAAATTTCACCTGTATTGTTCCTATACTGAATCCGTCCGTTCAACCGTTTTGAAGAGGACTTAGCCCCTTGTGAAGATCCCCTCTGAATAAAATTATGTTTTGAATATACGAGTTATACCCTTCAGGCGCATCTCACATGACAGTTTAGAGAATGCCGTTTGTGGGAAATTTAAAAAATAGTTAAAAAACTGTATATTGAATTTCAGGGTAGTAAGAAGATGAATTATGTGAATTATTTTGGACTATTTGGCTAATTTCACTAGCTCTTTCATGACAACATAAAACAGTTCTTTTCAATAATGGCATTCTCTTAAGTTATGTTTTCTGAGTAATTATAGCTGCATAATAGCATATGTATTACAAATGTTGGTTTGTCTTTTGATTTAAATAATTGCAATATAGTTTCCAATCAATAATAAATATACCAACCTCTTGCATTATTGTTTTTTTAGTCACACGTACATTCAAACGTTTTTATTGGCTTGTACGGCGGAAAAAAAAATCATTGACAAGATTTTAAATTATCAAGCTTTTAAAGTCTATATTTGAATGATAAGATAAACACTTTCTTACAATTTAGTAAGAGGCTTCTTATGGGCTATGTATATTTGTGTTTAACAAACAAACGTGAATATTTATATCCTTGTGTTCTAGCCTACCTGATTACAGAGACAAAAAACACTTATTTTATGGCTTCACTATATTTTGTCTATAACTATTTTATTAACACAACCGGGCAGGTTACCAATATCACTATGAAGCCGCTTTCAATAACATATGTTAATGAACTTAATTAGGCTTCCCCCCTGGGTCTCGTGACATAGTAGGTCTCTGAAACCAATCAGCGCGCGCGCTGATGGAGCGCGCTGTGTTGGAGACATACCAGGTCAGAGTGCTCCAGCAACGTCTCAATATTTTGAAGTTAACCAATATTTCACGGAGCGTATCTGTTTTTCTCTCACCGTGAGTCCACAGAGAACTTTTAAATATCAACTGCAAAAACTTCATACCTGTTTGGAATAGGCTGCTCGTGGCCCCGGTGCGATCCGTGTGATAGCGTTTCTCTTTGAGATGGATCCGGTTCAAATTAGCTCTCGCTAGTTGTGAACACTCGATGCAGCCGTGCTGAACCCGGTGGTTTTATGGACCTCTATTAATGATGTCTATGAGCTTCATGCCTGATAGCTTCAATGCGCAAGATCCGTCCAAGTCAGCGTTTTTAGAGTTTGGTCATGGACTTCCCACGCACCAGCCCCAGCACTCGCCCGGACTATCGCACAATATTTATCCTGTTCACGGCTTACAGCCGGGCGGACACCTGCAACACGATGCTCCTCTCCAGTCTACCGCCTACTCCTACGGTCGATCACTGGGTTACGCTTATCCCGGCTCGGTGAGCTCTCATGCCCAGAATGCGTATATGCCGTATCAGCACAGCAACCAAAACAGCACTTTGACTCATGCGAAAGTGGAAGAGCCCGGTAAGCTGATTATTTGCTGTGAAATATTATCCTGTTGTTAATCGGAGCTTTCTAAACATTGACGTATTTATACAAAACACAAACCAGTGTTAAAATAATTTTAATGCCCGTGAAACAGCACACAGTATTTATTGCTGGTTGTTGGATATTACGCCATAGTTGTTTTTCTCTCAAAGAGGAGGTTTGAAGCTGTGATTTTGCAGAATGTTACTTGCCAGTGTATTGGTGTTTTCAGTAAGTCAGTAGTTTAGAAACTCAGAAACTACTAATGTACACAAATGAGTATTGTGTGATTCTTATGAACATGTTTTGCTGTTGAAAAAAGTTCAGCGGAAACAAAAAAAGGACAGGAAAATGTACCATGCTACTTATCCCAACTGAAAAATATTGCCAACCCTACACAGAATAAGGATAGGTCTGGTTTTGTCTTTGCTGACATATTTGATGCTTTTCTCTTCGTATGTTAGGCCCAACATGGCTGTTGACAGCTTGTTCCCTATATCTGTCTTACAACTTGAATGAATGAATGTGAGAATGTTTCAAGATTCTGTGTTCTATGCTGCTACTGATACTTTGCATAAGCTTTGCCTGCCTGTTCCATTTAAATAATTAGTGGACTAGGTTTAAGTACAATAACATAGGGCACATGACAGACTCGCTAATTTTGTTAATGTATTAAACATGCTATTTAAAATGGTGTGTTACGTTTCATTTGTATTTACTTATGTTGGTGGTAGTGCCTGTAATCTCTAAAGGTGTGATTTATTAGTTCCCCGTGTTCACATCAAGTTATTATTATTATAGTTATAATAATTAGTATTATTTTTACAGTTACTCTTATTATTATTATTATTATTATTATTATATATTATTATAGGCCTACCTAAGAAATTGTAGAATGGGCCTGGTAAATAGCGGTCCATTGTATAAACAAAACCGATGATATGGCCTGTAAGTCATGAACTTACTCTGACATTTATGGTTAACATTTGTTCTTTACAGGTTAGAATTAGGCCTAATGTGTCCTGTGTGACCGTAGTCGTAAATTTACTGAAAGACACGTTTAAACTGGTCTGCAGATTAGTTCAGCTTGCCTAATAAATCCTCGACTATCTCATTGTGTAGTGCACTAGGTCGTAACCGTCAGGCAAATACTTAATCTTAGAAAGTAAAAAAACGATCTGTGAGCCTTGTCCTGTCGTAAACAGAAGGCCTCATATTTTTAAAGACAAGATTTTTAGCCTAATTATCGACTCTTTTAAACTCTTTGTTCAAGAGCGCCACGAGAAGTCAACGGTCATTGAAAATGGGGAGATTCGCCTGAACGGCAAAGGGAAGAAGATTCGCAAGCCGCGGACAATCTATTCGAGTCTTCAGCTCCAGGCTCTGCACCAGCGCTTTCAGCAGACCCAGTACCTCGCGCTGCCAGAACGCGCTGACCTCGCGGCCAAACTAGGGCTCACACAAACCCAGGTGAATGTCTAGACAATCTGTATTTACCAACAACGTTCAAAATGAATGGTGTTATCAGAAATTAAAATGTATAAACATGCTTTTGTATTGTTCATATAGACTGTTAAACATACACTTGCACAAGTTATTGACCATTTGGTATTTGTATTTAGGAATATAATGTTATTCATTTGTGTTTCTGGGGTAATACACATTATTACACTCAGAATTTAGACAGCACCAGGATTACTCCTCCACAAATTATTTAGGTTTTGTTCATAAATGAAGATTTTTTTAAGATAATGCACATTTAAATCGCAGTGACCATGTTGTTGTCAGGATCCTCATGACTTAGCCTGTAGTATACACACATACCACATGGCCTAAAAAATCTTCAAACATCTTCCTCAAAACAACCTGACACCCATGTTTGGTGTGCATTTGTCTTTGGTTCATTATTTCCCTCTGCCACCTATGGCAGGCGTCATTAAGGTGAAGCTGTTAGGGCGGCTGTGTGCGAGTTTTCCCCAGGACTTAAGGAGGGATCCAAAGGCCTGTTCTCTTGATTGGTTAAGCCCAGTGTACTTGAGTGCATATCCCCATGAACAACCTGCAGAGTGGTGCTGGCTTTAATGAGCATGATCATTCGCACACACAATGACATGTTAGAGCTGTGTGTGCGTGTGTGTGTGTGCGCACACGTGCACGAATGTGCATGTATGTGCAAGTGTGCCTGTGCGTCTGCTTGTGTGTATGCATGTGAGAATGAGTGTGTATGTGCACATGCACGTTTTGTGTGTGTGTGTGTGTGCGTGTGAGTGTGTGTGTGTGTGTGTATTTGCATGTGTGTGTGCACGTGTGTGTATGCGTGTGAAGGGGAATGTATGTGTGTGTGTCACAGGTGGACTTTTGTTAGGTGTCATCCAAGACTGTCCATAATCATAAAAATCATGCAAAACACACACACACACTCACTCTCTCTCTCACCCACGCAGACAGACACACACCACTAATGTGATGTTGTGTTATTGGATGAGCGTTGTCATTAACAACACGCTTCCTTTGAAGGATGTTTGTACGGATATAGACCAAATCCTGTGACATGCTTACATACACTGAGGAAACCCACAAACCTAACGCACGCGCACACACACACACACACACACACACACACACACACACACAGACACACACACACACACACACACACACACACAGAGTTTTCTGATGATTTATGAAGCCTTCAGGCCCTGTCCATTAACCTGTCTAAAATAATCCATAAAAATGGCGTTTTCTGCAAAAGTATTAGGCCTACTTTAAAAAACTTCAGCCGAATTAAACCCACAAATTACTCTCAAGTATTCTGTATGTGACAGAGGTCTTGGTATTGGTTGTATCTTCTAGAAGTGTGAAAATCTGGCTTTGAAAATAGTAATAATAAGCTAACTAACATACAGATGCATACAACACCACTCTTATTCCCTCATGGCTATACAGTTGTCTTATATGGTAAGCCTAAAGCGAAGTACTGCCTCCCCAATCTGCATCATCTATAACATCAAACTCTACAACAAAATGGATTTTGACACACTATGCTTTACATAATCCCTCATTTATATGGACAGTGGATCTACTTGTATGTTTGTATGATAACATGTTGCACCGACTTCTTGGGCAGCCAAATTGGTGTGTTTGTCTCTCCATACATTAGCAAGGACAACAACTCAACACATATGTTTAGAGATTTGATATTATATGATGTTACACATCTCAGACACCTTCATTAAACCTACCAAAGTGCTCTAAACTCAGTGCTCGGGGCCTCCCTAAAGCTTTGCCTCAGTGTTCATGTTTGAAGGAGAGGGAAAGAATTCGAGGTGCGGTGTTTGACGTAAAGAGACTTGCAGAGGGCAGTGTTATTAGATGACTCTCTCTCTCTCTCTCTCTCTCTCTCTCTCTCTCTCTCTCTCTCTCTCTCTCTCTCTCTTTCTCTCTCTCTCTCTCTCCCCCTGCGTGTGTGTAAGCGTGTGCGTGTGCGTGTGTGTGTGAAAATGATACGTGAAACTCTCTGTTACATAAATGATGGTTCTTCAGAAGGCTCTCGGTTTTGCAGTTGTTCGTTCTCAGTCAACACCTTGAACCACCAGGGCCTTGGCTATGCATTAGGTAACAGCTCAAGGCTATGGCAGTGTGCCTCGGACCCAGACAATTAAAATGGCAACATTTTGTATCATGTTACATAAAAATACTACAAATTCAGCCATAGCAGTTCAGATCAAATATGAGAAATGACAGTTATGGTAGACCAAATGATGTCAAGTCCCTCAGTCTCTCGCTCCAGTGGCTGGGGCCGGGTGGGTGGCTGTGTTACGAGTGCTTTTTTGCGAGTGCGTATAAACTGATGCCGTAATCAACCCCTTCTTCTGAATCAGCGGAAAAATCATTTTAAATAGAAACCAAGGGGACCTGACCCTCGGGTTTTATAGCGTTCTGCTCTTGGCAAACGCATTGGGACTTCTCCCATGTTTTTCTCCCCAGCTATTCTCCTGCGATTGCTGTCATGCCTATGCATTGTTGCCCCATAAAAGGATAATGGAGCATGTACATAATGAACTGCAGAAGCGAAGCTGTTCTCAAAGACCATCCCATACACACACACAAACACACACACACACACAGTGGGAGAGAGAGAGAGGGAGGGAGAGAGAGAGACAGATACTTGACCACTGTCATTTATTATCAGCTGTTTTGCCTCTCAGTATATAATAGCTCAATTTTCTCTCAAGCTTTTAAGATCACTGTCCAAACTCATGAAAATGTATTTTTTTTGTCCAATATCAAAGAGAATTTTTATTGTCTATTTCTCTTTTGTCGGCGTGATAAATTGCATATTTTGATAATTGCCAGCTGAGATTGTAGTTTATTTCATTTCTTAATGCTTTTGTTATTCTCTTCCCTTTTTTGTCAAGGTGAAAATATGGTTTCAGAACAAGCGCTCGAAGTACAAAAAAATCATGAAGCACGGCTCGAGCGGACACGAGGGCGAGCACCTGCACACGAGACCGTCTCTGTCTCCTTCTCCGGGCCTGCCGCAGCTCTGGGAGGTCTCCATGGCCAATAAAACGGCCCCTATGCATCCAGGCGGCTACATGAACAATTTTGGACACTGGTACCCGGCGGCTCCCCACCATCCGGACTCTATGAACATGAACAGACCGCCGATGATGTGACTGCCTCTTCGTCAATGTCCTCACATGTTGCAGTCAAGACGTATCCCGGCCATTTCGAGTGTTTTTTTTTTTTTTCGCACACCTCTGCAGTGTCTGACCTTCACTTGTGTTCAGTTGTGCGTTGTAAATACATGCGTGATTTTTTTTGTTTGCTTGCTTTTTTTTGTAGACGGTGCTTCTGCGATCAGGGTTTAAGCACTTCTTGCATTGATGAATATGTCATATTCCAGGCTGTTATTCTGTGACAGTTTTTGGTAGATTTTTAACGAAACTGTCCTCGTTGGTTGTTTAAAAATGACCACTTCCCCAAATACTTCACTGTGCAATCCCTCCCGTAATGACAATAAATCATTAACAATAAACCAAAAACAAACCGTTTTTTACAGTCACATTGTTTCTTATCTGATATCTATCTAGCGCCATAACCTAACAGCATTAGTTCGTTTTTGTAAAATAATCTTCCATTGTGTAATAATATTTCAGAATATAATTTTAATATAAGTGCTAATAATTAAACAAACATAAATCATGTAGTGAATTATCCGATTTGTGGTCTGTGTAATGGATATGGATATATTAGGCTATTACTGTTGTTTTTAATTAATATAGGGCCTATTTATAGGCCAAAAAATACTCAGACTAAAACACAATACAAAGAGTGGACATAGCCCGCAGTAAATGACCGTATTGTTCATAATGTCTTAAATGTAAAATGATTTACGACACTGGCTACAATTATTATCAAAAATGTAATGATCAGTTAGTAAATATGATATAGGCCTAGTGGCACTTACGAAGTTGTCAATAATTAATTAGGCTACATTCATTATTTTAATATCCTGAAAGTAAATAAGTAAAGGGCAGCTTCAGGCACTTTCTGTTTTTAAGCCAAAGAGGCGCTTTAAATTTAGACAAGATTTACCTACAAGTTCGGATAACCTAGGAAACATCCGATTATGTAGGCTATGTCAGTATTGGTAGGCCTACATTAGCCTAATAGAGTTTTGAGACTTAGATAGATTGTTGAAACATATAAAGCTATTAAATTAACAAGCCTAATTCCATGTCAGAGGTTTTTTTTCTTTTCTCCAGTCTTCGTTCGGAAAACAGCAAACCACAGTGCAAATAGGACAAAAGCAAACCTACAAACTTCTATACATTTATAGAAGTCAGAGTTCACCAGGGTCTTAGCTAGCGTTCTTTAATGCGACAAAAAAGTGTGTTTCAGTACCCACACTGGGAAGCTGAAGAGCTGGCTGCGGTGGAATTTTTCATCCAGCGGTTTCTGTCTCAAGCCGCCTCATTCTTAGCTGGCGTGTTTGTTTATTTCTTTTATTTAGGGGAAAAGACGCATGTCGTGAGTAGGAGTAAGCCAGCACTGCCAACTTTGTAACGATATTTTCTTTGCGGCTCTCTTGACTGGGATCCAGGAAGTAAACCCTCCGGTGTCATAATATGATGATGAATGACCCGAGGATTCAATCACGAAACTCTCCCTGATTAATAGTACCTTGTAATGATTCGCACAGTCTGGTGCTAAAACTGTTTAAACACAGTGAACAAGCTATTTATATTACTTTAAACACCATCCGCTTGAAATCGTTGATGTAAATCCACCATGGTGCTAAAGCAGGCCTGCGTTGTAACTAGGAACGATTAACAGCAGAACCTTGTTTTAGGGGATAGGGTTCTTGGATACAGCACTTCTCTCCTTCTCTCTGCTCCTCTTCCTCTCTCAGCAGGTGGCTCAAGTGGTTTTAGAGAGTAAATGGCCCTGTTTATGTGGGGTCTATCATTCCTCTTCTACCTGTAAATGGTGTATAGCCTACTTAAAAGACCAAAGTAGTGTCGTAATGTGTTTATAGTATGGCATAAAAAAAAAGATGTCAGCCCCGGCGTCATCTTAAAAATATTCTTCCGGGGGGAGCATGACCTGACATTGACCCTAGTTCCCTCAGTGAAGTCCATTCTCCTTGTCTAAACAGCTACATTACGTCACCAACAAGACTCCCCCCATT
>CM059287.1:13435614-13445614 GCA_030347295.1 Setipinna tenuifilis | reverse complement strand
TGACAATACATGCGGTGTCAAATGCAATGATGCAGTAAATTCGAGTCAATTAAAAAAGACATTACATGCTCCCTTTTTATCCTTTTGCATGTTGGCATAGGGATCGCTGCATTCACGCCTAAAAGTGGACTAAGTGGCTGGACAGGTTCGGTGGGTGAAAAAGCAGGCCTTTCCTGAGGTGCATGGCGGAGAAACCTGATAGGTCTGAACACTGTTCTGTGGTACTAGGTACTGATCCCAGCATTTTTTATTTTTATTTCTTTCTTTTCTTCCTTTATTTAGAATTTCATAGGGACCTGCCAAGGGACAACAGATGGAAATGATTAGCCATGTTTGTATGTTTACATTGCTTTAAATGTTTATTAATATATGCTATTTTTGTTTGTTAAATACAAACACAACATACTTATTTCTTTATTGTAAATGCTGTTGAGATGTTTCTAGATGTTGATTCCACAGTCATGCCAGCAGTTCTCATCATCAGCTGAAGTCCTCATCACTGATTCGTTGGACTTTTGGATTGTGTCCTCCAATGGCTGTCTGTCAGGACTCCCTCAATACATTAGCAGGTGGATGTGTTGTCAGGAGATGGAGAACACACAAGGCCTATATTCCTTTAAGCTGAATTTTCTTCATCTGCTAGCTTTTATGGCTAGAATGTTATGGCAGGGAAATCGGCTTGTTCCGTCTTGTGAAAGAGGTGACTTGTTAGCTAGAAGACTTAATTTGATGAAGCTGAAAAGTGTGGCAATGTTTTCGGCTGACCCGTGGGTGTCATCTGCCTGCCTGATAGGATGAGCAGGTCAGCCATAGGCCTGTAGCTTACAACATTTAGACAAAGCCTGAAAAGTTACACATCAACATGGCACATGGTCTTATGGCAGTTATGGAGTGATATGATATGATATGTTAGTTGTGTTTTATGCCTTAAAAATTAATGTTTCTTGAACAAAATAACTTATAAATTGCTCTTCAGCTTACAAATTGATATAATCTTGTCACTTTCTACAACATTCAGCCTATATCTACAAGGTGTTTTTTGGGTATTTTTTCTGCATTCCACAGAACCTAAGCATTACAAAGTAGACATCTTAAAATAGATTGTAATTGACATTTCCATTTGACTGACTCGTATCTGTGTATATAAAATATTAAATAACATTGATTATCTGTCGTGTATGTGTAATAACCTCAAATTTTGGAACTCTCACAAAATGTAGTTCCCCCACAGCGCCTGGTAATTTTCGTGTGAACTAACACGTGATCCTTTTCAAACTTAGACATTGGTGTGTGCTGAAATCTTGCGTAGGCCTACTGTTTCAGAACGGTCGAATATGGTTAGCTCTGGTCTCTTCTGCGCAGCCAATGTGCGCTGGTGATCTCCCTGCGTCGGAACGTTGGTGGTCCATATGGGGATTCCAACCTCAGAATTAGCGGTTTGTGTATCATATGATTTAAACGAGAGGCTTAATAAATTATGGGTTCTGCGGCTCCTTTGGATGGCCTCTTTTCCGTTGCATCCCGTTATTTCTTGACCAAAAAAGAGACGTTTTGAGCCAAAAAGGGCAACAGAAAAAGGGACTTTGAAACATGTTTATAATTAGGAACAGCCACGTGAGAATCCGTCGACAAACTTCTTTGCTCTGTCTTTTTCTGTAGTTAATTAATTAATTAATTATATAATTGGTTCAGATGTGAATATTTCCACATATTTATTTATTTATTTTTACTCTTTTACTGTTATTCATGTTAAGTGTATATAGGCTATTTAGTCTGGCTAAATTTAACATTATGGTCAATAAGTGCCTTTTCCGAAAGTGGCGGTTTGCATTAAAATGAAAACTACAGTTAAGTTACTAACAAATTATTACACCTAATGTACTATATAACAGTGAAGTATATTACGCTTAACCTGTAACACCATACATGACATGGCATGAAATCCTAACTAGGCTATGTGCCACAAGGACATGCTTCTCATTTAATTTCTCAGAAGTTGAATGGAAACCAATTGTGTGTGTGTGTGTGTGTGTGTGTGTGTGTCAGTCATATATTGTCATCAAGACAAATGTGTGACGGTGACTACTGTACTACATAAAAATGTGCAGTGAAAAAAAACAAACAAAAGAAAACAAAAAATGAATAGCCCAAGCATGTGTTCTTTAGGTAAAGGGGCTGTACGCACACACTCAGCGCCAGTCTCATTTATCCTCAGCAAAAACGTGCTCATGTTCAACACGGCATAAAGAGCCATGGATTGATGTCATCCTTTATTCACACCTAATTTACATGTGTACTTTCTGTTTAGATCAGCTGCATGTGGGCCAATTGCCTGGAAAAACAATTGGATGGACGGCATGTTTCTGGCACCAGAACCAACACCTCCAAAATATTTGATTCAAGTTAGAGGCTACCTTGTGCATGAGGTCTGCAGTTTCCCTAATAGCCGCCATTTTATTATTTCATCGCACAGGCGCTAGTAAAGAACTCTTGTTTATGGTTGGAAAAACGTCCTGGATTTACTCATTAGGAATGATGTGCTTGTTCAAGATGACCCAAAGGATACAGTTTTTTTCTGGGATTTTATTCGATTTGACAGACAACCCATTCCGCAAATAGGGACCCCCCTCTCTCTATTTCTCTCTTTTTGCGCAAGCGTGTTTTCATTTGCCACACCTCGCACAGTAAAGAGTTAAACTATATTGTAGACTCTTAGTTCATATCTTTAAAAAAAATTCCCGGCTATACCAGCGGATGAAGGGTTAAAGAAGTCTTTGAAACGCCGCCAAACTCGTTTGCATGTTTGGTCGCTCTCTCCTCTACCCTTCTGACGCGTTTGTTTGGTATGTCCACGCACGCAGTATGCGAATATCCCCGAGGCGAAAAAAATCTTACTCCAGTATAGACATTTCTCCTCCACCCCCTTCTCTCTTTACCCGCCGTGGCCTTTCTTGTTATCTGGCAACCAAATACTAATAAAATCCAGTGACTCCACAATGTCTGCTTGCCTGTCGCGTCCGACGGCTCCTTTGCACGAACCACACCGGCGCTGCTCTTGCATAACCGAACCTACTGCAGCTCCTGCCAAACAGAAGAAAACGAATCAAAAGCCTCGAGATGTCCGTAATAATTTGCATGTTCTACCCACGTTTGTCTGTGATAGAACAACGGTGCGGTTTGTAGTGAACAACAAAACGTTGCTCACAAATGTCGGCATCAATGAAGACCAAGGTGTTTCCTTTTATCAAAAGGGATTACCTTAACAGCGACACAGAACTGTTTAAACCAAGAATTACAACAAAACATCAGAAACCTTTGGTAGCATTACAGTTTATTCATCTCGACAGAATATTAATAATACCAAGACAACTAATTACAATGTAATAAAAATGTTATCGGTACCACCGTGCAGTATTTTTGTTTGTTTTCAGAAGAATATGATGTAGTGGTTTCGTAATCTTTACACACATATATACAGCTTTCAACATTTTGTACAAATTTCTATAATTTATGACCTGAGTTCCGGAGACGCCTGTTGTTGGACCCACCTGCAATATGTGGGACCACAACACAATTTCGCGTTTATTAAATTCTTTAGATTTTGTCGAAAAGCAAACAGGATTGCATATCAAAATACAAAGAACAGAACAGGATCGATAAAATATAATAATTTAAAACCACTGCATTCTCTCTTTTTTTAAATATTACAAAATAGCTGAGAACCTCAAATTGGAGAGAGCGCATGAACAGCCCCTCTCGAAAGGCCGTGAAGCGTGCACGACCAGGCGCGCTCAAGGCACTTAAAAGCCCACTCGCGCTTGTAATTTTCTCGAGGACATCTCAGCTTATTTATGAACAGTCTTTCAAACCCAGCGCATAGTGGGCGCGCTTGTGTGTATGTGTGTTTGTGTAAGTGTGTGTGTGTGTGTGTGCGTGTGTGTGGGGGGGGAGGGGACAGACTGTGTGTCTGTGTGTATGTGTGTGTGTGTATGTGTGTGTGTGCATGTGAGTCTGTCTGTCTGTGCAGGGTTACAAGTCTCTTTCTTTGACAGTAAAATTTACGGCATGAGTCTGTTGTTAGTACACCGCCCCAACGCTCTGTTGCGCGGCTGGATGATGCACCGGTCCCGGGTGTTGTAAGTGCGTGCCCTGCTGGTACCAGTGGTTGTTGTAATCTTCCAGGTAGGGGGGCGTCGAGCTGAGGGGAGGCTGAGGCACTTGTCCCCGGGCCACTGGGTTGGCATGAGCGTTACTGTCCCATATGGCGGGGGATGGCGGGGAATTGCAGGCCATGGAGTCACTGGCGTTCGGACTGTGGTCCAGAGGGACTTCTCCGTTCTTGTACAGCTTCTTGAACTTGGATCTCCTGTTCTGGAACCAGATTTTTACCTATTTGAAGAAAAAATGTAAACAAAAGATTTCAAAACGAGGCAACTAGGCGAAGTCATGTATGCTGTCATTGTAAGACCTAGAATTAGAGATACAATAATTGTAATCAAATAGGTAAAATGATTGTATGCAAAGCATGAGTAAACTCATTGCAAAGAATGTGCTAGAAAAGTAAAAAAGATCTTATGGGCTTTTTTGTTAAGCATACCTGTGTTTGAGTCAAGCCGAGCTGTGCTGCCAGTTCCGCCCTCTCAGGAAGCGCGAGATACTGCGCCTTTTGGAAGCGCCTCTGCAGGGCCGCGAGCTGGTAGCTGGAGTAGATGGTTCTGGGCTTGCGGATCTTCTTTGGTTTGCCGTTGACCATCCGAACCTCTGTTTCTACCTCTTCCTTCACTGAAAAGTCAAAGTTTCACAAAGTTGGAGTTGGCCTCAAAGTAGCGCACAGGAGCACAACAAATCCAAAATGTATTGCATGTCTAACCATACTTTATCAATCTCTACCTTGCTTTCCTAAAATCCTTTCCTAAACGAGCTATTGTTGCGAACGAAATTTTAAATCACACAACCAAGTATTTAATTACACTGATATGTCCTAAGACAAGGAATTTAATATTTAAATTAGAGTTACTTTTCCATCTTTACGACACAAGCAACAATATGGAGAACAAATACAAAATTGTCACTATTTTTTTTGTAAAAGCACACTGATATTATCAACCCTATAATGAATGCTTATTTATTTTATGTTATTTCTTTTATTCACTATATACTCCTTTTAGCAACACAGGTAGCTTGGACTGATGTGATTTTGTTATTATTATTATTTACTATTTATTTCTAATATCTAAAATCTACACGTTCTTACTTAAATAGAGCAACAATATCAAATGCATTATTGCCTTATATCAACGTAAGTAAATTCTAACACCTACAGTAATCATTCATCAATGGTTAGTACAATGGCCACCGACAGTATATCTTACATTTAATACACTGTCAGTTAAGCACCTGCGATTTATTATCGTTTTATTGCCATTAAAAACATCGTAATGGTTTTACTGCCGGTCGAAACGTGCGATTAAAACAATAAGTCAACCATGTCAACAGGCTGCTCTGTAGAGCTTTATCAGTCGTGTGCATACAACAAAAGAAAATATATACATATCAGTTTGCCAGATTATCTCTTGGGGAGATAACGACATGTGTTAAAGGAAAAAAATATTGAATAAAGCCAGTGTGATATGAGAAGTAACATTTAGTAATATATTAAACGTATTTTTATAAATAGAAATGGTATATTCGCGAGTCATTCGTAAATGTAACGTTATATAGGCCTATATATAACTTTACAGAAGTTGCATTTGGCCAAGGGCATATCAAATTTGATTATACGGGAGTAGATTTCCCATTCTTGATGCTTGTTACTGTATTGAAAGCCGCGTTATACAAAACAAGGACTGGTAATATTTCACCAAATCAAATGTAATTTTATGAACTTCTTGTAAATCAGAAAAAAAACGTTGTATTAGGCCCACTGACAAGCTCAAGTATGCGTATCTGTACGATCACACCCCGGAAAACAGTGCGCTTTGGAAAAAATTTACTTTCTTCGCAAGTACAGTTATGATGAAAATACAAAATAAAGCTTACCTGCAGTTTGAGGTGGAGTCTGCAAATCTCTGTTATAGTGTCCATACTGTCGGTAAGAATTGCCGTAAGGGTATTCAGTTTTGGTCGGATAGGCCCCCGTGGTACCCATTCCACTCAGGTTAAATTGGTGATAGGAGTTCATAGGCTGCGCGTAGGCTTGACTCTGATAGTATTCATGGTGACTGTGGGTTGTCTGTCCGCTGTAGTAACCCATGTCCGTAGCTGACGACTCGGGTAGAGTCGGAGAGTCCTTGGATGTCGGATGGCAACTCATAGAGCCCGGGAGGTCTGTTAAAATACCGGGAATTTTCTTGTCGTACGCAGGTCCACTCATCGTGGGTGGTAGACCACAAGAGAAAATGCCTTCCACTGTAAAATCCTTGGGTGCCGGTGAAGCTGCAGTTTGACAACCGAAAACAGCAAAAAAAGAAAACTGCAGTCTGACTCTTTTAGGGAAATCCGTAGACAACAGTCCTGTGCGAGATCTGTCCTGGTAGAGGCACTTCGGCAATGGCAGACCCTAACTTCGCGAAACTCCAAATTATAGGACAGTCGGGTGGATAGCCTGCTGCGTTCCTATTGGCTCTGCGCAATCCCTTTTTTTCTGCCTTGCCCTCCAGGCGAAAAGGCGCTTGGCTGGGCCACACTCACCACCTAGCGTTTAGTCAGTCTCATGTCGTGTATCCTGCCTAGTCTTAACTCGGGATAGACTTTTACAAGCTTGTTTTTTCGAAGAATTGTTTTTAAGCAGTCCTCACTCAGCACTTGTAGATTTTAAAGTTAGTCACCTTAGTTCCAACTTCAAATAAGCGTGTTACCCTGTAACCTATATACATGGATAACCTAATTAGTTACTGTAGCAGAAACAAGAGCCTCCCTATAACTTTTACATGCGATATTTCCAAACGCGTAAAAAAAAACTCAAAACATGTTATCCAAGTTACTCTTAACATCTCACAGGCCAGGCGGCAGTGCTGCCAGACTGCAAAGACCTGTAGACGGGACTGACAGCGGCATTTGAATACCCATAGCCAGGTTCCATTATTATACAATCTGTGGTCTGTGTTGAGAATGAGATTGCTTCGATAAGAACATCAGCGGCCGGGTCGCCCCCGGGGGGATTCCTTTGTATCGGCTCTTCATTATGGCAAGGCGTGGCACCGCCGGCGTCTTACCCCCGAGCGAGTGACCCTTTCTTTTTTTTGGAGTCCGTTTTTTTAAAGTAAGCTCGTGAGCTTGTGACCTGCTAATGGGCACTTTTAATGTATGAAAGACAGACAGACAGAGAGAGAGAGAGAGAGAGAGAGAGAGAGAGAGAGAGAGAGAGAGAGAGAGAGAGAATGACATCGGAGAACAATTGCAAACTTACAGTAAATGTCATGACATCAGTTATACCTGTACAAACAGGTGGCTGTTTTGATTATGGTGCACTTTAACTTCTCGAAAGCTTTATTTTGATATTTTAGGATGTGATTACTGATGCTATATCATTTCCAATCTCTCATCCTAACAAGAGAAATGACATTCTCTTAAGAAGTTAATTATTTGGTACTAATAATACCATGACAGCAAAACTATGTTAACCGACAAACGGCACGCTGGCCTCATATGTTACCACACTGTTGCAATGTCAAGACAACTTTATTTTTTAAAATGGAGAAGGGTTGACTTTGCTGGTTCACGGATAATAGTGCTCTGCTGCCACCTGCCGTTGAGCTAGGTAGTTTGTTGGTGACTGGTCGTTTTTTTTTTTTTTACTGTAATTATATTTTTATTTAACAATCGTTTGATTCTGGCCATAACCATTCTTCCCCATGGAAACCCATGGCGTAAAGAATCTGGTAAATAATATTTTGGGGATGCAATTACTATTTTGACTTAAATTGGTAAATGTGATAAAAAAACCAACAATTTATTTCATATTTGGACTTTACGGGTTCAATTCTTAATCTTGGCAGAATATTGTAAGCATGATATTAAAAGCCCATCAAATGCACCCTAGCTTTCCAAACTCTTGAAGCAACACAGAAATATTGAATAATTACATTATTGGTTTCCATTTACAGGGCTAATTTATGTATAAACATTAACTTTTTTAAAACTCAAAATGTTCTAAAAATATAAGGAGAGAAATTAGTTGAATTGATTAAAAAAGCACATTGGAAGACAGTCAACGGCTGCAACTATGTTTCTGTTGTCAAGGTTACAAATATTTTAGACCAGAGGTGAAAATGGTCGTATATCCAGAAAACAAAATTAAAAATGAAAGAGGCTTCCTGTGCTTTGTGTGCCACTTCTTTCCAGTCTTTAACAATAAAAAATGCACTATTACAATAAACCATGAAATTGACCAAATCTATTGCAACTCCAAATCAGAGAGATGAAGAAGATAAATCTCCTGAAAGTTTCAGGGGTCAGCTTGTCAAGAGTGTTTGACAAGAGACAGAGTAGACTAGTATTTATACCGCAATGGTTGAGAGATTTTAAGGACTTCAGAGTTTCCATTGGCATGTGTAGACCCTTCTGCATAAACTGTTTTCTTGATCCACCCTTTTCTGTTCCATCAGAATCATATCCCAGTCAAGCTCCATTACTTCTGTATGGAAGAGATGTTTTGTTATTTTGTTAGAGCCTATAGCAACATGTGTTTAAACACCCTATCACCATGCTAACAACCGATTCACCCTACGAGTTCTGTAAAATGACTTTGTCATGCCAAATAGCTTTTTTTTTACTGGTGGCATATAACAATACCACTACAAGTAGTTATACAAATATAAAAAACCCAAACAAAACAAAAAATAACTCTTTAATTATTTACCGTACTATGGCAGTATCAGCCACACGCACACACACACACACACACACACACACACACACACACACACACACACACACACACACACAC
The DNA here is from genome assembly GCA_030347295.1 of Setipinna tenuifilis. Lineage (NCBI taxonomy): Eukaryota > Metazoa > Chordata > Actinopteri > Clupeiformes > Engraulidae > Setipinna > Setipinna tenuifilis. The sequence continues at coordinate 13,436,667 of CM059287.1, read as the reverse complement.
ACACACAAATATAACAGGTCTAAGTGGTTTTGTGCTGTGAATAGTTCCATCCTGATCACTTTTTCTCAGATTCTCAGGAGAACCTAAACGACTTTTTAAAAGTCCATTTAACTTGTGGTCTGTGGTTTAAATAATTACAGTGTGTACAGTGTGGGCTATTCCAACACATAAGCCTGTTATTACGAAGGAAACTGAGGAAGCTGTAGTAACGGCCGGACTCCAACAGATGGCGCTGCTGCCATATCTTTATCCCGGGCCACCAAGCCTATCGCTTATCTGTACTGCTGCTACACGTAGTGAAATACTCTCTCACAAAACTATGAGGAAAAAGAGAGTGACCAAGGGAGGAAGAGATTACCTGGTTTGTCAGGGGATTCTTTTGGCCTCGTCTTTGGTTAAAAAAAAGTAAAGTTAATATAAAGCAAAAACCATAAGGCATGTGCTCCTAGTTCTAATCATTTTATGCTTTGTGAGAGATTTAACACAATTTTACACAAAGTGAGTACAAGTGTGATAAAATAGTCCTGTGCTCTGCAAACCTTCCTGCAGAGTTTTCTGTCTAGACCCCTTTTCATACTTACATACTTACACATGTCCGCCCACTCTCAGAAACCCAGTGTGGAACAAGTGCAAACCTGTCAATAACCACAGGCAAGTGTATGCTCATCAAGAAAGCATCTTAAAAGTGTAGAGAGACACAGACCCCCCCCCCCCCAAAAAAAAACCACACATATTCAAACACACAGACAGAAACACATTTATGGCTAAGTTTTTTTCCTGTTATATCCCTGTCTAACACCCAATATTACTCTTCCACAGAAAAACTGCTCAAAGCTTTACTGGGGCTTTTTGTGATAGTGTATGCATGTGTCGTGTGGCTTGAACATGTGACATGATGACTACAGGGAGACCACCAGTTTAGAGTTTTGGCGTCTAGGCGTTCCTAGAGTTCTATAGGCTAATAATAATAATAATAATAATAATAATAATAATAATAATAACAACAACAACAACAACAACAACAATAATAACAACAACAACAACAACAACAAC
>CM059287.1:13428114-13430614 GCA_030347295.1 Setipinna tenuifilis | reverse complement strand
AAAGAAAGAGAGAGAGGGACACACACACACAGACAGACAGACAGACAGACACACACACACACACACACACACACACACACACACACACACACACACACACACACACATTAACACACACATGCTTCAGACAAGCCCTGTCGCCATGCAGCTGGAATGACACCCCATTCCGCCGATGCCACCAGGAATTCCACGCACACACACACACACACACACACACACACACACACACACACACACACGAGAAGGGTATGGCACTGAGGATGCCGCTGTGTTCCAGCTTGGCATGGCACGAGCCGGGTTCGGACAGAACAGCGCCAGAGACAGAGACGTGCCTCTCCTGGCAACTGGGGAGCGCTTAGCAGGAATGTGCCCATCGACCCAAAGAGCCCCACTTGTTCTGGTGGAGTGGACGGGGTGAGGGGGGCAGAAGGGGTAAGAGGGGGGTAACAGAATGCTAAAGGGGTGTGGGGGTGTGGGGTAAAGGGGCTGCAAACAGCTGTTGAGGGTCTGGGTGAAAGAGAGAGGGGCCTCTTCTTCTTTCTTTCTTTCTCTCTTTCTTTCTTTCTTTTTTTCTCGTTCGAGGGCTTCCCTTTTTTTCAACTCTCTGTCTCTTTCTTGTTTTATTACTTGGATTTGGCCCATATCTCTTTCTTTTGCATTTCATTTCCCTCTGCATCTCATTCTACATATCCTGCCCCCCCCCAAACCCACACACACACACACGCATATGCATGCACACACACACACACACACACACACACACACAAACACACACGCACACAGACACACACACAGACACAGACACACACACACACACACACACATACATGAGTGCACGCACACACACACACACACACACACACACACACAGTCCATGAGCGCACACACACACATACATGAGCACACGCACACACACACACACACACACACACACTTGATAGATGTTGTGTGGTTGGGTTGTGATGATGTGCTTTCTGTGAAGCTGTTTTCTGATGAAACAGAAAACAACAGTGACTCAGGCAGTCGGCCTAATTAGTCTAAATGCACGGGGCACCAAACGCCCAGACAGGCTGAATTATTGGACCACCTATCGATTCGGATCTGCAGAGCCAGCCAGCCTCTTTCAAATTTGTCTTTTGAAATCTACCAACTGCTACAAACAACAAAACTGATCCGCCCACATCTGTGAAGCTGAAGTCATCACAGTTTAGAGAACAAAGCCAAGTCCTTGGGTACGTGTTTAACATATGTTGGATACAAATCACAAGAGCGTTACAAGACAAATCACTGAGCTTTTGTGTATTTTACAACATTGAACTTCTACATACATACATACATACATGCTGCCCTGGGATTGCTCAGCCTAGGGAACCCTACAGCACTGTCAGGACAGTAAGACAGCCTGGAGAACGTGTTTTATGCATCTTTTTTACGTTCCAGAACCCCCCGTGATAGGTTGAAATCCGAGAGATAGTGAGACCATATACCAAACATTTTATTTTATAGTTTAATCCTTAAAATACTCCCTATCACATGCTGTTTGTGTTATTGAATTATTACTGTATTTTAAATATATATAAAACATGACAATATAGTTATCATAAATTATAGTATTGTTCTGACAAACGTTTACTTTAGTATGTATAGTGAGATAGTATGCATATATTACTGTTAATAAATGAAAATAAATTCACGATATAGGTAGCAGTAAACTGCTATATAGCGAGGGATCACTGTATTTACACTGTACATGCCTAGTGTAAGTACATACGTAATGTTACATATTGGTACACTGTACCTAACCGATGTAACAGGGACAGTAAAATATCGTGTAACCAGGGGGGTAACTATTTATGTTATTGCTCCTGAGTGTTCCCCAGTTCCCCCAAGAGCTCCTAATCGCTCATCGCTGTCAGGCTCTGTCTTCCATAAATCACTGCTCTTGGACCCCAACTCCAATCCTAGTCCATTTGGGATATAAAATGAATTGAATTAAGTGGTTTTGCAGACATCGGGGGGAACCCCTTGTGTGTGTGTGTGTGAGTGCGTGTGTGTGTGTGTGTGTGCATGTGCCTGTGCCTGTGCCTGTGTGTGTGTGAGTGTGTGTGTGTGTGTGTGTGTGTGTGCATGTGCCTGTGCCTGTGCCTGTGCCTGTGTGTGTGTGTGTGCATATCTGTGTGTGGGTTGGTGGGCGGTGGCTGTTCCATCACCTGCGTCTGAGGCCTGCTGGGTCCCGGTATCTACGGCAACCACATGTCCTCTTCTCAGCATGGGAGGCCCAGTCAGTGGAGGCCCAGTCAGTGGAGGCCCAGTCAGTGGAGGCCCAGTCAGTGGAGGCCCAGTCAGTGGAGGCCCAGTCAGCATATGGAGGCCCAGTCAGTGGAGGCCCAGTCAGTGGAGGCCCAGTCAGTGGAGGACCTGCATGGGAACCCAGTCAGCACAAAATGAGACTTCTCCACTCTTCAGGTTCTTCTTGAAATAACAAGTTGTAAAGGAACAT
>CM059287.1:13385614-13420614 GCA_030347295.1 Setipinna tenuifilis | reverse complement strand
ATCTTGAAAAGTTTGTTGTGGAGTATGTGAGCCTTAGCCACTGGGCTTGCTTTATCTTTCCCACCGCTACACTGTGCTCATGCGGACAGTCTGAAGGTCAGACCTCAGGTCCCTCTCCTGGGAATCGTCTCTCTCCACTCCTTATCGCAGTCTAATTCACCAGCCTCAGCCTCCATAAAACCCCTGGCTGAGGGAAATAACCCAAATAGGCACTTGGCAGTAATTGCGTTGCTACAAAAAAAAGCTATGCTAAATCTGTGACTCATAAATTGAAATGAATACAGTATTAAATAAATTACATTTCAGTAAAAAGCCCATAGTCAAACGGATAAAATAAGAAGAGAGGTAGGGTCTTATTTGAGGGTAGTATCTTTAATGGTGTAAAGAGCCTTTTTGACACATTAGATTTGGATATACTGTAAGGTTTCATTCTTTATAAAGCTGTCCAGAATTCATGTAATATATTGCCATCTTATACTGTCATTTTTCCTGTAACTGTGTTGGATGTTCTGACATTATACGGTGGCATTAACCTAACCTTTCACCAAAGGTGAAGACCACAGCTTCAGAGAGTAAAAACCTTGCCATATATTTGATTTAACCATTTTCCGAACCAGCTGGTCTGAATGAACACACAAATCATCAGACAGGCAGATCGGTTAATTAGTAAAATCACCTGTGTTATATGCACAGGCAGAAGGAATACATGGCACGGATTTTACTTTCTGAAGCTGTGATTGCCTTGCCACCTCTGCCTTTTAACTACTGCAGAAAGAACGCTGGTTGTCACTGCCTGTGATGCTACATTGAATTTCGTGTTTGAGTCACTCTGGCCGACCTGGTCTGGAAAAATGAACCAATGAACGAAAACAAACACTATGCATACGTCATCAGAATCAATGGTAGCTCTGTCCGGTAGTATACAGAGACATTTGATAGACGCCTGTTGATCCCGCCTCTGAGAACTTCCTGTCTATGGGAGGTTTGCCAGACCAAGCTCCGTCACCGAGCCTGGTGCGACAGCCAGGATATGCCAGTATTTTTCCCCTGAGCAAGGCACTTTTTTCCCCACATTTTTTTTTCAGTTATTTGCTCAGACATCATTTCTCCTGGTTTTTGATCCCGCCTTTTTAAGCTGTTCGTTTCTTCTTACATATGTATATAGTTTCCTCAGAACTGTGCACCCTACCCCTTTTTAGTGTTTCTTTTTCTTGCACTATTATATATTTATTTTATTCTATGTTGTAAATATTCTACATACATGTCTGCACTGGAGAAGGAGCTGCCTTTAATGCCATTGTACATGTGCATAGTGACAATAAAAGGCATTCTATTTTAGAAGTTGAGGCCATTATTGCGTTATTCGGTAGTGCCCACCCCCACCACCCGTCAGTTCACCCCGTGCCCTTCGCCTTATCAGACACAGGCACCCATCCAGATCGGACTCAGTCTCCCTCCCACGCTCCAGTTCTTCAGCTTCAGCTCATCAGGCCTGCAGCATAACTCAGCACAGGACAGCTAACGTAATCATGGGCCTCCCCCAGAGACCCAGACGCCGAGGAGATGAGATGATGACTGAGATGAAGGAGTGTGGCCAGAAGTTGCCAGTCAGCTCATTGTCTGCATAACTGCATAACCTCACAAAGCCCGGAGATCAAGGATGGGTTTCGTCAATGCTTTGTGCTACTACTATTGTTGCCAAAGACTGTCCTCTTGAAAGACATCTCACAGACAGAACAGTTATAGGACTCATTCCTTCAGCGTAACAACCAAGAAGGAGTGTTTTTTTTTTTTAAATAAAGTTGCCAGTTATCTCATTGCCTGCATACCTGTTCCTGCACAAAGGGAGGAGACCAAGGATGTTTTTCGTCAATGCTTTGTGGTATTTCAGTTGTTGCCAAATTGTAGAAAGAATGTGACAATAAAAGACAGAGATCGTACAGACTAGTTGTAGAACTCTTTGCTTCAGTCCGGCAACTAAGAAGGTGTGTTTTTTTTTAATACAGTTGCCAGTCAACTCATTGCTTGCATGCCTGCATCTCACAAAGGGAGGAGGCCAAGAATGTTTTTAGTCGAAGCTTCATGGTATGATTGTTGTCGTATTGTAGGAAGACATTGTATTGAATAGTTTCTCTTTCCTTCAGTCAACAACTAAGAGGGAGTGATTTTTATTTTTAAATGAAAAGTTGCCAGTCATCTCACTGCCTACATACCTGTTCCTGCACAAAGGGAGGAGACCAAGGATGTGTTTCGTTACAGCTTTGTGGTACTGCAATTGTTGACGAATGGTAAAACGATTGTGTAGGCTAGATGTAGGACTAGTGCTCTTAGGGGGTCAGTCTGGTCCACTTTACACCTGCAGATGGAAGATGTTTTGACCCTGAACTGGCCCAGATGTGGGTGCCAGAGATGGTTGCGTTTTGAGAATGTGGTGGAACGTGTGCGTGTATATGTTTTTCATTCAAGCAGAAAGGCTTACCTGTCACTACCTACAGGGCTACATTGCATATGTGTACAATCCAGAGAAGGAGTGGAGTTAATAAAATAAAGAGGGAGTTGTGATACGACAGTATACCGTGTGTGTGTGTGTGTGTGTGTGTGTGTGTGTGTGTGTGTGTGTGTGTTTGTGTGTGTGTGTGTGTGTGTGTGTGTGTGTGTGTGTGTGTGTGTGTGTGTGTGTGTGTGTGTGAGTTTGTTTGTGTGTTTGGGTATGTAAATGAATTTGTCTTGGGGTCAGTTTGTTGTTGTGTGTGTTGGAGTGTGTGTACTGCAGAGTTCTGTGCCACTTGTCCTAATTTTTTTCAATGAAAAAGGCAAATAGTGTGTCTACCTCTGTGTCTGACCTCAGTCACATTGTGTTATCTAGCTTAGCAGGCTTAGTAGACCCTACTGACCTAACCTGCATTTTGGGAATATGGTGACGCATGTTCTTCTCACAGTGTGAGAGAGAGTCTTACATCGTGACACCTGGTTGCATTCCTTGACGGCTGCCTGGCAGCCTCTACTGCTTGCCATTTACATTTCACTGTTTATTTTAGCGAACACTTCCTTCTCAAAGCCAAACCACCTTATCAGTGTTTGCAGTCTTTGGGACAGTGTGTGTCATGTAAGGTGTAGTGACCACAGCCAATGGTAGCACTTCAGCGCAAAAAAAAATTGTTCAGTCCGTTCACCAATGTGTCAGCAAAAATTAAGATAAAAAAAAAAAAGAAAGAAAATTTCCGATAATGTTGATAAACAAAAATATAGGCCTACAAAAGTTCACACAAAGAAAAAAAAACACTCCAGGAAATAAATTATAATAATATAATTTATATAAATTAATAAAGGCTCTACAATCTGATTACAACAAGCACAGTACAGGACTACAAACTAGACTTAAGGCAGCCACCAAGAGACTACCCGCTACCTTCCTTCATATTGCAGTGGAATGAACACAATGTCTGTTCTTCTTTTGCTGGTCCGCAGCTTGGTTGTGTCTTGGGAGCTTCAAGGGCAGAGCATTCCTGTAGGGGTCGAAGGGCACATGACCACCCTCAGGGTAAAGATACTGAAACTGTATACAAATGTATACATGCTTGCATTGAGCACAAAGAGGAGACACACACACACACATACACACACACACACACACACACACACACACACACACACACACACACACACAAGCACACACACACACACAAACACACACACCCACCCACACACACTGAAACTGTATACAAATGTATACATGACTACATTGACAAAAGAGCAGACGTGCACACACACACACACACACACACACACACACACACACACACACACACACACTGAAACTGAACAAAATGCACACATACGTACACAAAACATTAAAGGGATGCACACACACAAATACCGAAACTGAATACAAAGTGAACATATAACTGCACTGAACACAATGCCAGTTTCTAGAATAACTACCAATGATTGTAACAGCACATTATGCATCATGAGAAATTTTCAGTAACATCATGCTTTAATTGGATAATACAATTTGCCACTGTGTGTTCAGCACATGGGAAAACAAAGATTTTAAACAAACATTTCCCTTCATTTCTTCACAAAAACATGTTGTGGTTTTCACCCTCACGCAAACATTTACAGTTCCTGTCATAGCACAGGCCTGGCTGTAAACGCATGTTACCCAGCCCTTCGGACTTAAGAGTTTTTTTTTCCCTCTGTTAGCCTCTGTGTCAGTCTTTTGCATGCAACCCATAAAAAAGCTTAATTCCTCAAAGGGTTATGAGTAGGAGGATTAGAGGCTTGGGAACTAGGTAAGGACCAGGCCAAAGTGACCCCCCCCCCACACACACACACGCCCTCCCTCACCTCCCTCCTCCTCATGGACCGTTGAGCCATATCGTGTAACAGCTCCCCATTGTTCAATGCACTTGCTGATATGTTTAACACATGCAGGAGACCAGGAGAAGCATGCTGGGCGTAAGTGGTGAATGGGGTGGGGTGGGGGGTGGAGGGGGACATCTGAAGCACTCAGCTGCAGATCAAAATGGACGCTTGGTTTGTTGCTTCCCGTGATGTTTTTTCGGAACACTTTATGTTATGGTCTCTTTTTTTAGTGTATCTACATGTAACAACATGTAATATTTTGTACGTACACTGTACATGCTTAACATACTTAACACTAACCCTAACCCAATGGTTACAGTGTAAATGCGGAATGATACATACTGTTGTACACTGTACCTAATTCATGGTCATTTTAGGTAGTTGTGCCCATGAAGCAGAAACTGACACAAGAAAAGTTCCCAATGGCCTGCATGTGTACTGACTGCACTCTAAAAAATAATGGGGCCAGTACGGGTTCTTTGATGCCATAGAAGAACCTTCACTCTCCACGGAACCATCCAGAGATGGTTAAAGACCCATTTAAGCATCTTTATGTATGTGAAAGGTACTTCACATTGGAAATGGTTCTTCAGAGCTCCAGGTAACAATGGGCTATGTTATATCATATCAGCATCAAATGGTTCTTGAAAAAACTGTTACCTTGACTCTTTTTTGAAGCACTGAAAAAGGTTCTTGTATGGGATCGCTCTGAAGAACCATTATTTTTTAGAGTGTGTAAAGCACTGTACCTATGTACACAAAAATAGATTATGTATAAGTACAACACTAGTACATGATATTACATATTGTTACACAGGTTGTACCCCTGTACCTAATTGGGTAGATACACTGTAATAGTGATAATGTGGTAAAATAAAGGGTTACCACAAGTGCTTGTTATGTATTTGTGAAATCTACGTGGACTTTGAGAGAGATTCTACTCCTTTGGTACGCACCGGTACAGGCGTTGAAGAATATTTTCAATAACAGACAAAGATAGCAATTATTAGTTTTGAGAATGTAGAGTTTAGAGACTTACTACACACACATGTGCCTATGTGAACACTGTGTGTTCGTGTCTGTGTGTGTGTGTGTGTGTGTTTGTGTGTGTCTGTGTCTCTGTGTGTGTGCTTGTTTATCTGCCTCTGAGGTTTTTGCACCTATGCATTATTTAGTTTTCCTAGAAATCCAACAGTGAGCCAAGCTTGTTGTCTGTCTGCACTTTAATGCCAGCTTCTCTCAGACTTCCTAAATTAGTTCTGAAACACACACACACACACACACACACACACACACACACACACACACACACAAAATGAGGCCATATCAAATGAGGGAGGCCGAGTGCAGAGTGATGATGGTGGGGGGGGGGGTGAACTTGGCAGTGCATTAAAGCCCACCATGTCCTTCCTGACCCACATGTAGGGAGCGTTGTGCACATGGTAACCGGGCTCGTCATGGCAACGGCCATGTCTGTGATCTAGGTGCAGGGGCAACGTTTTCATGGGGTGGGGGTGGGGGTGGGTTGCTGGTGGCCAAGCCAGATGATTGCCTGCTTTAAAATGTACAACCTGCAATTCTGGTAAGAGATTGTTGATGTTTGACTTTTGACAGCCAATTAAATCACTTCCCTCCCTAACCAAGGTCCCGGAGCAGTGTGTTGATTGGTTGCAGTTGTTGCCCAATCACAGTACCAGGGGGTTTATTTAAAAGGTGGGTCTTGTCACCTACCTGGGGATATGTTAACCCAGAGTAGGTGGTAAACCTTCTAATAGAAGAATATTTGGTTTAGTTTTGCTGGGGTGATGAATCCAGAAGATTGTTCTAGTTGAAAGTTTACCATTTTCTGATTAACTTCCTTGGCTTACTGATTAAGTGATGTTCTTACAGTAAACTACCCTTTAGGACTGTGTACAAAATGTAAGTTTTCTTAAGCACAGACTTAATCAAGAGTTACAGAAGGGTGAGAATAAATTCACTGAATTGAACAAAAAAAATGTTAGTATAAAATCATGAACTGTTATTTTACAGCCATAGAGCCAAGCTGCCTGACTTTGCCTTCCAACCATCTCTCTTACACGTCACTGACCTCCAATATAAAAAGGAGATTCAAAGACACACTTCCTGTGAGTGGTGCACTATAGACTTTATAGACATGTTTAGATGTTCAGATAGAAAAACTATGTCTGTTTAAACTCTGTTAATTACATGGTTACGGTGAAAGGTTAATGTATGGTTAAGGTTAAAGGTTGAGTTTAGGTGAAGTAAAGTTCAATAAACGACAGACAGCATTTTAACAAACCGTCTGTAAAGTCTCTGTAGGTGAGCTGCCTAAGTTAAGTGTTGGACAAACGTCGCCACTTAGAGAGACAGCTGTCGAGACATGAGTCGACAAAAATTCTACAACCAGGCCTTTTAAGGACCCCTCTCCTTTTCATCTTGCCTACTTTTTCAGCACAATCAATCAATCTATCTCTCTATCTATCTCTCCATCTCTCTCTCTCCCTCTTGATCCTATTGTCTGTCCATTCTCTGTTCCCTCATTCCTTCACGGTGTCACTTTTCCTCTGTGTCTGAGCGCCTTTAAGGGCTGTTCTATTTAGGCAACATCAGCGTGGCGCGTCTTGTTTACCGTCGTGTTTTGCCGTCGCTGACAAAGTCGGGGATAGATGCACGACTGATAACCCCCCCGCTGCCACAGGAGATGGCTGGGAGGTCAAAGGTTAAAGTGCATTTGGGAAAAAGGTTCAAGGGTCAAGTAGGAGATCAGTCAGGACTGCAGTGCTTGTTGAAGATTACTCCCAGTGTGTGTGCAAGAAGGTCTAATTAAGCAGTTACAGTGTATTTGTATTATACAATGAAAAGGGGAAGTCCTGATTGCCACTTAGACTTAATAACTATTTTAAAGTTGTAAGTCAGGAACTGGCAAGAAACAGGCTTATAGATTTATTGAATTTATGTAAAATACACCATCACACACACACACACACATTAATAAAGACACATGTAGGAAAGGAACATGCATGCATACACAATCTCTCTTTCTCACACACACACACGCACACACACATGCACACACAACACACACATACAAATGGAAAGAGAGAGGGACTATGTTTTGTAAAGAGAACAGATTAAGAAAGCTAAAAAAGGAAATCCATAAGAAAACCCACCTGTGTGCGAAAAGAAAGAAAGAAACAGAGAAAAAAAGAGAGAAAAAAAAGAACAAGGGAAAGAAGGAAAAAAACGAAAGAAAGATGTGGAGATGGCTGATTATATTCAGAGTGTAAGTTGAGCCGTGGGGTTGGTGGGTCCTCCAGGGCGGGGTCGCTGGCATTAGTGGCCATTGTCCCATAGAGCACTGGGGACTGGTGTTGGCTTACAGGGGAGAGGTGGGGGCCTGCAGGAGGGGGTGACGGGGAAGTGTGTGTGTGTGTGTGTGTGTGTGTGTGTGTCTGTGTCTGTGTCTGTGTCTGTGTGCGTATGTGGTGTGTGTTTGTGTATGTGCGCGCATGTGTGTGTGCACATGTGTGTGTGTGTGTGTGTGTGTGAGTGTGTGTAGAGCAGCAGGGCTTTAGACTTGAAAATGCCTGGGAGGGAGTCTCCCACACAAGTGGGGTTCAGGGGTTTGGGGGAGTGGGGGAGGAACGAGTGCTGCATCTGGATCTCCCAGAGTCTCGAGTGCTATTGTTATCAGGTGAATTGTATATTTTTACTGCATATTCTTGGGAAGAGGCCATACATCTCTCTGTCTTTCTCACTCCCCTTCTCTGTCTTTCTGTGTGTGCATATGTGTGTGTGTGTGTGTGTGTGTGTGTGTGTGTGTGTGTGTGTGTGTGTGTGTGTATGCATGTGTAAGTGGCTTGTATGCATGCGTGTATGCGTGCATGTGTGCATGCGCGTGGCTGTATGTGTGTATGTATGTGTGTATGTGTGTGTGTGTGTGTGTGTGTGTGTGTGTGTGTGTTTGAGAGAGAGAGAGAGAGAGAGAGAGAGAGAGAGAGAGAGTGTGTATGTGTGTGTGTGCATGTACAGGAGTATGCATGCATTTTTGTGTCTACCTACACATGTATGAGTTATTTAGAGCCATTTAGCCATTTGTTGCTATCCACTAACACACACATAACACATACCTACACTGACATTTAACACATATGTCACATGAAGAAAGTGTGATAAATGTGTTTTAAGGAATGTGCCTTCTCATATTCCACCATAAGTTCTCAGGACTACACGAACACACCGTTTTTGACACACATGTCAGAACAACTGAACTACTAACAGCCCAAACAAAGCCAACCTGGTAACCTTCCCTTACAAAAGCGGAACAAATGTAATATGTCTATTAATTGCATAATATGTTTGTATTCATTATTTGTGTAAAAGCTGAAAAAGGTTAATGCATCTTTAAGTGTTCATACAACCAACAAGTGCTTTTGGCCTAAGCTGTACTCAGCTCAAATGGCCTAGTGGAGGTAAGGTTTCTAGGGAGGTTATAGAGTTCATAAAAACCTGTCTTAGACTCTCTACCTTCGTAGCTGTGTGAGTCCTTAAGTCTCATTATTATAGATAGAACAATATTATTTTGGTCTTGATTTCAGCACATTATCAGGAACATTTTATCCATTGTAACCTCAATAGCATTTGATATGTCCTGTGTGATAAAAATGAAGCACAACTGAAGCGAGTGTGTGGCATTCCATCCGAGGCCAGCTACTTTGTTCTAAAGTTGTGATGATGTTATCAGAAATATGAAAACGTTCTTCGCATGTTTCACTCTGATCCTGCTCATGTTGTACTTGTGTGTCTTGGAAAAAGGGACTATTTGTGTTATTGTATTGTAGTCGATGCTAATAAGGATCCCTACCGTATAGGAAAACAGTGATCCTCGTAACCGTGTTTTTTTATTCTGGATGGGGGCATTTGTGTTGTGAAGAAACCACAACAGTGGGACGCTGGGCAATGGAATGCTGCCTTTTCCAGATCTGCTATCTCCAAAGCCATTATTTTAGTCGATAAATGGGTGGTGTGTTTGTGTGTGTCCTGGCCAAACACACACACATACACAAAAATAATAATAGCCTCCACACATATACACACACACATACATGTACGCCAAACACGCATGCATGCACACACCGGACACACACACACACACACACACACACACACACACACACACACACACACACAAACATACATTCTTTTTCCCTCTCTCTCTCACACACACTCACACACACACACACACACACACACACACACACACACACACACACACCCTGCATATCGGTCTCCCACTCAATCCCATCCCCTCCCCAAGCCTCCAAACCTTCTGGCTCCCGCCATGAAGTAAAACAGAGTGGAACTCCTAGAGTAGAGGGGGTTCCAGAGGCCACGGAGTGACACAAGAATGGAGCCAGAAGCTGGTCACCATGGAAACCTTAGGGGTCATGTCATATGAGAGAGGGCCCTCAAGATAAAGCATCTAAAATAAGGACAAGGAGCCAATGGAACGATGGCTGCACTTAGAGAGTACCAGACATACAGTCTATGCTACCACAGTTCTTCTGCTCATTAGCGAGTTGCAGACATCCCAAGTCTCCTGCGACTTCCGTGAGTCTCCTACATTTCAAAAAGTGACTCCTGGATGCCCGCAAGTAATACAGAATCTCCCGCAAATGGTGCAAATTTCTTTAAGTAATTAGGAGAAGTGGCAGATGCAGCAAGTGACAGGGAGACAGGCAGAGTGAGGGAGAGTGACAGTGACACTTCCTTGTGATATTTTTGCAGACATAATAGACGACCTTTGTTTGTGTGATTAGGCTATTCAATGTTTGACAAACAATATTTTTTCCCTTCTGTGCTCCAGCTTGGGCTGGGAGTTGATGGTTGACCTCCTTGAAATGAGTTTGTAAAGGGTTGGGTTGTTGGCAAGTGGACTAGGAGGATGTTGCTGGCCTGAAATCATCTTCATGTTTTGTCACCGACGTTCTGCTTTTAATCTCGCAAGACACCAGCAGAGACCAGCAGCTGCCACTGTTTATAGACATCTCCCTGGTGAACCAGATATCAGTGTGCAGAGTGCTGATGTTGTGAAAGACTATATAAAAGTAAGTTGTATAGCCAGGGGCGATTTTAGCATCTGGTCTTTAGGGGTGCCCGGCCCCCAGTGCTTATCACACAACACTATTATTATATATAATATATTATTCATTTTGCACTGAGCCAGGGGGTGCCGAGCAGTTTCACGGGGGTGCCTTGGCACCCCTAAAAATGGTCTAGATTCGCCCCTGTGTATAGCCAAAAACATCTGAAAACTCCCAAGTTTCTTGTCTCACAGTGGGCTGCTAGGCTGGAACTCTCTCACACTTGTCAGAAATGGCATATTTATGAATACGTTTCATTGTCTGTCCTCCTCCTCAGTGCGTGGGCTAATGGTGGAGATATGGGATGGAGAGAGAGAGAGGGGGACTAGGCCTAAAATAAGAACACAGGAAATGGGGTTATATATGTGCTGGCTGAGAGGAGACAGAAGACTGAGTAGCCCACTACACTCTAAGAAATAATGGGGCCAGTGCCGGTTCTTCAGAGCAATGCCATAGAAGAACCTTTTGCAGTGCTTCAAAGAAGCATCGAGTCAACAGTTTTTTAAATCACCATTTGATGCCGATATGGCACAACATAGCCCATTATGATCTTAGGCTCTGAAGAACCATTTCCAATGTGAAGTATCTTTCACCTTCACGCCAAAAAATAAAGGTTCTTTAAATCTCTGGATGGTTCCATGGAGAGTGAAAATTCTTATGGTCCCATTATTGAGTGTTGAGTGTAGTTCACAGTGAAATCCTCACATTGGACCTCCTGTATCTTCCTCTGCTACCACCATCTCCATTTCTGAGATGCGTTGCTTTATGCCTGAGTCTCTTTTTGTTCTGGGTGCAGATTACATGGTCAGCATGGCAGCTGCTATGGGGTCTTATCTATAATCGTTCTGATGCCAACCCACTTGCGCATAGTACACAGTCGGGGTTCCTGGATCATCTGACGAGGTCGACAAACAATTGTTTATTATTGTGCATCAGGCTTCCCAATGCAGCGCCCTCTGTCTTTAAACAGAGGAACTTCATTTCTTAGCAAGAAGGTGGCAGGTTCAGTCAACTCACTGACTTGCATTGCTTTTAGATTTTTGTCAATGCTCCTCAAATCAAGAGGCTATTTAAGTGTGCACATAGCCTAAATGATGTTGAAGTTGTTCAGGACAATTTGGGCTGATACAAATGTTACCAAGACGAAAAACAAATGCTTTCTTAATACTATTCAAAGGCATTTTTTGAAATGAAATCATTTTGTCCAGCATTAATCCATAAACTGGAGTATGCATTATTTTGTGGTGGTCAGTCTGGTTTCATCAGCGAAAAGAAAAAAAACACGCAACAGGTGGAAGTGCAGGGTATGTGCCTAGGCTTTGTGAACGCGCAGGGGTCTGTGCAGGCAAACAGAGAGCGAGAGAGAGAGAGCGGGGAAAGAGCGAGGCAGAGCGGGAGAGAGAAGGTGAGAGAGAGAGAGAGAGAGAGAGAGAGTCAGTCGTGTTAAGTGGTGCGACCTGCTTTATATCTGACTGCAGCGGCTAGACTTGTCATCATATATTGAAGTGGTAACCGTGTCATGTCATTGAATATTTATGCCTGTTGTAGTACATCCCGGAAGGAGCAGTAAAAACTATTCGGTAGAGCAGGTTGGAATTCACAGACTCATCGGAAGGAGCCTGAAGGGGTGTGGAGGAGAGGAGAGGGAGAGAAAGAACAAACACCTAGACACTCTTCTTCCGAGTGAAAGGAGTTGGACATTTTTTTTCCTATGGAGTGCATGTAGTAAAGCCTATTCGACCGGATCGTAGAGGCGGAATCCCTTTTGTAGACCTGGAACGGGGAATAAACATGGCTTCAAGTACATTGCACTTGTGCCTTTTGGCAGTATTTGCCACCACACAGACTGGCTACGGATTTAACATTGATGTCCGATTTCCCGTGATCAAGCAAGGCAAAACCAAAGGCAGTTTATTTGGATTTTCCGTCGCACAGCACAGCCAGACGCAAAACACGAAACAATACCTGTAAGTAATGCACTCACCTCACCGACTCACAGATTACCACCATAAGGGAGAGAATGGCCCATTTTAAATCGTCTCAAATTAACCAAACGCACTGCACCTGAATGGCGCACTATTTTAAAATAATCCTTACGAGAGACACAAAACTGAGTTTAAAGTGCATTTTACCTGTTCGTCATGTACCTGTTTCAGAAAAAAAGCCTTTTCAAGAACACAGATACGCTCTCAGTGTCCTTTCCTGTATTATACTACACCACTTTGCAACTCCTGCTGTACAATCACAGGTTGCGGTATGGTCTAATTAAGATAAAACAGCACAACACTTCCGCCACCCGCTGAGGTTGTGGATACGGTTTATACACCTAATTACTACTTCCAGGAGAAATTAATATCAGTGTCTTTTAATGCCAAAAAAAAACTAAGCAATGAAGAAATTTGTGTGTCTTACAATGCCTTGCACAAAATGTCGAAAGTTTCTAATACTTTTTTTAAAAAAAGGGGTTAACAGTGTGAATGGGTCGTTTCAGACTTTTGGCCAAATGTGCTTCTTGGGGCTGTAAGTGCACAGCCAACAATTTAAAATGGGCTTGGCTTTTAGTCTACCTGTAGCTCCGGGTGGAACAGGTGGGCCGGGTGGTGTGGTTTGCGCTGTACCCACATGCAGGGGAAAACGTGCCCTTGAGGCAAGAAATCTGTAGCGGGGTGGGAAGCAGCCTCTCACGAGTTTAAATAGGCAAACCGGTCCGTCTGCGTCTGCTTGTAGGCTATGAGAAAGGCTTTAGGTTTACCAAGTGAACGCTGTCTGTCTTAAGTTGGCTTGTTTTCCACTGGGACAACCCGTTACTGCAACTCTGTAAATGTGTTCTTTGTACTTTCGCAGTTTTCATCATAGTCTTCGTCTTTATTTTCAAGTCCTTGACAGGTTAGAGGTAGCGCTTTCTTTGGGGACGGTGACATGTAGCCTATCCGATACAATGCTCTCGCAGTGCGCTTCATTCTGGGTTCTTGGTTGGTTGGCTTGTTCAGACTCGACTGAAGCAGGATGCCCCAAAAAGGCCAAATGATTACCGGCCTGAAATTTCCTCCAATTCTATTTAACAAACAATTTAACACGGCATGCCATTTGAGAGTCAAGTGAGATGTCAATGTAAATATCTATAATAAGCGCTATAGCACAATGTACTGCACATACACTAAGACCACTCCTTTTTGAGTGTTAACTGCTCTCATGCATACCAATCTAAGGCCAAGACTTCTCCCTTACCTCCCCTGCTCCCCCCTTGTCCTCTCTCTCTCTCACTCCCTTATTCGGAATTTCCTGTGTCCAATTAACATGGGACTTGATCATCCTCTTGCAACTGAAATCACTTCAAAGGCTGACGCAGATTGCTCTCTCATTGCTTGTTTGTGCGTTTGTACTTTCCTGTAAAGAAAGACTTCAATCACGGGCCACAGTAGGAAGAGGGAAGGATAAGGAACATGACCTTAATTCTGGGACTCTGGCGTGCTCTGTGGAATTACATTTGAAGGCACAGTCCTTAAATGACATGGTGGGCGGTTGTGATAATTGATCTCCGCAGCCAATTAAATTTTGTTGCTTTCTAAAGCAATTTGTTGATTGGTTGTAATAATGATGCAATCTTAGCAGTTTTTGTGTTGTGTTTTCTTTTTAGTCATTTACAGTCCCAGGACTGTAAGGTTTATTTTGAGTACTTTGACAGAATTGTGAGCTAACTGAAGTTGACTACAAAGTATATTACCTTTTATGAAGAACATGCACTGAGGCATAGGCATAGGTGGTGGTATATTGATGACATATACTCTTACATATTATTCCTATTAATCCATAGTGTCATGTCATATTAATTACATCGATACTACAAATATGCCAGTGGCCAGAATGGTGTCCTTTGGCCCCGAAGAAATATCATGCTTTGTCAAGACTCACACAAGCTAGGCGTACATTGTTGTGCCAATAGAAAGTCTGACATTGTTTGCTGGGGCTGGCGTTCCTTCTCTAAGGCTGTGGACAATGTAAGCAAGCAGAGATCAGCTTGTTGACAACTACATCAGAACCTCACCATGACCTACAGGAAAAAATGTCTTGACCATCATTACTGAGGTTTATGGACATTACTGTAATATGCCTATTTTGTTGATTTTAAAGAAAGAATGAAAGAATGAATGAATTAATGAATGAATGAATGACTGAAAAAAAAATGAATGAATGAATGGATGGACGAATAAATGAATGAATGAGAATATACACTGTCACTGCTGCTGATTTGTAATTATTGGTAAGTGTATGTGTAAGGTTTGTTTCTGAAGTGTTGTTAAATGTTGTACTAGTTTTGGAGAAAAAAAAAACAGAAGCTCTGAGCTACATGTGGAACAGGAAGCTGAATGTTCATGCCAACAGAAGTTCAGAGTGAAGCCACTTCAATTTGATTGTGTTGTGAAAATATTTTTGCAGTTCCTGTATTGATGAACAACCTGCCAGGGAAGACATTCATTAAGGTGTGCTGTTAGTTGTAGTGGGTATAGTGTAGTAGACCCCCTGATAAAAGCTGTTACAGTACTCTCCGAACCTCCAACACCCCTTCCTCTCTCTCTCTCTCTCTCTCTCTCTCTCTATCTCTCTCTCTCTCTCTCTCTCTCTCTCTCTCTCTCTCTCTCTCACACACACACACACACACACACACTAATAAAACTGTCAAACGTGTCATAACTTGCACTCAAATCCGTATTGAGCGTTAATCATTCTTCATTTTCTTCATTCATTAAAAATAGCATACAGCAGGCAGAACCACAAGTTCCCATTGATTAAATCCTGTTGAGTCAGAGCCGTGCTCCAAGCTCTGTGTCAGTGAGAAGGGTCTGTCTGTCTGTCTATCTGTCTGTCTGTCAGGGAGAGTCAATCAGTGAGTCAGTCAATCAGGGCCCCAGATGAGCCTGGGTCGATGAAGCAGCCATGCGCCAACTCCACTGGGAGGCTGAAGTCACTTTAGGGAGAGAGAAGGAGAGAGAGAGAGGAAGGGACAGAGAGAGGGAGAGAAAGGGGTGGGTTAGAGAAAGAAAGAGATGGAGAGGGACAGAGAGAAAGTGTAAGAAAAAAAGAGAGAGAGTTGTGTGTGAGACAGAGAGAGAGAAAAGAGAGAGATGGACAGAAAGTGATGGAGGTCTATAAAGACACATGGCGAGGTCAGAAGGTTCTTTTTCCACAGGGACCCTCACATGGAGAGTAAGGGGCGGGGGGGTTAGTTGATTTTAAAGACAAGAGATGCAGGAATATAAGAGTAAAAGAGAGAAAAGCCAAGACAAAGTACAGAACAAGTGACAGATATAAACACAGCAGAGGGAAAGACATCTCTTATCTAGAACCTTTTAGCCTCTCCACTAAGTTTTTTTAAGCTTGTGTACAGTATGTCCTATGTAGAACTTAGGATCAAGACAAAATGAAGCTCGCACTCAGAATCAAAAACGTGAATAAAGGTCAAAATACCCATACAAAAAGAGGGTTTAATGGCGTCACAGATGCCAAACTAATTCCAGTGTAAAAGTGCAAACGTTTTGGGTGCCTCCATCCTCAGTCCAGTGTAAGTAAGACATTATCTCATTCCAGAACCTGAAGCGGTCTCATTCCTAAGCAGCAGCAAGGGGAATCCTTTGGCATATGGAGACTGTAAACCTCAGCATAAAGTCAGACTCCCCCATGATGCGCCCACAGGAATGTCTCATCACAGACTTTATATATATTCACGCTTTAAGCATGTTCTTGGAGATCTGAATCAAATTAGCAATTTTTGTTTCTTATGACGCCCTGCTGACACAAACAGTCACTAAGCATGACAACGAGTTAATGAGGTACTTTCCTCCACGCATCAAAAGAAACCTCAGAGCGGTTAGTGGTCACATGACTTGTTAACTGTGGCCGTGGTGGTGTGGAAATAGAGAAGGGTCGGGGGGAGTGGGATGGATGAGGTGGTGGTCGTCTGGGGGTTGGGTATGGGGGTGACTTCTGGGTGGGGGTATAGGAGAATATGAAAGCCAGGCCCTGTCCCCTTGTCCCTCTCCCACGGATCTCCACTGTTGTTTGAGGATGCTCGAGGATGCTTGATGTGTGTCCACCCCCCCCGTTCTCCCCTAAAACCGCACTTGCACAGTGCAAAGGTACAGTCCCTGATTGTAATTCGATTCTCTTTTTGAAAATTTCAGCTAACTACTCTTCAGCCTATGCAGCCCATGACCTATCTCAGCCAATCAACACGTTTGTTAGGGAGCGCAGAAGGAACGGTGTGATTTCATTGGCTGGATTTTGCCAGACGGGACCTTTAAGTGTAAGGTCTGTTCTATAGGCTGTGTGTGTTACATACTTTCATTCAAAAACCCTTCCACAAAAGTGGCACCACACTACTGTACCACCAACAAGGTACACAGCACATGACATTACACTTAGCTGACATTTTTATCTAGAGCAACTTACAGTTACTTAGATACAGGGTTTCAGTTACAGTCCCTGGAGCAATTCGGGGTTAGATGCCTTGCTCAAGGGCACTTCAGCCATGGGATGAGGGTGCAGGAGACCACTAGCTGTTTACTGCCCCACCCCCATTCTTCCTAGTAGAATAGGATTCAAACCTGCAAACCCTCCAAGCCCCAAACCAACTCGCTAACCACTAGGCCACAGCACCTATCAGATGCAACCCCACCTACCAGGTTTTTTCATGTAAAATATAATAGAATAATTTGCTAAGTGCGTTTTTGCAGACAAATCTGTTATAACGCTGGAGCTCCCTGGAAGAATTATGATTACTTAATGACAGCTGACACTCTTGGGGCGCGATACATGAGATATGGCAAATGAGAAACACATCCACAGACCAATGTGGGATTGCCTCGAGGGAGCCAGCTAGACGGCGTCAATTACAGCACCACAGAAGCAAATCAGATGTGGATTCCACTCCCGACCTTGGCGTCATCAAATCTGGAGCCAGTTTAGGAGTACAGTACAAAGAGCGGGATTGCGGAGTCCGAATTGCGTTGGTTTGAAATTATGCAGACACGAGCGTGATTTGAGGTCTCGGTAGTACAGTTGTACATCTTCCGACTTTGACCGTACGCAGTGTCCTGTCTTGTTTTTTTTTGGTAACACTTTAGCTTATGGTGTCAGCATTACAGTGTAACAAAAACATATTATGTAAGTACAACATTGGTACTTGATATTACATATTGTTACACAGGACCTTAGGTAGATACACTGTAACACCAACACGGTAAAATAAAGTGTTACCCATTTTTTTTTCTATCTCACTCTTGATAAAGGAACTTGATGCTTCTGACGTGACGTACAACTTTGGCTGTGAGAAAAAGACGCCGTTAAAGCTCCTGAACAAATCTGGTTTTCGCTCAAAAGGTCAGAGGTTCAAGCGGACTAAATCCCCACCCCCAATCACACCTTGTTACTTAAGTGTGCTGAGAGTATATTACAATAAAACAAACAACTAATAATATGCACAGTGGCTCAAATACAGCCATGCCTAATCTCAGCCAATCAACATGTTCATGAGGGAGGGCAGAACGAACGGTGTGATTTAATTGGCTGGATTTTGCCAATGCTCCTACATAAATCTTGTTTTCTCTCAAGTGGCAAGAGGTTCAAGTGGACCCCCCCACCCCCCAAACCCAACACCCCCACCCCCACCCCCAAAACGTCAAAGAGGCCTCGTCCCTTTAGCGTGCTAGCGTTCCCCCATCTATTTTACCCCAGTAAAGCAGACAGACACAGAGGGAGAGTATTTGAAAAATGCACAAAGTGGGTGCAGTACCAGTCAAAACATGCATAAACAGCTTCGTAAAAGACTCTTCAGACTGGTGAAGCAGGAATGCCTGTGTGTGTGTGTGTGTGTGTGGTATTACATGACGGGGGCCTGAGCCTGGAGTTTGGAGGCCAGGATCCCGATTGCTGGTTGTTGAAGCGGGGCTTGATTTTTCCCTTTAAGAGGATTAAGGATATAAGTGATGTGTTTGTGTGTGAGTGTGTGTGTGTGTGTGTGTGTGTGTGTGTGTGTGTGTGGTGTGTGTGTGTGTGTGCTGGTGGACGTGAGTGGAGAGCTGAGGTCCCCAAATCAAGTGTGTTGTGTAAAGGGTGTCGAGGTAAAGCCATATGCTTTATTAAAAAAAATACATGCATGTAGACCATGGAGACATATCCTGATTCCATCTAACACACACACACACATACACACACACACACACACACACACACACACACACACACTGCAACGCCTGTCAAAGCGTCCGATAGTTGTGACAGTAAAACTTTCACACCTGCACACACATTCACATACATACATACATACATACATACATACATACATACACACATACAGTCTCTCTCTCTCACTTTCTGTCTTTGTCTGTCTTTCTCTCTCATTCCCTCTCTCTCTCTGTCTCTCTCTCACGTACATACACATACTTCCGTTATCCCTCTATCCTTGCCTCTACTGTGGTCTGTGTGTTTGTGAGTAAGTGTGTGTGTGTGTGGGTAAGTGTATGTATGTGTGTGTGTTTGTGTGTGTGTGGGTAAGTGCATGTATGTGTGTGTGTGTGTGTTTGTGTGTGTGTGTGGGTAAGTGCATGTATGTGTGTGTGTGTGTGTTTGTCTGTGTGTGTGGGTAAGTGCATGTATGTGTGTGTGTGTTTGTGTGTGTGTGTGTGTGTGTGTGGGTGCTCAAGGCTGTCAGTAGTCTGGCTGCTCTGCTCCTATTGGCCGGTTTGGGGCCCTCCTGACCCCACGGAATCCCAGGAATGCTTCATCCCCTCGCACACAGCTAACCTGCCAGGTTACAGGTTGAGACAGGACTGAGAGAGAGAGAGAGAGAGAGAGAGTGTGTGTGTGTGTGTGTGTGTGTGTGTGTGTGTGTGTGTGTGTGTGTGTGTGTGTGTGTGTGTGTGTATGTGTGTGTGTGTTTGTGTGCTGGAAGACTGACTGAGGTAGGCCAGTTTGTTTGTGTGGGACCCTGTGGGTAGGGGGCTTTGAAGCTCTTCCAAAAAACCTGCTGTTGCTGCCACACTATCATTAAGGGCTGTGCTGTGTGTGTGTGTGTGTGTGTGTGTGTGTGTGTGTGTGTGTGTGTGTGTGTGTGTGTGTGTGTGTGTGCTCCTTTCACATACTCACATCTATTTATATACAAATACATTTTGCGGACACTCATGTATAATGGGAGTTTTATCAAAAAAATGAAAAACAATGAGAATATAATTTTTAAGCATTTTTTGTTTTGAAAAATTGCCTTTCTTCATTTATGTGTTTCAAAAAATGTGGGGCTTCTCCATCCTATATACTTACAGTACACATACTATGCACATAAAAGCCAAGAACAACATATGTGACAGACAGAAAATGGGAAAACCCACACAAATGTTGTCTTTGTGTACATTTAGAATTCCTATCGTAGTCGTAGTTTTAGAAAGTTTTCATAGTTTGGGAGGAGCAGTAACACCATGTTATATCTCAGTTCCAGTTCTAGGAGTTTTTTTAATAGTTTAACTGCAGCAAGTAACTTTTTCTTTAGAACTGTATCTTAGTTCCAGTTGTAAGAGTTTTTTATAGTTTAGCTGCAGCAGAAACTCTTTATTTAGAATTGTATCTTAGTTTCAGTTCTTGAAGATTTTTAGTGTTTGGCTGCAGCAGGACCCCTTCCTTTATAGTCGTGTCTTAGTTCCAGTTCTTATAGTTTGAATGCAGCAGTAACGCTTTCTTCAGAATTGTGTCTTAGTTCCAGTTCTAGAAGGTTTTTATAGTTTGGCAGGAGCAGGATGTCCTTTAGTGCACCCTCAACCCCTGGACCTGATGAAGTTCTGACTTGATGAAGTTCTGACATGATGAAGTGAAGTTGGGCCCAGCTGCAGGGGTGGCCAGTCAATGTGTCTGAGGCAGGATTGAGCGATAGGCTTTTCATTATCCACGGGCACCCAGCAAGGCTGGTGCTGAGCTGACTGCTTCCAGTGCAGGGCTCCAGGCCAAGCTTGTGTTCAGCTTTTTAATTTGATAGGGCTTTCTCTTTCTTCTTCTTCTTCTTCTTGTCCTTCTATTTCTTTTCTTCCTTTTCATTGCCATTTCTCTCTCCTACTTCTTTTCACATTCTCTCATTCGCCTTGTCTCCACCTGTCTTCCTCTTGTCTAGGCATCTCTCTCTCTCTCTCTGTGTCTCTGTCTGTCTTTTTTACATTACATTACATTACATTGCATTTGGCAGACGCTTTTATCCAAAGCGACTTACAAAAAAGGAGGACATAAGCAACAGAGATGTAAAAGGACACAGAGTAGGGACACAACAGACATATGTACTTCTGCATAGGGACAGAGAGAGAGAGAGTTGGTTTAGTGATTGTTAGTTATGTTAGTTTTGTTAGGAAGGGAAGCAATCTCAGAAGAGAAGGGTTTTTACAAGCTTTTGGAAGGGTTTTTACAAGCTGTCTGTCTGTCTATCTGTTTCTCTCTCTCTCTCTCTCTCTCTCTCTCTCTCTCTCTCTCTCTTATTCTCTTTCTTACTGTACCACTGCTTATGGCGTCTCTGCCAGGATGCCAGCTTGCCTGTGTGTTTATGGACTCATCTCTGCCTGTCTGGCCATGTGTATTTGTGTATGTCTGTCTCGCTTCTGATCCCTTTGTCTGTCTGTAAAGCTGTGTGTGTTTGTCTTTCTGTCTCTCTGTAAAACTCTCTTTGTCTGTCTGTTTATCTTTCTGTCTCTCTGTAAAACTCTGTATGTCTGTCTGTCTCTTTGTCTCTCTGTAAAACTGTCTTTGTCTGTCTGTCTTTCTGTCACCATTAAATTGGTGTCTTTTTCCCATATTTCTGTCAGTGTCTCTCTAGATCGTCCACTCACTCTTTTGGGGATCTTTATATCGGAAGGTGGTATTGACTGTTTTTAAGAGTTAATTATTAGTGCCATAACTGTTCCCACAGGGTTTCTGTGTTAATGCTCCCAAAGATGTGAAAAGTAGCTGAAGTAGTTTAGGAACAAACATAGAGGTTATACTTTATTTTACGGTTCCTTTTTTAGCATATCTCTATGTAACAACATGTAATATTGTGTACTTTCACTGTACACTGAACACTAACCCTAACCCTAAGGTACAGTGTAAGCACACAATGAAAAATGTTGTTACACATGTTAATACACTGTACCTAGTTAATATAACAGGGACAGTAAAATAAAGTTTAACCAAAATGGAATGTTTGGGCATTGTTTTTGTTTTAACCCTTAAAAGGGTCTATGGTTATTCTTTATTGTACTGTCTTTGTTACATCTATTAGGTACAGTGTAACAAAGTGTGTAACAATATGTAACATTATGTACTGTAGGTACATTCAGTGTCCTCACACGTGTGCACCATTTAAAATTGTAGGGACAATCAGTCTCGTTACAAGTTGGCGCCAATAATAGATGTGGGTATAATTGGCATTAATTGATCAGTCTCATAAAATCAATTCCATTAATATTACCATTAATTCTTATGTTTAATAATAAATTAATAAACAGTTAAATTCATGGTATGTTACCAAAATGTTATGCTTATACTACAGCTATGGTAATAATGTGTCACTTACAGTATCACAATACACTATAGTCAATAGTATTTACACACACTTGGACTGGATGAAGGCTATTGGAGTTCTTAAGACTGGGTGGCTTTCCTGAATACAGCAACAATAACAGGCAAACACAGTTTATTCCAAAGGTATAGTTTATTAACTAATAAACTACAGATATGAACTAATCTAACAGGATGTGCGTATATACAAGATAGCAGGATAGTGTGTATGTATGTGTGTGTGTGTAAGAGAGAGAGAGAGAGAGAGAGAGAGAGAAGGGGGGGGGGGGACGGGGGTTCCCCCCGTTGGATCGTCAAATGGTCAAAGAAGGTGTGAGAGATGAACATTGTGCCAAGATAGCGCGAGAGCGGGGGAAGGGCACATGATTAACTTGCTTTGAAACAATAGGCTAGTTCTGCTAGGCTATCGTTAGCATCCCTTTTGACCAGGTGAGATAAGGGTTAGTAAGAGGGAAAGAGAGAGGGAGACAGAGAGAGCATGCAGGATCTGTCTATCAAAGTAGCAAATAAAAAGAACATAACAAATGGTCACTCAAAGTCTACCTGAAAACAGTGTGTATGTTTACATCAGACAGTTCAACACTTTCTTGCTATGCTAGAGAGTATTCTATCTATGCCCAAGTGCTCACGTGAAGGTTGCCTTTGCTTTTCCTTTGTTCTTGGTTGTAGTTCAGGGAATCCTTGTTGATCCCGTGGAGGGAGTCCGTTGACTCAGCTTTCTGGACGATTTGTGGTGATCCGATGAAGGAAGGGTCCTTGTTCCAGGTCCTCTCTCCGCTCGTAGCGGGGAATCGGCTTCGCGATTAAGAGGTTTCCTGTGGTGGTTCGTCGCGCATAGACATTCAGAAACTGTACTTCCTCAGCATCTTTGGCTGGGGATCGGCTTCGCGATTAGAAGTAGTCCGTTTCAATCAAACTCAAAATGTTGCTCGTGCAACGGATAGCCTAGGGGAGTCCGCTCGCACCCGGTTCGTGGGGAGCTGGATACCTTTCCCGTAAACTTGTGTACTCGAGTCAAAGTACGTTGTGGCCTTGTGCAAAGGCCATTCTTTGTCTATTTACTTGCGCATGCTGACGAAGTCCCTTGTCTGCCTGGCTCCTCGGCCTGCAAGGCAGAGCTTGGTGTCCTTTGTGACCCGTTGGTCAGGAGGACAAAGAGAGAGTCTCTTTACATCCATGAGGTCTGCTGACCCACAGAACAGAGAGAGAGTGGATGTCTCTTTAGGTCCATGCAGTCTGATGACCAACAGGACAGAGAGGCTGAGCAACAGCCCGCCTGTGGTTTTAAACCTGAGTGTGAAACCTGAGAATGGGTTGTCACCTGAGGTGTGGCTAAGGAAGGAGAATCATGGAAAGAGGAAGCTAAGGAGGATCATGGGAAACGTAGTTTATGTGTGGTTGTACCTACATATCCCCCCTTTGGTCTTAGGGATGGGACGAAGTCATAACCCTGAGAGCACAAAACTGTACAGTCCACATGTCGTAGTCCTTGAAGTTCCTTCAGTCCTGATGAAAGTAAGGGTTCAGAGGCATAGGCACTGGGCACAAACATTCATGAGCTTTAGGCATTTGGGCAGATGGTAAGCTTGCTGTCTAAGCTAGTTCATAACATCTTAAACATTCAAACATATCAGATAAAACACAAATCTCATGTAGGTCAAAACATGAAAAGAGAAAGAGTGTTAGTTGCATGGGTTAGCAAGCCTACTCTTTCAGAAAGTTAGAAGAAGCTTGAGGCATAGAGAAGTGTGCACTGTTGTGTGAAGTATACACTTTTGGGCCTGGAGCAGGGGAAGGTTGACCACTGAGTTCTATGTGTAATGTCTGTGTGTTCATGTTTAATCGTGTATGAAAATGTTGTTCTTTGTAGAAGCTACATTCATGATAGGTTCAGATCTGCAGATGTTTTATCTCTCAGTGATGAGTAGAATAAAGATTCCACTCCCAAGTCTCATGGACTTACAAAAATTAAAGATGGTGACAAGACTAAGCCAGATGTTGTTACAAGATGTTACTATAGGTAGTAAATTCTAGTGTAACCTTTACTGTGTTAAGGTGGACTAGATAAGGAGGACTGTTACTGATTTCTCAGCAGGTCCTGCTTAAATTCTTATCTACCTGTTAAGTTAATCATCCTTTACAATATCTAACAGCTTGACTAAGTATTATTTCTGCAGGGTTTTGTCTGGGTCCTGCAGCTGTTCCTATTGAGCAAACAGTTCTCCTTGGATTTCTGGGATGCTCAGAAGGGTTTGTTAACCGTTATTCCATGGTTGGAGCAGATAAAAATGTCGGCGCATGCTTATGGGTCTGTGAAGCATGCAAGTGACTAGGTTAAGTTAAATGTTACTGACTTTCCACCCCCCTTTCGGAGTGTGGCCTGTCTCAGCCAGTAGCTTTCCTTACCATGGGTTGAATCGTATGTACTGTGGTCGAAGCATTTGTTTTGCTTCTTGCTAGAGCGAGGGTAGCGGCGTTGTCGCCAGCTAAGTTTCCTAGTATTGACCTGCTCACTGTGTGAGCTTTGGTGATTTGGCCTTTTGTGGTCATCTGTGTGATGACCATGGGACCTTGTGGAGTTCTGCCAGCTCTTCCACTCAGCCTGGTGGTGGCTTTGTAATGAGTGGCTTTGTGTGGGGCTTGATTCTGTTGACTTCTCTGATAGGGCTTTGTGGCCTAATTCTGATGTCAAGCTGTCAAGGGGCCTACACTTAAACTCTCTGAGCGGGTGCTCATGTTTGGCTGTTGTGTGCAGAACTATCTCCCATGTGTTTTGAGCCATCCTTCTAATTTCTTGCATGGTATGTTTATACCGTGCACATGCTAATGTGACATGGGTACGTATGCATGAATGAAGATTATGTAGAAAGAGGGATTTGAAACGCCCGTCTTCTTCCAGGTCTGCTGCATTTCTGCCCTGAAAATATGCATTTCGTAACCGGAGATAATATTGACGTGGGGGTTCTGTTCTCTTATGCCGGATCTGATAGGCAGCAATGAATGCTGATGTCTCATCAACAAAGGAAGAGTATTCCTCAATCAGAACCTTTCTTAGGCTCGAGTAACTATCACGAATGTGAGATGGCTGTGTTTTGATAAAATCATGAACACTCTTACTGGTTGTCTTCCAAATTAATTTGAGTTTCTCACGTGTTGTAGCGTGAGGCAAATAAGGAAGATGGTAATCAATTCTCTGAAAGTAACTGTCAATGTTAGCATTGCGGCTATCTGGGTCAAAGCATTCAATGTCTTTTGCAAGGGAGTCAATATGGTATAAGCGAAATGTGGGGGAGCAGTCTCTATGTGACTTTTCTTGCTTCCCGGTGTGATCACTTTCTGTGTTACTTGAATATGGCTCTTTGAGAGGGTCGAGCATCTCACCATATTCATCGGAGGATAAGGTTTCCTGGTGTGTAGGCCTGGAGTGACCTTGTATCCTCCTGTGTTTCTCATTAACCTGGGGCTTTAGGAGCTGTCCAGGTGCTGGTAGGAGTGATCTGACTTCACCTGAGCTATGAGAGGGGTTTATGGCACAGCATGTTTGTTTAGTTAAGCAGGGAGATTGGTGTTGGTCCCTAGAATGCTTAGTGTTACGAACAGGCAGGGCCTGTCCCTTGGTGTCTAACTGTGCTTTTGTGTTAATTTGTCGGGGGAGTGCTTTAAGCACCTCCTGGGCCCTGGCAAGTGTCTCACGGCTCTTTTTAAGGGCCTGGTCAACAGCAATTTTATGCTCAAGTCTTGTTATGTCTAGCTGGAGTCTGCTAACATCTTTGTTTAGCAAGTCATTGCTTGACTTTAGCTCATTACGCAAGTCTTGGTTAGCTGCATCTAACTTATCAAGGCTAGCTTTGAGCGCTGTGTTTTCTTTGCGGAGGGTTTCTACCTCCAGGTGGGCTTCCTGGGACTCACGCAAGAACAGCCTGCCAATCACTTCCTGGATATTGGCAGCTTTATGCTGAGGGTTAGTCATGCATAGGAGTATGTTGTCTATTTCTGATCGACACTCCTTTTGGGTCAGTTGCTTAACTTCTGCCTTAGTGTTTGTTCTAAGGAGATCTGAGATAAGCTTAAATGGCTCCACAGTCTCTTTAAGACAATGGGCACTGTTGTCGCCTTCTAAGGCGTGTGAGGTTTTACAACTCATCTTGTTTGTCTAACCTAGGGCGCACACTGGGGGTGCGGGGGTTACAAAGCAAATGAGGGGTTTAAAAGCAAACACTTCTAAAATGATGCACAGGCAAGAGTTTACCTGTGGCTTACAAAAATACTTGGGTGGTAACCAATGTTAAGTATTCTTATCTTTAATTGCTAGCTACTCTCTTAAAGTGTATCAAATTTCTATAGGTTGCTATGGCAACAGAAATTGTTTACTGAAAGAATTCTCTCTTGGTATTTGGTGTTAGTTAGTATTTGGTGATACTTAATATCACAATACTATGGATTATCTGAAAACACACATATATATCTTGTTAGTTTCACTGGGCCTGTGATTGTTCACCAAACTAAACTTGATCTGTTACTGCATCTTGTTGCAGGGGTCAGAGTTGTCTTTAAAAATTGGAACTGTTAAACTGAGCATTAATCTGTTATTGCAACTGTATTCAAGAAGCCAATTTAAACCAGTCTTCCTCACACGGGGCGCCATTAATAAATGTAGGTACATTCAGTGTCCTCACACGTGTGCACCATTTAAAATTGTAGGGACAATCAGTCTCGTTACAAGTTGGCGCCAATAATAGATGTGGGTATAATTGGCATTAATTGATCAGTCTCATAAAATCAATTCCATTAATATTACCATTAATTCTTATGTTTAATAATAAATTAATAAACAGTTAAATTCATGGTATGTTACCAAAATGTTATGCTTATACTACAGCTATGGTAATAATGTGTCACTTACAGTATCACAATACACTATAGTCAATAGTATTTACACACACTTGGACTGGATGAAGGCTATTGGAGTTCTTAAGACTGGGTGGCTTTCCTGAATACAGCAACAATAACAGGCAAACACAGTTTATTCCAAAGGTATAGTTTATTAACTAATAAACTACAGATATGAACTAATCTAACAGGATGTGCGTATATACAAGATAGCAGGATAGTGTGTATGTATGTGTGTGTGTGTAAGAGAGAGAGAGAGAGAGAGAGAGAAGGGGGGGGGGGGACGGGGGTTCCCCCCGTTGGATCGTCAAATGGTCAAAGAAGGTGTGAGAGATGAACATTGTGCCAAGATAGCGCGAGAGCGGGGGAAGGGCACATGATTAACTTGCTTTGAAACAATAGGCTAGTTCTGCTAGGCTATCGTTAGCATCCCTTTTGACCAGGTGAGATAAGGGTTAGTAAGAGGGAAAGAGAGAGGGAGACAGAGAGAGCATGCAGGATCTGTCTATCAAAGTAGCAAATAAAAAGAACATAACAAATGGTCACTCAAAGTCTACCTGAAAACAGTGTGTATGTTTACATCAGACAGTTCAACACTTTCTTGCTATGCTAGAGAGTATTCTATCTATGCCCAAGTGCTCACGTGAAGGTTGCCTTTGCTTTTCCCTTGTTCTTGGTTGTAGTTCAGGGAATCCTTGTTGATCCCGTGGAGGGAGTCCGTTGACTCAGCTTTCTGGACGATTTGTGGTGATCCGATGAAGGAAGGGTCCTTGTTCCAGGTCCTCTCTCCGCTCGTAGCGGGGAATCGGCTTCGCGATTAAGAGGTTTCCTGTGGTGGTTCGTCGCGCATAGACATTCAGAAACTGTACTTCCTCAGCATCTTTGGCTGGGGATCGGCTTCGCGATTAGAAGTAGTCCGTTTCAATCAAACTCAAAATGTTGCTCGTGCAACGGATAGCCTAGGGGAGTCCGCTCGCACCCGGTTCGTGGGGAGCTGGATACCTTTCCCGTAAACTTGTGTACTCGAGTCAAAGTACGTTGTGGCCTTGTGCAAAGGCCATTCTTTGTCTATTTACTTGCGCATGCTGACGAAGTCCCTTGTCTGCCTGGCTCCTCGGCCTGCAAGGCAGAGCTTGGTGTCCTTTGTGACCCGTTGGTCAGGAGGACAAAGAGAGAGTCTCTTTACATCCATGAGGTCTGCTGACCCACAGAACAGAGAGAGAGTGGATGTCTCTTTAGGTCCATGCAGTCTGATGACCAACAGGACAGAGAGGCTGAGCAACAGCCCGCCTGTGGTTTTAAACCTGAGTGTGAAACCTGAGAATGGGTTGTCACCTGAGGTGTGGCTAAGGAAGGAGAATCATGGAAAGAGGAAGCTAAGGAGGATCATGGGAAACGTAGTTTATGTGTGGTTGTACCTACAGTACTTAGGACTTAGTACTGTACCATAGGGTTAGGCTTAGGGTTAGTGTTAGTGTTAGTGTTAGTGTTAGTGTTAGTGTTAGTTATGTACAGTGTAAGTACATAATATTACATGTTGTTACATGTTGATACACTAAAAAGGAGCTGCAAAATAAAATACTGGTTCTATTGCTGGTCTTTCTGTCCATCTTCTCCATGTTTCTCCTTTCTATTACTGTGCCTGTGCTCTACCCCTTTTTCCTATGGCCCTGTGTGCGTGACAGTTTACATAGAGGAGGAACAGCACAAGACACACCAGACATGTTTCACCGCACGATCTATAGAAACATCATGTGAAAGCCTTTTTTTTTGAGTGTGCTGTTCTGTGTTCTGTGTTCTATGTGATGTTTACACACGGCATACCATAGCCATTTATCTGCCTAACCACTTCTTCTTAAATTTCTGTGCAGTTTCTGTCCTGTGCTTCATGTAGGAAAAATAGCATTGTGTACCTGCTACAAGTCAATATTAAGTCTTTATAAGCCTGTCTTTTTACGAGCACGCTTTATTTTTGGCTGCTTTTACTATTTCGGACACATTGTGGCTTGAAGCCAGTTACACACTGTGTGTAAAAAAACATCCAGGAGAAATACGATACTGCAGAAATGTATACACATCATACGTCATGTGAAATGAGAGATCTGTGTTTGTGTGTGTGTGTGTGTGTGTGTGTGTGTGTGTGTGTGTGTGTGTGTATGGTGTGTGTGTAAATAGTGGCACTGCAAGTGCTTATCATCTGTAGCACTTGATCTCCTTTTGATGATATGTGATAAAATCTTAGTGTATCTTACACAGACTTCACCCAGCATGCATTAGGAAGAAATGAGTTGGTAATAACACCAGTGCGATAGTGATGGTGGTGGTGGTGATGATGGCGATGGCTTATTTTTTAAAACTGTTGAATGTAACTGAACAAATGTTGGAAAAATAACCCGTTTCAGATGAGGAACGTCTACACAGCCCCTTAACCCCTGTGAACAGCTGTGTGCAGTCTCTCTCTCTTAGAGCTCTCTGGATCCGACCCAGTTCCCATCTATTCATTACTGCTCTAACGGCACAGACCTTTCAAAGCGGCCGGGATACTTTTTTCTCCCCCCACCCTCCCTCCTCGTTGTGAAGTGGCCGTGGTCTCAGACAAAGGGCTTTGGAGTAAAGAGCTCTGATTGATCTTCAGAGAAAGAGCGTAGCAGACACACAGGTTGCCTAATGCTTTCAAACAGCTGAGTTTCCCAGGGCTTACATCATGCCCATACCTGTTTTGACCATACAGGTTAAAAAGAAATATTACACTGACTATGCACAGTGAGTTATTAAAAAATGATTCAGCTGCATTCTGACAGACATTCTCATCATACATACATTGGGGTCACTGATAAACACTTGATAACACTCCTGGGTTGGTCGTGACGGCTTTGTCATTATGTCTGTATACACACACACACACACACACACACACACACACACACACACACACACAAGGGGAATGGTCAGTATCATCTGTTTATGATAGGTTGGAGTTGGAGTGGTACATTTTCAATTCTCTTCTTGCCTCAAGCCTTGCAATACATGAACTGCCATGTCCCTTAAGCCCCCTGTGGTATTTGTT
Organism: Setipinna tenuifilis; assembly: GCA_030347295.1. NCBI lineage: Eukaryota > Metazoa > Chordata > Actinopteri > Clupeiformes > Engraulidae > Setipinna > Setipinna tenuifilis. Next base: position 13,390,560 of record CM059287.1, on the reverse strand, counting down.
ATCATATAAATTCTATATTGTTGCTCAGTGTGTCTCAGCACAGTCCCAGTAAACCCACTACCAAGACACACACACACACACACACACACACACACACACACACACACACACACACACACACACACACACACACACACACACACACACAGATAGACACTCACACACACATGCACATACACACACTCACACAATCAGACACTCACACACACACACACTCACAAACATTTACAAACACACACACACACACCACCCCACTCCCCCCAAATGTCATTAAAGTCTCTGTCAGGTTCACAGAGCCTTCCACAGAGGAGCCCAGCAGGTGATGAAGAGTCTGGGGGAGCTGTGGTGAGGAGCCAGAGCCAGAGAGCCATACAGGGCCGCTGGAGCAAAGCCTCCCATGGCAGGCGTGACGGTGTCAGGCAGGGAGAGGCCTTTTGTTGCCCTGTGCTTGATGGGGTTTAGTGGAGAGGTGGGGGTGACGGTGGTGCTGGTGGTGGTGGGGAAGAAGGAGGGGGGGTGTTGTAGATTAAAGGAAGGAGGCAGTGATGAATGAGAGGCTACCCAGAAGCCCCTAGGGCGAAGGACCGAAAATGAACATGAGTGGATGGGGGGTGGGGGTGGGTGGGGTGCAATGGTATTTAAAAAAAAAAAGATCAAGGGTACTAGTCTGTTCGCTATTAGGCAGTAACTAACCCGAATTACCATCATTAATCCACAAATGGACGGTAGATTTACAAGGGGGGTGTTTTTTAGTCCCAGGAATGTACAGTAACACCACCCACCCCACTTAAAGTCGACAACCCCCTCCCCCCATCCCCACGCCCCCCTCCTACCTTAGCTTGCACCCCGGGGTGGACATGTTGCGAAGACTACTCTTCAGCTCATCATTTCTCAGCTCTGGCCCGTAAGCTGATACTGACACATCCGTGCACTACGAGGCCCATCTTTCAGCACTTCTAGTAGTAGACCTGGAACCCTGAGACCTTTGGGAGGTTGAGAGTGGTGGTTTTCTTTTTTTTTATTTGGCTTAATGGTGCTTCGTCAGCCTTAATTTGTCAGGCTGATAATCAGGTAACTGATCGCCAGGTTTAGCAGTGCGAGAGTGGCTCTACTTAACAGTTATTTAGCATTGATGCGACCTATCAGTGAAACAGCCAAAGAAAAACATGTTTAGAGATGTTCAAAGTGTAAGTAAGACAACACAGACACAAACGCACAGGAAACAGACACAACAATCAACAAGAGACAAGTAAGTCAATCAGCCAAACCTCAGAAAATGTAAATAAAATGTGCAAAAGCAATCAAAAACATTATCAACATGACGTCGACAACTTTTGTTTTGTCCAGCGACACTTGTTGCCCTGGACTAGGTACTTGGCCTGCAGTCAGAAATTCCTCTCCCACACCAGACACCCCACACCAGGCCTCACAGCTATGCTGCGCTCATCAGCAACAGCTGGATGGACCTGGGGCACTGGCACCTCTCTAAGGGGCCATTAAGACTGGGATGTTTTTTCCGCCTCCAAAACGCGAGAGGCATCGCTAGTATTCTGAAATCCAAGTGCTTACGTAATAAGCGCTTGCTGGAGATGTCAAGGTTCGTTTACTGTTGCTAAGTTACATACGTTCCTCCATATTTTACCGTTGATGTTTTAAACTCAGCTATCGCCGAGTCACTGTAGATACCCATTGTAGAAATAAACGCATTCCTAAATTCCTCACATTGTTTAGAAGACTCACTGTTTTTTTGAGGAAGGCACAGATAAAAAAAAGCAGCGAGGCACGTTGCAACAGTCAAACGACAGGAAACTTACTCCAACCCACAGACCTGCAACAGGAAACTAATTCCTACCCACAGACGCCTATTGCATGTCAACATGTTAAAATTAAGACTTTCTTGACCACTAAGTATACTATACTATACTATACCATACCATACTATACTATACTATACTATACTAATGGGATAGACTAAAAGTGCTGGACAACAGACTACAACAGTCCAACCATTGGTCCGTTAAGCTGTCAGTCAGTGTCCAACCCAACTGCAAGACCCCGGTGACCCCAACAGCTTAGCCAGCCACTGGGCCCGTTTAGATGATGTGATAAACCCAGGGTTAGGTGCTGTAAATTCCACTGTTTTACAAGCCCCCTCAGAGGAAGTGGATGTTACTGGAGGTGTGTGTGTGTGTAGGGGGGGGGGGGGGGGTTCAGGGAGCAACATGAGGGCCAATCCTCAGGTCCATAGTACCAGGAGCCATGGATCCTCCTCTGCGAGTCGTAAAGATAAGGGAGGGGTCCGGGGGAGGTGTTATAGGGAGGGCATTGAAGGGGGGGTGGCGGTGGGGGTGGGGCGGAGAGGTGGGGTGATCAGGCCTTAGAGACTGACCAGTTGCCAGGATGCGTGTGTCATCTTGACAGGTGTTTGTGGAGGTCTGTTAGGGGGTCAGGGCAGAGGCAGAGGTGCTGAGGAGACACCCCAGTTCAACTTCCGTGGATAGGGGTGAATCTTGTTTTAATGGGCAGGGCCATATACGTACATCCTATGCTAATCCCTGTAAATGCCATGTCACTTCACACCCACTTCCTGACACAGACACACACACACAGACAAACACACACACACACACACACACAGTTCCATGACGTACAGCGTGATGTAATTTGTCAGCACCAGCACAATAGAACCATGGAATGTATTAGCCACAGACTACCATTTTTTAATTCCAGTTAAATTCAGCGAGCTGTGTATTTTGGTCTAACTGGTAGAAGTCATAATCAGACATCCAGTCAGAAGTTGTGGCAGACTCTAGTCACTGTCTGTGATCCTGCTGACTGACTGACGAAGTTGTCTTTTTGTAATCTGGTGTAGAATCAGTCTGCTGTTCAGTGTGAGCCTCTGTGAGCCTCTTGCCTCTTGTCTGCAGACGTGGTGTGACATGTTAGCAGACGTTTGATAACTATCACACCTGTCTCTGTTTAAGCTGCTTCTATTTGCCTTAACCCCCCCCCCCCCGGTTAACCTCCTCTCTGCCCACAGATAAGGGAGTGTGCTACTTAACACACAGCAAGTATACTGATACACTGAAGAAGACACAAGCCAACATGTGTTGGTGTGAGTTTAACGTCTTTAGCCCATTAACATAAGTTAATAAGTTGTTAAAAAAAACAACCTTGAGTGTGTGGATTTTGATGTTTCATGCCAGATTCTCTTTTTGGTTCTCATCTGTCCTGTTTGTGCTGTTAGCCCCCCAACCTAGCGAGTAATTATTGATCTGTCGCTTACTGTATTATCCTAAGTTGTTGCCATACAAAATGTCAGAAAGCGATAACAAATGTAGAACAGTGTTTTACCGAACCAGTATCCTCAAAAGTTCTTGAAGTTCTTGCTCCTTGAAATACACTTTAATCTTATCTGTATGTCACTGTCTTTGGCATCCCGATACTGTTGACTATAAGACGACTGTTACGTATAGGTTTGTGTGTGTGTGTGTTTTTGTATGTGTGTGTGTGTGTGTGTGTATGTAGATTCAGTACAGATGTGCGGGATAGTGAATAACATGGTGATATATGTAGCTATATAGACATTCATGTATATACACAGTGCTATATGTTTTGGCCTGCACGTGTTGGTGGTGTTTAAAGCACGACTCACGACAAGTGAATGTGCTGTCCTCTCTGTCTTTCCTCTCTAAGCACAGATGGCGTCGTACAGACAGGATGTTTGCCTTGCTAAGATGTCTTTCTTTCTTTTCCTCATTTACTTTTCTTTCCATTATTTAATCAGTCTCCCACATTCTGTTTAGTGTGAGACTGAGGATATCCCTCGTTCTTTGTCTCTGTCTGTCTCTCTCTCACTCTCTCTCCCTCCCTTCTGGCCTTTTCTGTCTTCCTCTCTCCCTCACTCCACCACTCTTAATGCTCTGCTTCTATGTCCGTAATTCATTTTTAGTAAATGTTAGTTTATTGTTTTATTAGATTTAAAGAAGCTTCCAGTATTCAGGAATGAGGACCCCTCTTTAATACTGTATTGATCTGGCCTGTGTGTGTGTATTGTTTGATATAGTCCTCAAAACTGTATGCATAGTGTTGATCGGGTTAACTTTCTGCTCACTCCATGAGATGAGAAAAGGACAAGGAACAACAACATTTTGTATAAATGCAATTTATTATTTATTCATAAAAACATAGCCTATGTAATAAGAACAATAATATAATATAATATAATATAATATAATATAATATAATATAATATAATAATGGAAAGCTATAAAAAAATAAAATAGAAAATGTAATATATTAAAACAAATCTTAAAATATATTAAATCTAATATGTAATATATATTTTTAAATCTAAGGTATTATTCATTTAGGTGTTGAAGCCACTGAAAGTCCACTGTCTGCAGGCTCACTGAGTCCCCTGACTGAGTCACTGAGGCAGGATGTTGTCGTGCCATAGTCAGAGCAGCTTTCAGCAGCCCTTGACATCTATTGCTCTCTCTGGGCAGTCAGGCCTCTCCGTTGGAACCAGGCCAATAGCTTCAGCCTCCTCTCCTCCTCCAGGACATCTTTTTCCTGCGGGGTGAGACGCCTCCGCTGCTGCTCACCCTGCCGGACTCTCGGCTGGTATTTCTTGGCGTCCAGCCTTGGACGGATTATGACGGGGCGCCCATGGTATCCATCAGGGGCCAACTGAGAGGGGCTCTTCCCGCCCTCCTCGGCCAGCTGAGGTCTTCCGTTTTGGTTGTCCAGGGAAGTGGAGCTCTCTGCAGCCTGGGCAACTGCTGCTTTGAGGGCAGTCAGGCCTCTTCGATCAAACCAGGCCAGCAGCTGCAGCCTCCTCTCCTCCTCCAGGTTGTCCAGGGAAGACTGCTGGTCTGTTGAGAGAGATGACAGCATGACAATTAGTCAGCAATTAGTTTGGACAGTATTACACCAGACAAGTG
>CM059287.1:13368114-13378114 GCA_030347295.1 Setipinna tenuifilis | reverse complement strand
TTCCTGAAGCTGTGGTTGACACCTCTGTGTCTGAATGACTGACTGAAAAAGGATCTCCACTCTCTCCCCAATGGGACAAGGAAAGGCTGTGATGGAGGAAGACAGGGAGGGAGGGAGGGATGGAGGGAGAGAGAAAAGGAGGTAGAGAGAAGGGAGCGAGGGGGGAGTCACAGAGGGAGGGAGAGAGATAGAGAGGTGGGGAGAAAGACAGAGTGATGGACAGATGAAGGCTAGGAGAGTTTGAGGGAGAGAGCAAGAGGGAGAGAGATGGAGGGAAGAAAAACAGAAGGATAGAAGAGATGAGGGGATAGAGAGAGGGAGAGATGGAGGAGGAAGAAAGGGAAAGAGGGAGAGGAAGAGATGGAGGGGGGAGAAGAGTGAGGGAGAGAGAGAAGCAGGGAGTGAGGGAGAGAGAGGGGGAGGGAGAGATGGAGTGGGGAGAAGAGTGAGGGACAGAGAGAAGCATGGAGTGAGGGAGAGAGGGGGGTGGAGGGTGGGAGAGAGTAAGGGAGAAAGGGATTGAATGTGTGAGGGAGGGGAGGGGAAGAGCAAATGTTTGTCTTAGGGCCTTGTGCTGAGGGGAGTGCCCAGAGCAGACGGATTTCAACTTGCCCTCCGCCGCATTCCGCATGCTGAAGAGCCACTCCGTAGTTACAGTGTTACCGGGGGACACAGAAACTCTTTTGTTTCCACCTCGCACAGTGTTATTTTTTATTATTCATTGTATTTGGACACCCTGGATTCCTTTATTATGTGTGTCAGGGTCACTGTGTTTGCAGCTTGGGCTGCATCACTCTTCCTGACCACTCCTTCTTACTCATTCTATACATCCCACTCTCTCCCTTTCTCTCTCTCTCTTTCTCCCTCTCTCTCTCTCTATCTTTCTGTGTATTTCTACCCTCTGTCTATTCATCTGTCTGTCTGTCTATTTAAATCATTATTCTCTCTCTCTCTCTCTCTCTCTCTCTCTCTCTCTCTTTCTCTCTCTCTCTCTCAGTTCTCTCTATCTTTCTGTCATTTTCTCCTCTCTATCTATTTGTGTGTCTGTCGGTCTGTCTATTAATGTCATTATCCTCTCTCTCTCTCTCTCTCTCTCTCTCTCTCTCTCTCTCTCTCTCTCCATCTTTGCATGACACCTCAGAATTATATATGGCAGCAGAATGAGTGATAGTATGTTCAGTTTGTCTTTTGTCCGACGCTGTACAGTATTTGTGCAAGGTAATGCTAAGTGAAAAGGGGGTATTATGCAGAGGGCGTAGTGCAGAGGAGAAAGTAAACAGTGTCTTAAGTGTGAGTAACTCTTCAGTACTGAACATACAACCCAGGTGTAGTCATCCTTGTATTACATCGCTAGTACATTTCAAGGAAAAGTTGGATGAGTATCAATCCATAGCCCTGTATCAAATTTTGTATCCAATTTTCCTATTCTTTATACTACCAACAGCACTTGGAGACGAAAAACAGGACTAATGACTGATTTACACCAAACCTGATCAGGGTCAGATACATGTGTCTTTATGCATGGGCACCAGACATCCCCGTTTTCCAGAGCCGTGGTATAACATTTAAAAACCCACATTTTTCGAAGTTTTTGTATAGCTAAAATATTACTTAGTTTGATGATATTACTTTAACTGCTGCCCTGGGAATGTGCCTGGTTTTTCAGATATATGTCCCTGGTTTTAATGCCGGAAATCTGGTCTGTTGGTTTTTCCAGCACTATGCCACTTGTTAACACCTGTAACTGGTACAGGGCAAACCTATTCAAAACCTAATTGCAGTCTCACTTCTATAGGTCTTCTATTGCTTGACACACCTACTGTCTTCAAGAAAGGCGATTCTAGACTTCATTGGGGCCCCTGGCAAAAACCTGTGACTTTCATTGAAAACTGCATTTCCATTACAGGTAGTTTAAAGGTTTTCAGCCCCTCTGAGGCCCTCGAGTGGCCTAGGGGCCCTAAGCAGTTGCCTGTGTTGGCTCACTACACCTCTGATCTGAAGAAACAATCTCAGCACACTGCCCTACCCCACCCCTCACCACCCCACCCACTCACCCACTCACCTCTTTCATATTACATGTAACATCATCAGGTGAGACTGCTGCCAAGCCATGGGTGCCCGTGTGCGTGTGTGTGTAAGTGTGTGTGTGTGTGTGTGTGTGTGTGTGTGTGTATTCGGGCGAGCGGTGCTGTACTTGTTGTACAGACTGGGGTGCATGTGATACACTGGCACCATTCATGCGCCAGCGCTGTTGCTTGTGGAGGTCATGTGCGGTGCCGGGTGCCAGTGTGTGTATCGTCGACTTCCTGCCTGAGGTATTTCCTTTCAGTCTGTGTGTATTGTGTTGGACACAAAAATCCCCCATCATGCTCCATCAGTGTCACACACACACACACACACACACACACACTGAAGCTGTCTGTCTGTGTGTGTGCCATTTTGTAGGGGTCAGTCAGGTAAGCAAAGCATAATAGCATACTGTGGTATTATTGGAAGTGATCATATTATCAGCCTAGTGCCTATTATCAGCCATTTCCACTGCTGTTGCTGTTCCACTTAACACGAGGCTTTACCTGGTAAAAAAGAAATTATCCCTGTGAAAATAGACAAATTCAGCTTCTGTAAACCTTTGGTTTGAGTAACTGAACTTTAAATGTTAATTTTAATTAACTGATTTAGCATCCATCTAACCATCTTGTTTGGTCTGAGCTACAAGATGCATTCCTTTTTTATTTGGTGTTGTGATACTGTGGGTAATGAGAGGACTATGCTTTTCATTTGTTGTAGTCATTGACTGCTTATTACATAATGGTGGTTATGGTGCATTAGAACAGTCTTTCATAAAACGTCCTATACCTTAGTTTTTAGAGATGTGGAACTGATGTGGAGTGTTTGGTGACATTAAGATCACACAAAAATCATAACAAATGATTCTATCTGAAGCAAACTGTAAATGAGGAATATCAGAATTTTCTTTTAAACGATCACATCTGATTCTAGAGGATAACGGCAGGCGCTTTGTCTACATGTTTACAAGTCAGTGCATATCAGTTGTGTAGCAATACATCATAAAATGATTGGGCCTAGCCCAAAGCACATAGGCTATTACTATTACTTAGACAGTCAATCAAAGTTATAAAACCTTCTGATTGGGTGGGCCTGATTGACAAGTGGGTGGGCACAGGACCACCCTAGCCCACCCGTGATTATAGGTATTAGCTATGGTGCGTATACATACATGTCCAATTAACGTGATGTTAGCCACCATGTGTATATTCCTATTGGGTCACTTGTGTTACATGACCTGGAGTGGCACCATGTGCTTGTACTGTGCTGTGAGTGGCCATCCACGTGATGCTGGGTCAGGTTTTGTTTGCTGATGCATTTGGCCGGTGCTAGCCTGCCTGAGATTAGCTCAGCGGAGTGGGGCATGCTCCAATTCTTTGCTAAAGCAGCCCCCATGAATGCTGGGCTTGTTTTCTGTTTTTGTTTACTCTGCCTCTCATTCTTTCTTTGTTTCTATGTCTGTCTCTCGCTTTCTTTCTCTCCCTTTCTCTCTCCTGCTCTGTCTGTGTGTCTGTCTCTCTGTTCACACACGTTTTCTCTCACTTACACCCTGTTCTCTCTCTCTCTCTCTCTCTCTCTCTCTCTCTCTCTCTCTCTCACACACACACACACACACACACACACACACACACACACACACTGAAGCTCTGTTGTCACTCACTTTATTCCACATACTCTTTCACACACTCTCTTTTCCACCAATTCTGCATTCTCTCTCCTTCTCCCCTTTCTGTTTCATCTTCATCTTCCCACTTTGGATTTATTTTTCTACCCCTCTTTGTTATTACCTCACTGCTATTTGGGCCTGAGTGCTTTGCCATTTCCCATGCTCTTTGTCTCTCTCTCTCTTTCTCTCTCTCTCTCTCTCTTCTTTCCTTTTTTCCTCACTCTCTTTCTATGTCATTCTCTCTCTCTCCCTCTCTCTCTTTCTCTCTCTCTCTGTTTTTCTCACTCTCCCTTTCACTCCCCCCCCCCCCTTCTCTCTCTCTCCCCCCAGAGACCTCACAGGGCTGCCTGCCACCTGGTACAGTGCGAGTGCCACATACCAGTAGTGCCCTGGACAATAGGGAAAGGCCTCCCACAGTGCTCTCAATAAGCCCAACAGCAGCGCAAAGCAAAGCAACAGTTTATTTGCATAGCAGTCTTTACACACAAAGCCGACTTGACACACTTTACATCAATGATATGTAAGGGGACAGTGGTGGGGCAGTGGTGGCCTGGCTGGCGGTTAAGGTAACGGACTTGTGATCGTAGGGTGGAAACCTGAACTGCCAGTAGCGCCACTGAGGTACCCTGAGCATGGTACCATGCCCACACACTGCCCCCTGCTCACGTGTGTGATGGGTTAAATGCAGAGGTTGAGTTTCATTATCTGCACTGTGTGCTGTGTGATCACAATGACCAATGGGACTGACTTTAATTTAACTTTTTTAAATAAAGTACAGTGTATCTGAATGCCATGATTGCCAAGACGAATTTAGACATATTTGATTGGAAAGTGTGATCATGAAACTTTTCCCCATGATTTTGTTAATCATGAAATGGCCCCAATAGAAGGAGCTGATTTGGGAGCTGAATCATTTTTTATCTGTCTCTAGCAGAAGGCTGGTTCTCACTTAGTGTGAATAAATTTCATTTTTCATTTCATTTTTTATGTCTTCACCTAAAGAGATACCTGCACGTTATCACACATCATTATGTGAATCCCATCTTGAAAAGTGGATTGCAGCCTAGCACTGCAAATTGTAATAAATCCAAGTTATTATCTGTCATTACCACAGGTACAAAAAAAGACACATCGTACATCATCCGAGGAGAGGTTATTATGTGTTGACATGAAATCTTTTGCAGATATTAGGGTACGGTGTCCTGTTTTCCATGACAATCCATTCTAGAGAATCGGCTTTGGTACACACCTGAATAGTGAGCTGACTGCTCACTTGAAAATGAAGAACATTGATTCTGTTATGAATGAAGTGAAATTACAAACGTACCAGTCTTGTCACCACTCCATTACTCTCCCTTTCTCATTTTGCATGCTCTGTGCCTGTTTCAAATACTGCACCACTCTTTCTCTCTCTCTCCCTCTCTCTCTCTCTCTCTCTCTCTCTCTCTCTCTCTCTCTTTGTCTATCTCTCTTTGTCACTCTCTCTGCTGTTTTTCGTCTCCCTCTCACTGTCTCTGTGTCTTGCACACACACACACATACACATACACATACACATACAGAAATAGACAGACACATGCACACACACACACACACACACACACACAGAAACACACACACACACACACGTACACATACACATACAGATACAGAAATACACACACACACACACACACACACACACACACACACACACACACACACACACACACACTCTTGTCAGCAGTGGCCATGGTTCTCTTCTTTGTCCGTCGGGCTCTCTCCTGTGGAATTCCAGATAAAAGCGGGTACTGAGTGATCTTTAAGCCAGGCTGCACACACACACACACACACACACACACACACTCACACGTCGTCACCCTTTCCTATCAGTGCACCAGCACGTACCCACGCAACACACACCCACGACACACATGCACACTGCAAAGAACCGTTCTCTGTCTTTTAAGTCTGTAAGCGCACACACTCAACACCCCTTTTCTCCCATGCAACACACACCTATGGCACGTGCACCAGGGCAGTAAAACAATAAACACATGTACGTACACACACATGCACCGTGCAAAGAATCATTGTTCCACTTCAGACACCTACACACAGACACAGACAGACACACACACACACACACACACACACACACACACACACACAGGTGCACACGCATACACACAAACATGTACACACACACACACACGCACACACACACGTGCACACACACACACACACACACACACACTGTGTATGCACATTGATATGAATGAGGGCCCTTATGTTTTCAGACTTCACTCATGGACGGGCTGTTGTGGGGCGGCCCTTGTGTCGGGTCACTGATAAACACTTGATAACACTCCTTGGTGGGTCGTGACGGCTTTGTCATTATGCCTGTATACACACACACACACACATAGGACACTCACACGCATACAGAGGACACACATACACACACACACACACACACACACACACACACACACACACAGAGGACACTCGCACACAGGACACTCACATACATACAGAGGACACACATACACATACACAAGACACACACACACACACTTTGTCATTATCTCCCTCCCCATGTCATAGTGGAGACACTGAAGGAGTGGGCCACTTAAGAGGCCTTTGTTGTCGGATAGGGGGGTTGGGATCACGCCTTCACAGCGTGGGTGCGGCTACTTATACATACAGCACATAAACTACAGTAGGGAGTATAGCATTGGGACGCATGTCGACCTGCATACATTGTTACGTATGTTGACAGTAAATCCATTATTGTGGAAACTGTAAAGCTTTTAGTGAGTCAGGACTTGTTCTTGGTTTTTTAGATACGAAATTGTACTTAGCGTAGTCATGTGGGAATTGTACTTAGTTTGAGATATAGTATTTCTACTTTGTAACCGTAAAGTAAGGAATTGTTGTAAATGGTTTGATTTTGCAGTTGTCTCTGGTGGTTGAGGTGTTAGCCTTTCTATGACATCATTGATACTTTGTGTCATACTTAACAACACCCCTTAGCTCTTGTAAAAATCAGTAAAATGTATGCAAGTTTGGTGCTAATTGCCTAATAATTTTATTCACCATCTTTTCTTTGATCTCTTTGAAATGTAGTTAGACTTGGTGGTTGCTGTGGTGTAATGGCTAGAGCTCACCCATACCATAAACATGAACGGGAAACTGCTCATGTGGACCCAGATTCATCTCCCAATCCTGGGTCATCTCCCAACCCTGCCCCACTTTCCCCACTCATTTCCTGTCCAAATCTCTTAAATCGTATTCTAACATGTTATTGTTTGGGAGAACACTTTACTTTTACACTTTAGATTTTTTTATTATTCTATTATTTTCTGAGACCTGAGTCAATTATCCTGTTGTTGGGTTTGTTTGCTGAGTTACAGGGTGGAGTTGGTCTGTTGAAGAAGAGAGTAGACGTCCGCACACTGGAAACTCCACCGTGATAAAATTTTTATTATTTCAAACACGCAACGTTTCGACCCACACGGGTCTTCTTCAGGCATGACTCTCTTCTTCAGGCATGACTCTCTTCTTCACTGACACAGTTTGTCCAGCACCTGGCCTCGGTGAGGTGGGATGTGCATGCAACTACTTGACTTGAACATTGTGGAGTTGGTCTGTTGACATGACACTGCAGAATCCCACCTCAGTCTCAGCGTCTTAGTGCTACTGTACTTATATCATGAAATGCATTTGATTATATATTACACTCGTAAAAACATGCACTTTATCTCCACTCTGTCCATGGCTGTGTTCTTATTTCCAGTCAAGTCCATTTGGCAACATGAGACGGCAGAATCACACCCAAAAATTCTGCCTCTGTGCAGGCCTACATTTCTAATCAACCCGTTTCATCAACTCTTATCTCCATCTGCATCGACATGTTTGGGGTTATTATAAGGGGCATGTTTATAGATGGTACCTGGTGCCCCGGACATTTAACCGTGATATTTCAGCCCTTAATGCAATTTACCTGCAAATCCATCAGAGCCTAGTTACACCTCGGCTGTTGGTATCAGATGGTACGGCACACCAGAGTGTGCATCGGACATCGAGCCCATTAAACAGCAGAATTATGCCACTAAATCAGCGCTCTGGGCAGCTACTTACACAACCTGGAGAGATAGGTGCAGTATCCTTATCCTTGCCTTCACCCCTTTGCCTCTGTGTTAAGTGATACATCAGAGACTCTTAAAGATGTGATGTTCATCATCGGAGCAATGCGCTAGCCAGACACAGACCCAGCTCTTTAGGTAGGTCTGTTGCCAGCCATCTCCTGATACCATCCACACACATCATGTTAAGAGAATGAAGATCTTATGCCTGTGTGTGTGTGTGTGTGTGTGTGTGTGTGTGTGTGTATGTGTGTGTGTGTGTGATTCATCTCTGGAATAGCTGTGCCGGTAAACACAGGTGCCTGGTGGGGGGGTGGGGGGGTGGGGGTGTGGGGGGGGGCGGTGCCAGTAGGAGCCAGGCACGTATAGTACTAGAGCCCACTGTGTGTGTGTGTGTGTGGATGAGTGTGTGTGTGTGTGTGTGTGTGGATGAGTGTGTGTGGATGAGTGTGTGTGTGTGTGTATGCATGCATGTGTCTGTGTGTGTGTGTGTGTCTGTGTGTGTCTGTGTGTGTGTGGATGAGTGTTTGTGTGTGTATGCATGTGTGTGTGTGTGGATGAGTGTGTGTGTGTGGATGAGTGTGTGTGTGTATGCATGCGTGTGTGTGTGTGTGTGTGTGTGTGTGTGTGCGTGTATCTGTGTGTGTGTGTGTGCATGTGTGTGTATACAGCAGAGAGATAGTATATAGATGGGATTATTGGAGGTCTTAGCAGAGAAGAAAGTTCTGGAAGGTTTGCAGACCTCGAGACTGGTATTTTGTGGTATCCTGTTACCTATGTGTATGTGTGTGTGTACATGTGTGTGTACATGTGTGTGTACATGTGTGTGTGTGTGTGTGTGTGTGTGTGTGTGTGTGTGTGTGTGAGAGAGAGAGAGAGAGAGAGAGAGACAGAGACAGAGACAGAGAGAGAGACACTGTGTGTGTATGTGAATGTGTGTGTATATCATTCAGTGGTCATAAAGTGTGGCCTACAGCTACAGCAGACACTTAACCCAGCCATACATGAGAGAGAGGGAGAGAGAGAGAGAGAGAAAGAGCTTGTGAGTGTGTGTGTGTGTGTACACGCATGTGTGTGTGTTAAACATTTTTCATCCCAGGCTGGTGGCAGGTATGATCTCACACCCACACCTGGTTTGACATGCCACGCTGTGTTTGAGGGCTGGGGGGGGTGGTTGGGGGGGGGGGACTGGGATGTGGTATCTATGCTTTGGTGGACACACACTCTTCATTTTCTGTGATGACAGATAAGACGGGGCTTCCCTTGGAGAGTACAACACACGCTTTTCAACACGTCCGTTTGATCTCATGGAGTATGAACGTATTATATTCCTGTAGCCTCTGAAGTCTGCAGGAGAGTTACAGTTACTGCAAGTCTGCATTGTACAGTTACACGTAGTAGATTTGTGTATAATAATGTAACAGATGTTTAATCGTATTCCCAATATATATTGTTATATATATATATATATAAAACCTTGAAATATATTGTAATATTTCTGTACTTCTTTGTCATTTGTCATTTCTTGGGCACCATCCCAATGTACATTTGCTTCCTCTAGGACACAGTGCTTCTGTAACAGACCTCTTGGGCCAAAAACCTGTCTGTCTTTAGTTTGTGTGTGTGTGTGTGTGAGTGTGTGTGCGTGCGTGTGTGTGTGTGTGTGTTTGTTTGTGTGCGTGTGTCGGGATAAGAATGAAGAGAGTGCAGAAGACACTTTGATCGATGTGGACATTTCTCAGAAGAATTGCACTTATTTAATCAACTACTTGGCTCTTTGACACATTTAATCCAGCAGTCTCTCTCTCTTTCCCTCCCTCCCTGTCTCCGCATATACAGGTGTGTGTGTGTGTGTCTGTGTCTGGTGTGTGTTTATGTGTGTGTGTGTGTGTGTGTGTTGCATGTGTTTATGTGTGTGTGTGTGTGTGTGTGTGTGTGTGTGTGTGTGTGTGTGTGTGTGTGTGTGCGTGTGAGTATGTGCACACGCAGTCATGTGTGTGTCTTATGTGTCTCATATCATGGTTCACCTTTTGCTTTTTTTATTCATATATACATGCTATGTCATTATGCATGCGTGATACATGCAGCAAATATATTAAAACAGCGTGTTGCAGGCATATTTTAAGGCTTAAACTATACAA
>CM059287.1:13330614-13363114 GCA_030347295.1 Setipinna tenuifilis | reverse complement strand
ATTCATTCATCCATCCATCCATCCATTCACACACACATTCCATCCCCCTCTTCCTTGCTCACTTACTCTTCACTCACATTGATCCCTTCCCTCCTTCCCTTCCTCTCTCGCTCCTGCTGTAGGCGTGTGGCCATCGCTACGTGAAGCTGGTGAGCGGCTCTCAGGAGGGGCAGCGGAGCATGGTGGGCAAGTGCTTCGTGCGCGGCAATGATCTGACCTTTGACCCCTCGGACGATTGGCAGACGCACGGGTACGAGGCGTGCAGCCCCTTCGACACCACCATGGAGGGTCTGTGCAACATGGGCATCTCTGCGGGCATGACCGAGACGGACGTCTACATGGGAGCGGTGGGCAGCTTCACCTGGCAAGGTAGAGATGGAGGATGGAGAGACAGGAAACTGAAAAGTGCACTGTGTGTTATTTATGTGTGTGTGTAAACATGAATGCATGTGTGTATATATGCTGTATGTATGCGTATGTATGTGCGTGTGTATGTATGCTTCACCTGGCAAGGTGGAGATAAAGGATGGAGATAGAGAAGACTGAGAACTGCACTGTATATGTGTGTGTGTGTAAGCATGAATGCATGTGTGTGTATATACTGTATGAATGTGTGTGTATGGAGGATGGAGAGAGGAGACTAAATACTGCACTGTATGTGTGTGTGTGTGTGTGTGTGTGTGTGTGTGTGTATGTATGTATGTATGCTTTACATGGCAAGGTAGGGATGGGAGGAAATAGAAACTTCTACTGTATGTATAGTACAATCCTGTACAGTAAAACCCCAAAGGATACATTGGCAAATACAGTAGAAAAATACATTCAAATTATTTATGAGGAAAACACATGTTGAGAGTGGGGGGGATCACTAATGCTACATTTGATAAAATAAGATGAACAAGGGTACAAACAAGGGTACAAACGAGATAGAATAGGTAAAAGGGTACTACAGCAAAAGTAACTCAAAACATTGAATCTATGACTTTACAGGTGATGAAAACATTTGTATTCTATATTTGCTCTCTATAATACGATAGGACGTAAACACAAATTATTTATTGTTAGAGACTCTTTCTTCTCTTGCACAGAAGGGAACATTCGTCTCAATCCCAATTTCACTGCTCCTTGTACCTGTACAACTATGTATGTGACAAATAACATTTCTTTATTATTGATTATTGAAACACATGCTCTACTGGTTTCCTAGGTAACGTTCATGTGACGTGGCGGGACCCCAACCCTCTGAACTCGTGGGACTTTATCGACAAAGACTTTGGCCAGCTGGAGAAGAAGAGCTACAACTACATGGGTGGGTGATACAGGAGACGCCATGACGTATACATGTAGCGAGGGTGACCACAATGTGATCACAATCAGAATGCACCAGATGTTAAGAATACGGTTTTTTTTAATAATTGTATTTATTAACATTTACAGTTATATCAAAGATAACATGCTTGCACTAGTACATTCTGCCAGAACTCACAAAACCAAGCCTGTACATTCCAGTAACAGCAGGTTGTCTTTACTATCGTGTATTATTTATATGTAGACAGATCTTGACCTGGTGATAGTGCAGAGTGAAGATGAATAGGCTGAACAGAAGATAAATGTGGAATAACAAGTCATAGTAGATGGTGAAATGTATGAAAACCACATGCAAGAGTGTAGTTAATGGATCTCAAGTGTGGCTCATAAAAAATATAACATGTTGGCTTTGCTTTTTACCCACACACCTACACACACACCTGCACTCACACACACACACACACGCACACAAACACACACACACACACACACACACACACACACACACACACACACACACACGCATACACACACACACAGGATACTCAGTGCTGGAGGAGACCAAACTGCTGAGCCGTACCGAGGACACATTGGTGACCGGAGCACCACGAGAAGCAGACAATGGCGCGGTGACCTTGGCCAGGATGGAGGGCAACAAACTCATCCCCGTGACAACCATCATCGGGGAGCAGCTGGGATCGTACTTTGGCAGCAGCATCGCCGTCACAGACCTCAACAACGATGAGTAAGTCACAGACGTCAACAAACAACAAACGCCTTAATCACTGGGATGAATTGTGCTTTCTTGATTTCAGTACTGTAAAAACATGATTAAACTGGTTAATAAGGTATAGTAAGTCACAGACATCAACAAACAACAAACGCCTTAATCACTGGGACGAGTTGTGCTTTCTTGATTTCAGTACTGTAAAAACATGATTAAAGTGGTTAATAAGGTATATTAAGTCACAGACATCAACAAACAACAAACGCCTTAATCACTGGGACGAGTTTTGCTTTCTTGATTTCAATACTGTAAAAACATGATTAAAGTGGTTTGTAGGGTATAGTAAGTCACAGACGTAAACAAACAACAAACACCTTAACAGTCACATTTGACTATGTCTACTAATGAGTAAGCAACAGATGTAAACAAATAATACCACTTTAACAGTCACAGTTAAAGCATGTTTAAAGAGTGTGTGAGGTGTGTGACAGGACTGAAACATGGTGTGTGTGAGGTGTGTGTGAGGAGTAAAAAACCCAGAAAATATACATTCAAACCTAAACTTATTCATATCCATGCCAAATTTCCCAAATTTGAATTACAGTATATTTTTAGAGGGTTTGTCTGCCAAAGACAAAGGGATATGTTCCATGGTGTCATTACATCATTACATGTCATTATATATTATAAATAAATAAATTATTTAAATAAATTATTTTGTCGCTAAGTAACAGCCATGGAAAGCATGCTTTTCCCGCTTCACTAACAATGAAAGGGGGGTTAAAAATTAACCCACTCCTGGCCTTTAGTCACAAGAAAAGGTTTAGGAAAATACTCCCACCTGACTGGAAGAAAGGTGCTTAAACTGTAACCAGGGAGCACACTTTTAGCCGCTTGGCAACAGTAGCCCTGGCAACAGAGATGTTAATGGTTTGATTTCCATCCCATAATCACTTTGTTTCCATAGCGCCCAGATAGCGACAGGTGTGTATGCTCTTATGGCTGTCTGCACAAGATTAAAGTGGCTACCTATGGATTAAATCATGGTAGCATATCAGGGCGAGATATACACACACACTTGTGTGCACGCACACACACACACACACACACACACACACATTCACGGGGGGAGAGAGAGAGAGAGAGAGAGAAAGAAAGAAAGAGAAAGAGAAAGAGAGAGAGAGACATACACTAACACACCTCTCTGTTATACACCCCTGCACACACACACTTAAATATGTACACACTCTTTCTCTATTTCTCAGACTCTCTGGTCTTTCACAGACATACACCTCTCTCTGTCTTTTTCTCTCTCTCTCTCTCTCTCACACACACACACACACACACACATAGACACTTACACATACACACACACACACACACACACACACACACACACACACACACACACACACACACACACACACATACTGTACAGTTACACACACACACACACACACACACACACATACTGTACAGTTACACACACACACACACACACACACACACACACACCTTGCGTGCCAGCAGGGTTCAGACTCATATGCTTGTAACGCATGTGTGAGCGTGTAAGCAGGGACATTATCTTCATGCTTTAGTGAGCTGTCAGCAACCTGTCATCACAACGCCTCCTCTATATACTTCACTCTCTCTCACTCCGTTTTCCCTACATCTCTCTCTCTCTCTCTCTCTCTCTCTCTCCCTTTCTCTCTCTCTCTCTCTCTCTCTCTGTCTCTGCCTCTCTCTCTCTCTGTCTCTCTCTCTGTCTCTCTCTCTCAAATTCAAATTCAAAATTTAAAAAACCTTTGTATATAGTATATGGAAAGGCAGTGAAAATAAATAAAAGGACTTAAAATGGACTTCAATCCATCCTTTCTCTCCCTTTATATCTGTCTTTTTTGCCTTTTCTTCATCCTGCTTTCTTTCTCTGTTTTCATATCACATGCTTTTCATTTCCCTCCATCTCTCTCTCTCTGTCTCTCTCTCTCTTTTTCATCTCTCACTGATATTCTCTCCAGTTGTCTCTTCTCCCCTGTTTATTCCATCCTTTTGTTCATATCCTCTTTTCTCCTGACTGACGTGTCCTCACTGGGCATGCATACAAATTGACATCCATGATGGATGGAATGCCCCGGGAATTTTACCTTAGGCACATCTATACCCTTGTGTGTTCCGTCATTGTGTGTGCCCTAGGCTGCACTAACTCTGTACATGTGTGTCCTAAAGTATGTGTGTGTGTGTGTGTGTGTGTAGGTGTGTAGGTGTGTTTGAACGGCACATGTGTGTCTGTATGTAACTTAGTTACTCATGATTGAGTGTGTGCGTATGTGGTCCTTAATAGTGTATGTAGGCACTATTATGTACTGTATCTGTCTTATCTCCATACTGTGTTTTAACAATTGCATGTATCACCAGTTGTTCCCGGTGAAACATTGTCTCATCTCACTATGTACTGTGTATATGGCTGAAACGGGGTCATCCCTATGTTCCCCGGGTCCTATGTTCCCCGGGTCCTATGTTCCCCGGTATCGGGGAACATCGGACCCTCTTTCCAAAAAAGGGTCCGATGTTCCCCGCTCAATTCCCCGCTGAAATGAAACAAATACTTGACATGACTTGACTTGATAGGCCTATACGAAAGGTCACATAAAGTGTTGACCCCTATAACCTTTGTCTTCTATATAGCTGGAATGACCTGATCATCGGTGCTCCATGGTACTTTGAGTACTACACGGAGGATAGGGGTGGGGCTGTGTATGTCTACATGAACGAGAACGGAAACTTCCAGAAGAAAGCCAACGTAGCGTTGTACGGTACTCCCTACTCGGCGTTTGGCATGGCGGTGGCGGCTATCGGAGATGTCAATCAAGATGGCTTCCAGGGTATGTTGGAAACACGCAAAAAAAGACTGTAAACCCCCAATATAGCAATATAGGTATATAGGTTCACCTTTCGCGGTCCCGCTATATCACAGATTTTTTTCATTAATATATATGCTACATCACCATGCAAAGTCACCATGAAAAGTTCGTCAGAACAATATCAGAATTTATGATAACTAACAATTCAATAATACATACAGTGAATGTATTAAAACAGCATGTGGGAGGGGGAATATTAAGGTTTAAACTTTGAAAAAAAAATGTTTTCTATATGGTGTCACGATATCACAGATTTTCACCTATTGCGGGTGTTCTGGAATGGAGCTAGCGTGATAGATGATAGATGCAATGTCACTGTACACAAATAAGCAAACAAACACATAAACAAATGTGAAACTGCTGTCTCTGAAATTTGTTTTTGTATGATTCATAATTGTGTTCTACAAGATATCATACGATCAGCCTGGCTTAATTTAATTTACAGAATTTTAATTCAAGCTCTTTTTGAAACATTTCGAAAATACATTTAGCATTTCATTTTGCTAATGTTGGCCTTAAAAATGGCACTACATTCTCTGCTGATGTACAAATAATATTGACTCTTACTGTGTTCATTTTCTATGTGTTCACAGACTTTGCAGTAGGTGCTCCATTTGAAGGGTCTGGAAAGGTGTATATATGGATGGGCAGCATGAAGGGAATCTCCTCAGAGCCAAGCCAGGTGATAATACACTACCGCCTCACTCACACAATCTACCTCTCCAGGTAACACACTGCCACATCATCCACACAGTCCAACTGACCAGGTTAGTGTGGTCCGTGGGCCACCGGTGGTCTGCAAGAAATCCCAAGTGGTCCGCGAGCAGTTGTGTTAAAATATATTTTTTTTCATGTATCTTAAGCTACCTATGCTATGCACAGTATATTTAAATGACATGTATTGTCATCTTACAGTAATGCCATTCCCTTAGTTAGGGCTGTGATGCTGCACCAATTCATGCATTTACATAGCCCTGTAAGGCTCAGAGGGGGGGGGGGGGGGTGTCCTTGAGGTTTTTTTTAAGGGGTGAAGTGGTCCTTGGTCTGAAAAGCTTTGAGAAACACTGGTCTAATCTACT
This sequence comes from Setipinna tenuifilis, assembly GCA_030347295.1. Taxonomy (NCBI): domain Eukaryota; kingdom Metazoa; phylum Chordata; class Actinopteri; order Clupeiformes; family Engraulidae; genus Setipinna; species Setipinna tenuifilis. The sequence goes on along the minus strand of CM059287.1, from coordinate 13,357,079 downwards.
GAAGTGAGTCCTGTTTCGCTGAGCTGTCCCTGAGAAGTGTCACTGAGATTCTTTTCTTTTCCCAACACTCTGTCTCCCCCTGCAGGTGATTGAGGGTCATGCAGTGGACAGTAATGGCTTCAAGACGTTTGGCTACTCCCTGAGCGGTGGTCTGGACATGGATGACAATCTGTATCCAGACATACTAGTTGGCTCATTGGATGATCGCGTTGCCCTTCTGAGGTAGGCCACATCCCCAACATGACCACATGTTTCATTCCTGTTGTAATGGTGTTTTGACTTACAATAACATTAAGTGCCTCAGATGCCACTTCAAGCAAAATAATTAAAACTTCTTGTAGACAGCTATTGGTGTAGTAGAAGATAAGCACACATAAACAGTGTTAACATATCAATTTTAAAAAAGGTGGGCCTTCTTGGGTATAAAAGGGTTAATGAGCCAGTGCTGTCCTTTGTTTTTTAGAGCGCGGCCAGTGGTCCATTTGTCCACTGACTTTACTGTGGAGCCAAAGATCGTGGACTCCAGCCAGTGTGGAGACCCTTGGTGAGATATGTATTTAAGAGAAATATATTTACTGTCTGCACAGTTTCACATTTCTAAATCACTATATAGACAGACAGACACACACACACACACAAGCACACACACGCACACACACACAATCGGTATCAAACTGTATTACTGCCTAGTGTTTCAACACTTTACAGTACCAACCAACCATACAGGCCAGTCATCTGACATAATGTATAGGCATATACCGTAAGTATTTGAGATTATTATGCTTAAGTGACCATATGCTCTTCATCACTTCTCTATACAGCATAAAGGTGAAGGTCTGTTTCTCCTTCACCCTCAGCAATGGAAAGAAGGACTTCAAGCGGGACATCAGTGAGTGGCATTCAGTTCTCTCTGCGAAAAAAAAAATGCTAAAAGTTATAATGAGAAGAGAGGAAAGTCCAAGGCACTGTTCGTTTTTTAATTTAAAACAGCTTTTTATTATATCAATTTTTTAAACGATGAAGCGCGTCTTGGACCTTCCTTTTTTCTCAGTAGTTTTCTCAACCAGAGCACCTTCACACTAACTGCAGGAACACCACAGACTTCTCTCTGACACCTTCCTATTTTGCTTTGCTAAATGTTGTACTGTGCTTTTACAAGATACAAGGATACAAGGATGGTTTATTGTCACATACGTAGTTATACTGGGTGTAGTAGGCCATGCAGTGAAATTAGAGATTGCTAGTTTTTAAAAGGCTTCTGATGTGTGTTTGTCTCTTCTGCCAGCTGTGAAGTACACTGTGGAGGCAGACGCAGACCGCAGGAGCCCCCGCGTGCGTTTCGTGTCCAACCGGCTGGACACTTACAAGGGTCAGGTGTCCCTCTCCTCCCGCGTCTGTGAGGAGCTCGGACTCAGTGTGGATGTGAGGCACACCTTCATTTCAGTTCTTCTCTCTTCTTCCCCTGCCTCAGAAAAGACAAAGACGATATTATTGCACAATGGACTTAGTGTTAGTTAGTTATTTTTTTCATTTGGGTGAACAACACATTCTGCTGTGGCTTCTTCAGGTTCAGAGACTTAAGTCTGAGTTCAGACTGAGTTTTAATGTTTAACCTTGTATATAACAGTGATAGGATTTTGTTTTTTCATTCCTCTGTTTTCTAATTATGTCACAGTTAAACAAACAGCACCCATGTTTTTTGAAGAGAGGAATGTAATTTTTTTGGTTTTTTACCTATGAAGTAAATGTGTTTCCACATTTACTGCATATTGAAGCAAGCCACATATAAAGCTGTGTGAAGAGAGTAGAGACTGACTTTATATAGAGCCAAAAAATGTACTACTATTAATATTTAGACCTCACCAAAACTAGAAACAAAACATATTTACTGTTCAATCACTACTCTGTGCTACAGGAGCCTGTGGTGGACAAACTTCCTCCAGTGGTGTTCATTCTGAACATCTCCCTGCATGAGCAGAAGGCCAAGGCCCGACGCACACTGCAGAACCTGGACGCCTTCCCCATCCTTAGCGACAAGCAGAGCCGCACAGAGAAGGCTGAGGTAGGTTCCCCTATATGCGCTACTATTGTTAATAGTATTAGTAATCATTTACTACCGCTATCAAACCTGACAGAGTGGTGAGGTGCAGAGGGTTACCGTCCCGCTGCACTGCTCCCCAGGGGCGCCGTTGGGGGCTGCCCCCTTGCACGGGTGAGGCATAAATGCAATTTCATAGTGTGCTGTGTGCTGTGTCACAATGACAACTGGGAGTTGGGTGCTTCCCAGGTGGGCTTTCACTTTCAGGTGGGGTTTTTATGTGCTTAAGTTATAAGCAGAGCTCATACTGATGTTCTACCTTCATAGAGAAGTTCTACTACACAGTAGAAGCGTACTAGATGTGTTCTTCTGCTGCTTCTGAGTAGACTGATTCTGCTTCCCCTAACTGCTTCTTTTCAGACCGACAGAGGACTGTGCTAGTGGCTGCACTTCATCTCAAACCGATCGATGTGTTCACACCATATATCAGAGTATTGGTTCCCCACGGGCACCAACTAAACTTGTTTTTTTTTCTAGGCAAACCCTGACGACAATTTTTTTGGTGGTAAAGCAATGTCCTCTGTCGATGACACGTCATAAGCTTGCATAGTGGTATAAATGTGGACTGTTCACAGGCAAGCACTTTGGCCAGGAAAGCTATCTACAAAAAATCATTCATCCCCATAGCTATACACACACAGAACACTCATTCCTCAAATGACTCACACAAATAACACACACACACACACACACACACACACACACACACACACACACACACACACACACACACACAAATATACATATCCAAGCCTTCAATCAAAAGAAGATTTTCTAATATGGCAACATATTAGACAATAAAGCTTTTTGAATCTTGAATGTTGAATCTTTGGTTCCCAGTGTAACTGGTGCAGGAACCGGCTAGAAGACATCTAGAGAGGGTTTAGGTGGTTTCTCTATCTACTTAAGTTACAAGCGGAGCTCTACTGGTGTGTTATTTTGTGTAGTGCAGTTAGTACAAATGTTCAAGAAAGCACTACTGACGATTCTATTACCACTACTTTTAAACCTGACAGAGACTGGAGAGGTGGGTTTCCTGTCTTGAGTTACAAGCAGAGTTGTACTCAACTTCTCTTCTCTTCTCTTCTCTTCTCTTCTCTTCTCTTCTCTTCTCTTCTCTTCTCTTCTCTTCTCTTCTCTTCTCTTCTCTTCTCTTCTCTTCTCTTCTCTCTTTTCTTGTCTTCTCTTCTCTCTTTTCTTGTCTTCTCTTCTCTTCTCTCTTTTCTTGTCTTCTCTTCTCTTCTCTCTTTTCTTCTCTTCTCTCTTCTCTTCTCTTCTCTTCTCTTCTCAGATCAACTTTCAGAAAGACTGTGGCGCTGACAACCGCTGCACCAGCAACTTGCAGCTGACGGCCACGTGTGCCAACGAGAAACTCATCCCTTTCCCACGGTGTGCTTACAGAACACACACACACACACACACACACACACACACACACACACACACACACCTACATACGCACACACAGACATACACACAGAGACACAGACACACACGCATACACAAATACACACAGACACACACACACATACACACACACCGACATACACAAACACACACAGACACACACACACACACACACACACACACACTTGTATACACATGTAGTACAACAGGATACTGTTGTCTTTTAGAATAGCTAATAATTAGATTTACTTGTAATTTTTTTTTAATATTTAAAATATGTACATAAAAATGTAAAAACATTGAAAATATTTATGCGTGTGTGTGTGGTGTGTGTGTGTGTGTCTTTGCTTGTCTGTGTTTGTGTGTGTGTGTGCGTGTGTGTCTATGTCTGTGTGTGTGTGTGTGTGTGTGTGTGTGTGTGTGTGTGTGTGTGTGTGTGTGTGTGTGTGTGTGTGTGTCTATGTCTGTGTCTGTGTGTGTGTGTATGTGTGTGTACTGTATACCCCACACTAGGGAGGGGAGACAGCAGGTGATGGAGTTCAACAGTAATGTGAAGAAGGTGGTGCTGATGGTGGAGGTGACCAACCTGCCTGCTCCGGGCAAGGAGGCCGAGGACGCCCACCAGGCCACCCTCAACGTCACCTTCCCCCCTACCCTGCTCTACTCCGGCGTGCGCTCCCAGGTATGGCCACTAGAGGGAGATCACACAACACATCACGGCTCACTGCCTTCATTTATATCGCAGATTTTAATTTTAATTAATATATGCATTCTATGTCACTATGCGTGTTAAAAAAGTCAATAATACATATAGGAAATGTATTAAGTGTAGGAGGGTATTTTCAGGCTTAAACTCTAAAATAAAAAGGTTTCTTTTTACCGCGATAGATGGGGGATCATAGTAAATGCTAGTTAGATTGGTAATATCTGATTTGCAAGTGTTTTTTTGCCAATGTGTGTGTGTAGGACCCTGATATTGACACTAATGGGCAATCACACATCATTACTTATTGCCTTTGGGTCACAAATGCTCATTGGATTGAGGTATTGTATTGTATGTATTTGTAATAGACCATGTGTGCGTGCGTGTGTGTGTGTGTGTGTGTGTGTGTGTAGGACCCTGATATTGAGTGCCATGCAGAGGATTCCTTGACATACACCATCTGTGAGCTGGGCAACCCTCTGAAGAGTAATGAAAAGGTAAAATTCATCTTCTTCTTCAACAAATAACTAAGTGTGTGTGTGTGTGTGTGCGTGTATATGTGTGTGCATGTGTGTGTGTGCGTGCATGTTTGTGGGTGTGTGTGTGCGTATGTGTGTGTGCATATGTGTGTCTGTGTGTGTGTGTGCATGCATGTCTGTGCAGGTGTGTGGGTGCACATGTGCATGTGTGTGTGTGTATGACTGTGAGCATTGTTCTGTGAGTAACTCCTCTCTTGTCCTTACAGGTGGAGCTGCAGCTGATTTTTGAGACCGCAGGCATCAACCTCTTCACAGAGGAGATTGAGTACCTGCTCCAGCTAGACACGTACGTGTTCAGCACAAACACACACACACTCTCACACACACACACACACACACACACAGTGCCATGCACACACACACACGTACACAAATGTGCATACACACACACATACATACACATACACACACACACACACACACACACACACATATATAACACATAACACATACACATGTAATTGAGCAGACATACAAACAAGACCTCATCTGTAAAGGGTGATAGTACATCAGAAGTCTTTTCATTCTCATTGTGATTATATCTGTATTTCTAACTTACATGTGTACTGTAGTTCTTCATACATCTAACATTATTTAAAGTATCATCAATGATCATTACACAATATCATATCAATGACACAATGCTATCATTTGTTTCATGTGCAGATTGAGTTATCAGTCTGACTTGCATCCGGTACCTGTTCCTGTTCGGGTTGAAAATACCATCCTTACCTCTTTCTCAATGTAAGTGTTGTCTCCAACACACACACACACACACACACACACACACACACACACACACAACAAAATAAAAGCTGTTGCAACGCTAGTCGAGTTTATATTAAATCACATTGTGTAACTAAAGCTTAGTTTCTCCTTTGGTGAAACATGGTTATATCTGGCTGCAGAGACTTGATTTATTGGATAAAACATCCCCAGTATCTAACCCTAACCTCAACCATACATTTAGGTTAAAGGAGTTTCTACAGATTATTTATTATTTAGAACCCGAGTGTCTGTGCAAGCATAGGACCGCTCAGATATGGTGTAACCCGATGTTTTGGTTTGTGACAAACACCCGCTGTGTTATCTAGAGAGAAGCCCATCGAGCACACCTCCTTCAGTGGCACAGTGATGGGGGAGTCGGCCATGAACAGCAGCAGTGACGTGGGCAGCCTGGTGGAGTACAAGTTCAAGGTGAGCGATGACCTTTCCAGTGTTACTGACCTGTGTTTTTACCCTCCGCTACACGACTGTCAATAACTCAATAACTATACATACAGTATATACATACATATAACCCTAACCCTAACCCTAACTATACACTACAGTACACCACACAAACTATACACAAAAACTATATACTAACTTTACACTACACCACACACTATACACAATAACTATACACTATACACTACACCACACACTATACACAATAATTATGCACTTGACTATACTCAAAGGTCAGTTGTGTAAGTACATGGTTATAACATGTTACTAAACCACGGCACGGTAACCTTTTATTTTACGGGTTCCGTTGACAGTATCTAAATTTAACAATATGTAATATTATGTACTTCCACTGTACATACCAAACATTACGTCCAGTTCTATGGGACAGTGTAAGTACATAATGTTACACATTGTTACAAACTTTGATTTAGATCAAGGACAAGGACTGTAAAATAAACAAGGACTGTAAAATAAAGTGAGATCGGTCATACCACTGTTAATAACTCAAAACACCACATTATAATCTCCCACCTCACTAAGCACATGTTTATAAACAACATTCTCATACCACTGTCAATAACTCGAAACCTCAGACTCCAAACCCCTACCTCACACCTCAAAGGCCATTTGTGTAAATACATGTTTATAACACATTAATGAACCAGATTTTTAGTCTATCTACATATAATATGTAATATAATAATATAATATAATAATATAGTACTTACACTGTACATACCTAACACTAACCCCAATACGTAACCCTATGGTACAGTTTAACTACATAATGTTACATATTGTTACACACTTTGTTACACTGTACTTCATGATGTACTTTCCAGGGTACCATTCTCATTGCTGACCCTGCTCACAAAATTTCATTGTGTGTGCACTGTGTGCTGTGGTGTGCTGTGTGATCACAATGACAAATGGGAATCACTTAAAAACTTAAAAACTGATGTAACAGGGACCATATAATAAAGTGTAACCAATTCTTATTACTAATACTGATATAATTGGCTCTGCTCACAGGTCGGGGTTAATGGTGAACCGCTGGGCAGCATGGGAACGCTGGTGCTGGAGTTTGAGTGGCCGTTTGAGGTGACCAATGGGAAGTGGTTGCTCTACCTGACGGAGATCGTCACCAAGGGAACGGAGGAGACTCACTGTGTCCCACCGGGCGATGTGGTGAACATGCTCAACCTTACGGTGAGTAAACAACACATAGACATGCAGACACTGACTCACAGACACAGACCCAGACACACACACACACACACACACACACACACACACACAATTATATGATATAAATATTATGTTATTAATAGGATGTTTCTTTTTTTCTCATCGTTTTTCCTCACTTTCCTCACTTTTGTTCTTCTGTTCTACCTTATGTCATTTGCTACTTTTCTCTTCTCTTCTCTTCTCTTCTCTTCTCTTCTCTTCCCCCTTCCTCTGCTTTTCCCATATCTCTTTTCCTGTCTTTTCTCTGGCTCTCCTCTCCTTCAACTCCCCCCTCTTCCTCTTCCTTATTTTCCCTCCTTTCTCTGCTTTTTCCCATATCTCTTCTCCTCTCTTTCACTCTCTCCATGCTCTCCTCCTCCTCCTTTTTCTCCTCTTCTTCCTCTTCCTCATCTTTCTCCGTCTCCTCCTCCTCCTCCTCCTCTTCCTCTCCCAGCTGTCGGAGGACCGCCCCAGGCGCCACAGGAGGGATGCCCAGTATGAGCCTCCCGTGGAGGCCGCCATCTCCATCCTGGGCCCCCGCAAGGAGACCTACCTGCTGGTGAGGCCCACGACACACCGACACCACAGGCATCAGCTACAGCATCTCCACCCCTCACTGGGAGTACACACACACACGTGTGTGTACATGCACATGCTCACACACACACATGCACATGCCGCTCACACACACACACACACACACACACACACACACACACACACACACACACACAACTTCATCATTCAAATTCACATATTGGTACATAACCATGTACTGGCCATTGGCTTGGCCTGGGGATAGTTATGTGTGTATGTGTGTATGCAGATGTTTCTGTATTTATGTGTTTGTGTGTGTATGTGTGTGTGTGTCTGTGAGTGTGCAAGCTGCATGTGCGTGTGTGTGTGTGTGAGCATGTGTGTGTGTGCAGATGTTTCTGTGTGCGGATGTTTCTGTGTGTATATGTTTGTGTGTATGAGTGACTGTGTGTGTGTGTGCGCTTTTGAGTGTGCATATGTGTGTGTATACGCTTGTGTGTAAAATATGTGTCTGCCCTGTCTTGTCTCTGCTCTGCTCTGGTCAGGAATGTTCCAAAGGTTCCGCCCGCTGTGTGACCTTCTCCTGCCCGCTGGTGAACATGTCCAACTACGCAGAGGTCATCGTCAGGGCACGCGTCTGGAACAGCACCATGCTGGAGGTGTGTGTGCGTGTGTGTGTGTGTGTGTGCGTGCGTGCACTGTATGTGTGGGTGTGCGTAATGAGTCTGTTGTAATTGTTCTTCTTCAGTGACTATGTATCTCTGTATCTCTCTCTCTCTCTCTCTCTCTCTCTGTGTGTGTGTGTGTGTGTGTGTGTGTGTGTGTGTGTGTGTGTGTGTGTGTAGAATGAGCCTGCTATAATAATTCATTAGTGACCATGTATTTTTTGTGTATCTCTCTCTCTCTCTCTCTCTCCCTGTATGTGTTTCAGGATTACATCAATGCTGACAGAGTCACAGTGAGGGGGGAGGTCCACTTAAGGCTCCAGACAGATAAACCCACCATCAAGATGGACAGTCAGAGTAATATGGTGTGTGGAAATGTTCACTCTCTTTCTTTTAATAGTTCTAACAATGAGATACTCATGCTTGTTTTTTTATTGTGTACAGTGATCCTCCACTATATCACGGTTCGTGTTTATATCGCTGTTTTTTTTTTTTTTTCAAGAATACAGTATATGCATGCTATATCACTATGCATGTTAAAGAAAAGTTCCTCAGAACAGTATTGTAATTTCTGATAACTATACTGGAACATATTAATAACGATTAAAATGCAGTAATAAGTCAATATAACACACAGTATATTTATTAAAACAGTGTGTGGGAGGGGTATATTAAGGCTTGAACTGTAAAATAAAATGTTGTCTATATGTTCTCTGGTTTGCAACTACTGTAATAGATGGGGATCACTGTATATTTAATGTATGTATACATGTCCTGTACTATATGTACTTTAATTTACATACTTAACACTTTATAACAATGATCACATGTATAACTAATGACCGCAATTAGGACAAGTTATTACCCATGTTTGATATTTGGTTCTTTCTCCCTTGGTTTTTCTCTCTCTGTCTGTCTGTCTCTGTCTCCGTCTCTTGCTCTCTCTCTCTCTAGTTTACGTTACATATCGATCCTGAGATTGGGGAGGAGGTGCCATACGAGGTTCCTTTCTGGATCTTCATCATCGCAGGCGCGGCAGGAATGCTCCTACTGGGCATCATCATCCTCATCCTCTACAAGGTAAGAGGGGGACAGGAGACAGGGATGCACGTATTTGTGTGTATGTACATACATACAGCAGTATGCACACACAAACATGTGGAAATGAACTTGGCAAAATGTGAACCTTTACCAGCCATGCTCACATAAATGGTGAAAATTCACCAGCCACTAAAGAGTGAATTATTATTTTGTGTCCAAAATCTACTAGCCACTTCAATGTTTTACCAACATTTGGCTGGTGACTGGTGCAAATTTCCATCTCTGATGCACACACAAACACGTGGTATGCATAAACATTGCACATACAAACTTATTTGAGGAGCCCACAGGAGTTAGCAGAGGTAGGGATATGATAAACAGAAGGGAGGAAATCCCTCCCATCCCTCACCCCCCCACCTCCACCCCCATAAATCGCACCATGCACACATACACACACACACACACATACCACATACACGTACACATACACATGCACCTTGGTTACAATAAACTGTTTCCCAGTCTGTCACTCAGCTGTTTGAGAGCTTTGCTGCTGTTGATGTTGTATAACCCAGTGTTGGCTTAATGTGTCTGAATGAAACTACACGACTCCCCATTGCTCACCCCTGCCTGGCAACAGCCCCAGCGGACCCAGACAATCCTTAACAAACCTCCGATCCTGCATCCGTTCATCTCCATTTAACTCCATCCCACCCTCCCCTCCCCTCCCCATTCCCTCCCTCCCCCTCCCCACCTACCTTCTGTCCTCCTCTTCCTCCTCTTCCTCTCCCCCCCAGTGTGGCTTCTTCAAGCGGGCGAGTCGACGCGAGATGTACGAAGCGAAGTCGCAGAAGGCCGAGATAAAGATCCAGCCCTCGGAGACAGAGAGGCTGACGGACGACTACTAAAGCCCCCCTCCCGAAAAATAAATAAATAAATAACAACAACAACAACAGGGGAGGGGGGCGTCCCCCCTGGCACACATTACTCAGGTTCCTCGGTAATACCACTTGACCTGCCTATAGGGGGTGCCATTGAGTCTTCATGGCTTCATGGATTCTTGACTATTTCTCCGCCCTCCAATCTAAATCTTTCTCTCCTTTTCCCCCCTTGTCTGCATTTTATCTTGCTCCTTCTTCTTCTAGAGTCTCAGCATCTCTGATTAAATTGCTGAATAAATGTCACAAATGTCTCTCACTAATTTTACTTTCCAGGCAACTAATACTCTTTTTCTCGTGGTGGTTCTGTTAATGGCTTTATCTTCTCAGCAGATGCTGCTGCCCTTTGTGACTCTTCAGTCTAATCATAGTGTGCACTTTCCTTCCTTCTCTCTGTCTTGCCCTTCTTTACAAAAACACTTTATAACAATACAAAAAGCATAACATTCATCATTATTTATTATTGAACTAACTTCATAATAGCAAATGGAGAAGGCTTTTACACATGATTAATTGTTGATTACCTCTCTTTTTCTTTCTCACCCTCTCTCACTCTCTGTCTTCCTGACCCTCTCTGTTTCTTCCTTCCTCTCTCTCTCTCTCTCTCTCTCTCTCTCTCTCTCTCTCTCTCTCTCTCTCTCTCTCTCTCTCTCTCTCTATGTCTCTTTCTCCCTGTCACAGTGTGGCTTCTTCAAGAGGGCCGTCTACTACAGGATAATGCCAAAGTACAAAGGGGTGAAGATCCGTAAGGAGGAACGATACAAGTTTAAGGCCCTCCAGGCCCAGGAGGTCCACAAGAAGCTCTGGGTCACCAGCTGGACAGAGACACCCACTTACTACTACTGACCTTTGACCTTTTGAACTCTTAACCCCTCCCACCAGACACTGAGGAGGGAGGGATGTGGCTATGGATGTGGTGGTGGATAGCAGTTACAGACTCACGCCCCCTCCTGGAGTGAGGCGGTCTTGATTGGGTTTGCTTGCCGTCACTCTGCAGACCCTGACCAATAAGCACTCCTCTGTTTGTAACACATGATTTTTTTTAGTGATTTCATGGCCCTGTGCAATATGGCTTTATTCCACTTTTTTGTCGCCCTAAAGCCTTTATTTTCACCAAAGTAGAGCAATGGCGAATGAGAAGAGACCACTTCATTCCTCATTCTGTGCCCTTGTCAGACATTCATAATTGAATTCTGGTCGTCTTTTTGCATTCATCAAGAAAGACATTTGCTTGTAAATATTTAGTTTTAAATGCATTCACCGGTGCCTGATTATATCATTGACATTTCTTTATTATATTTTTGCTTTTTTTATACAATTTTTAGTCAAAGATTGTGGACTGATTGTTGATTGTTGTTGTGTTGATGTTGCCAGTATGAATTATTACCAAGATAGTACCATAGCTACCAACTCAAAGACTGTTGTGAACTTTGGTGGCAACCATACACACTGGCTTATGCGGGCATACAGCATCGAAACACACCCTGCCTGCCTCAAAACAAAAAAAAGAAAGAAAGAAAATATAAGCAGGGCTTATTGTGCAGTTTACCATTGTAATCCTGGACACTTTTTTGCCACATTCATCAAATTACTCTTTACTACTTTCAAGAGGCCTGTTCAGTCGTGTCTTCAAAAAAAAGGTACTGTATTGTTGTTTGTACACAGTTCTGGGTCTGTCTAAGATGTCTAAGTCACAAAGATGGCGGCTAAACTGGGTCCATAACATACCCCAGCCAATCAGCACATTGCTTCAGAAGCATGGAAGAGAGGCGTGTCATTTGATTGGCTATTTTAGCACAAATATGAATGAGCTTTAGAAACAAGCAAACTGAAAGAGAATTAATGACTTCATCCGTAAATATGAAGCCATGAGCTGTTTAGAGGCCCCATTATAGTGCTGTCCCTGAATGTCAAAAACAAATCCTTTATAACGAAATGAAAATGTTCTTTTGAAAAGTCAGATTTTACCTGATGTATGAAATGTTTAGCTGTTAGGAGAATTGGCTTTTGCCAGGAAACAGTCATTACACTGGAGTAAATGAGATGTAAACATTCGCGCAAGCTGTGGGACATAAACCTCAACCGCAACCTTATTTCAGATAGATATTCAATTGCCGTTTTTTCCAGTGTTTTGTTTTTAAGAAATGCTTGGTATGGATTATCCATTGTAATCTTTTATATTTTTTAAAATATGTGTTCTGCCCTTTTCAAACTCCGTACTTGCTTTCCCAGGCTTGCTGATTTCTCTCTTTACAGTCTACAATAGGAATCATTAATGTCATCCACTACACAAGGGGGCGCTGTTCTGCAGTTTTGTCAGGTGGGTGGGGGGGTTGGTGGCCAAAGGTTATAGGGGACAGGTGTGAGATGCTTCTGCTCTGCTCTTGAAAGAGGAGGAGCAGGGCTTATGTGAAGCTATCTCAGATGTTCGATTTTATACCGTGTTCTTTCAATGTCAATAAAAGTGTTTTCATGAAATGTGTTTTCATTGTCGGCAGTCATTTAAAGAATATGAGCAAAGCTACCCTGTGCTGTTAGAATGATAAATGCAAACTCTATTTGTCTAGTGTTGTCCCCAGTTGGTGGCTATTGTCTCAAAATGGCGGCACAACATGGCAGCCACTATTGAGCTCACCAATTCCACGTATTTATAAATGACAAATTTCAAAGTTTCAAAATTTCACTTCAGTTTGGTGGTGGAGGTAACTATCCACTAATAAGCTCATACCTAAATAGAAGGATCATTTTTGATTAATAAACAACCTATAACAATTACACAGTGTGGCTACAATTGTTTTTATATAAAAATTACCTGTACTGTGATTATGTTTAACTTAAAGGCCTGCATAATACAGTAGCACATGACAAAAATGTTAACATTTATATTTGTCTTTATTCTACAAAGGCAAAATATTTACCAAGAAAATTAATCCAAAATGCATACATACACAATTCTTACTTTACAACCAAATAATCGTCCCCAACTCCCCCTCCCCACAATAATTTCCTTTGAATTATTACAAATAAATTACAAAAAACAGTCAGCTTTCTTTGCATAGTCAAAACAATTTGACTAAAAAAAAAGGTATCAATAAATATACAGGACATTCAACAGCAAAGAAATAACAGCGACACCAACCGCAACAATCATGAAATCTTCAAATTGACAACATTCTCGAAAAATTCCAGATTTTTTTTTTTACTTTTCTTTTTAAACTCCCAACATTTATTTCAGTTCCATCTCTGAACCGGACTTGTAAGCGTGTTTTCTTGTTTTACGGTACTTGTACCCTAAAAACGCTGTGACAAGAAGGAGAACTATGCCTAGAACCAGGAGCACCCATTGGCCAGCCACTGCCGCAGCACTATCTACACTCATACCCAGGAAGTCCACTTTCCCCTCCTCAACGACCGGTGGTGGTGGTGGTGCGACAGCATCTTCAACACCTTGTGGAGTCACACATGTACACACACACACACACACACACACACACACACACACACACACACACACACACACACACACACAGTTATTTGTTAAGCAGACTAAATAGTTTTTGAACTACTGGTAGTCAAGATCCTGTGACTGACCCTCCAATCCCAACACTAACTCCCTAACCATGGTTCTGGAGTCGGACTTACTTGCTGGGGTCCAGTCGTACTCGGGCCAGCCCAGGGCCTCATTGTTCTTCTTGTTCTCCGCCTCCAGCCAGGTGATGAGGGGCTCGAAGTACTCCATCAGGGGCTTGGCCGTCATGTCCCTCTGGCCTGTGATGTCAAACATAGCGTCCGGCCACGGCTTACTGAAGCCCAGCTTCATGGCGTCACTGTGGTGGAAAGGAGGAATAGAAAACGAGAGAGAGAGAGAGAGAAAGAGAAAAAGAAAGAAAGAAAGAGAGAGAAAGAAAGAAAGAAAGGAAGAAAAAACAAAGTAAACAAAGAAAGAAAGATAGAAAGATAGAGAGAGAGAGAGAAATTAGGGGTTGTACTAGAAAGGTGGTTGATAAATACAGTATTATAAGAGGGGTGAGTAGGACTTTGTGCAGGTCACGGTGGCCTGTGAGTGGTCATGCAAGTGCAGTATGGCCAAGTGCTGCCTCCTGAGAGGTATATTAAAAACGTGGTTAAGTGATAACCCTGGTTGAGTTAACCCAGTGGCAGTCGCAAATCTTTTAGTAGAAGAGCCCCACGATTCATTTTCTTAAGCAAACAAATGGCAACAGGCCCTTATTCTATCAGATTTACGACTACCTCTTGGATAAAGACACCAGGTTTGTCACCTAACCACTTTTGCAGTATTCCCCCCTGATAAATAACAATACAAAAACAAATGCCGCCCGTTCAAACATATAATGAATGATCAATGGGTTTACAGTATGCCACACACATTCACCCATACTCACAGTCTACATCACTACTGAACATATTCAGGTCATGCATAACAATATTCAGTGTAATATCAGTACTGAATGATTATGTCAATGTCTGAGTATGTGACTGTCTGTCAGCATGCTGTATGGTGGTGATTATGATGGATGGAGAAAAATAAAACAAAAGCTCTCTCTGCTGCTCACCCAAGTTTCTTCCCTGCGGCATGTGACCTGTAGATGTCGCAGGTGTGGAGTGGACCCTTCTGGCCGGCCGCATCGCACAGGGCCTTGTGGAACTGGAACTGGATGACGAAGCTCACAAAGTACCTGTTTCCAAGACAACCACACAGCACTACGGGTTAAAATCCATTAGCCATTAGCGTCCTGTCAGAGGCCAAATGGTAGAAGCGAGAAGCGATCAGGAGGCCAACTACACCTAATTAACGTAAACCAAGACTAATTGACTGAATATGTAAAGTAGCTATAATAGCTGATTAATGAAATAAAATAAATGAAAACAGTTGAGAATACAGAACTGAGGCATCATTCCACTACCAATATTGGCAGAAAGTTGTGTTCATTTGAAGTGATTGTTCTAAACAGATCCATGATGAGATCTCAACTAAGCACATAGAAGTTATACCTGAGTTCCTACAGCCCCCTGACTCAGATCACCTTTTATGAGCTTTGTGTCCATTTCTTTTTAATGAATACTTTCTCTTTTAATATGGGCTACTTTTTCTGAATGAAAAGGACTTTTAATAAGTATAATCTTATTATTGTTGTTAGTAGTAGTAGTAGTAAGTGAAAGTGAAAGTGATCTCCATTTGTCATTGTGATCACACAGCACACCACAGCACACAATGCACCCAATGAAATTCAGTCTCTGCTTTTAACCCATCACACGTGTGAGCAGGAGGGCAGCTCGACAGGCGCCCCGGGGAGCAGTGTGTGGGGATAGTAACATGCTCGTAGTATTAGTAGTAGTATACCTGACGTAGGGCACGTTGGCTGGGATGTGGAACTTGGCACCAGGGTCAAAGTCCTCCTCAGTACGGGAAACAGGGGGACACAGTCCCTGATACTTCAGCCTGAGAAGAGACAGGAGGATTACAAAACGTAAATTAAAGGTGACAATTCATACAAGACACCAAGATCAGAGGCATGTTGTAGTGTAGCTTGTCATTGTGTGTGCGTGTGTGCGTGCGTGCGTGCATGTGTGTATGTGTGTGTGTGTGTGTGTGTGTGTGTGTTGTGTGAATGCGTGCATGTCTGTGTGTGCATACATGTGTACATACAGGACACATACAAATTACACAGCTGTGCCCTTACCGTATTGTACAGTCCTGTACAGCACTCTAAAATCACAGTGAATAGCAGCATCTAAAAACCACACTTACTGTACTGTATGTAAAAGCCTCACCTCATGTTCCACCACTCCTTGTTGTAGTCCTGCTCAGAGATACGTCCATCAAACACCTTCCACCTCCACTGGTCCATCAGGTAGCCGAAGGGCAGGAACGCAATCTTATCCAGAGCGATGCTCATCAGGTAGTTAATGGTGCTCTCTGTGGACCAAAAAAGTAAAGTTATTGTTTCATCATGAGGTCTATCACCTTACTTTGTGTGTGTGTATTTGTGTAATTAACATCAAGCATGAAGTGTAATTAAAACATCAAAAATGAACTAATTTCCTAAAATTCTGTCCATAAACCTGTCCATAAAGAATGGAAGGGCAATTTGTCTGAGAATTAACAAGGTGTATATATACTGCATATTGTCTGTATACAAGGTACTGTATATACTGTATACATTGCAATATATTGGTGTATTTTTAACTGCATTTTTCTCAAAAGTCACCTACATCTTATTACTTATTACTTGAGTAATGATATTTAGTGTGAAGCCGATATTTTCTATTAAGTTCTTAACTCATGAAGTTCACCACACCATGTGCCCTGGAAAAAAAAAGAAAAGAAAACTCACCGTGGTTTTCCTCCACTGTCTCCAGCAAGCCGATCTCCTTGAGATGTTTGGGCGTGGCCACAGACAAGGCCATGACATCACCGATGGCCTCGTGGAAGCCCGGGTTGGCGCCATCGCGGAAGGAGACGGGCTGGTCCTTGTACTGCAGGAAGTACTGCACGTGGCCCATCTCGTGGTGCACGGTGATGAGGTCATCCATGTTTATCACCGTGCACTGCTTGATCCTGGCCAATGGAAGAGGGAGTTAAGAGAGGTCAGAGGTCACCGGTGAAGAAAGGAAGTCAGATAAACAGGAAGTGGAAATAGTTGAAGAAGTGAAGAGTTCACAACATATTTTTCTATATTCTTTTTTTTTCAAAAGACTATGTTAATTACTTAGCATCAGCATAGTCAATATAACTTCATTTTTAATGACAGAGCTGGAATCAGAGCAGTGACCCTCCGCTTACTAACTGCTCCATTACCTCCTGAGCCACTGTCACTGCAAAGGGACTTAAATGGCCACTTCTATCTGTTGGTGCTACTGGACTGCAAGAAATGTCTTGTGTTTTTTGTTGCCAAACTGTTGAAGCACTTTGAGCTGCATCTGGTATGAACTGTGCTATGCAAGTATATTATTATTATTATTATTATTATTATTATTATTATCATATCTGATCATTTGCTTCTTGTGACTCTTACTTCTGCATGCTAGTAATTCTATTCTGTTATTACTACTAACAGTATTACTACTACTTCCTGTTCTTTACGTCCTCTGTCATTTCCTGGTTATTTCTCTGTTCTAACAGTTCCTTCCTACTTCCTGTTCATTACTTCCTGTACCTGAAGTCCTTGCGGTTGTAGAAATCCCAGGCAGAGGCGTGACACACCACCTCCCGGCCATCCGTGGGTTTCTCCAACATGGACTTGGCCCAGAACTCTGGGGGCATCTCAATTAGGCCGAGAGACTTGAAGAACCGGTCCGACTCTTCAAACATTATTTTAGCGGTCCAGTTCTGACAAACACATATTGGCACAGTTAAGCACAGCTAGCAGAGTAAACAGTGTTAATTGGAATTCGTATAGTTTGCACTATTAGCAGTTTTGTTGGGTTTAATCAGTCATGTTTCATTTCTTTAATGCAGTATACTACAATACAAGAAACTATATACTACATAGTACAGTATGATACACAAAGATACAATTTTTGATAGATAATTTGTCCACTTATTATATTATACCATTGATGCCGGTGTTAGCTAAACTTAACTAGCATTCCCAGCAATGAAGACCATCAACATCATATAGGACATACATTGTCCCTTTTTATCTGACTGATAATTAACAAAGTGTAGCTTACAGGTCAGCTTACATGGCTTGGTTATTTTTGCTTGTACATTATTACTACAGGAACTAATGCTTACAAAGCATATGCACTACACTAATCATCTATGCATCTTATGGGTATCTCAGAAATACTTCTGAAGATGATTATTATTAGCATTAATATTATATGCATTATTGGGACGTTACACTAATATTATAATGATGTTATGTTAATCCTAGGACTAAGATCAACTACATGGATTACAGAAATGTAATTGCATTTACAGACTGAAACTATATGTGCCGTGTGTGTGTGTGTGTGTGTGTGTGTGTGTGTGTGTGTGTGTGTGTGTGTGTGTGTGTGTGTGTGTGGCATGTTGTGTGTTTGTGTGTTACCTTAGCTATCATGGCAGGAGTGGCGTCCACTTGTGTAGCATCAGGGAAGGGAATCGCCAGGTCCATGATACCCGACCATGTCTGTGCCCACATGTTGCCTATGTGTGTATACACACACACACACACACACACACACACACACACACACACACACACACACACACACACACACATATGAATGTATGCAAACACAGACACACACACAAACACACACACACACACATATGAATGTATGCAAACACACACACACACACACACACACACACACACACACACACACACACACACACACACACACACGCACACACACATACACACATACACACATACACACACACACACACACACACGGTGTCGCGCAGGCACACACACACACACGCACACACACATACGCTTTCATGCGCGCACACACACAGCCACACACACACGCTCTTGTGCACGCACATACACATATATACACATGCACACACAAACACACACACACACACACACACACACACACACACACACACACACACACACACATACACACACACACACACACACACACACACAGTAGGCACCTCATTTTCATTTAGCACAACTGCCAAGTATAACCCCCCACTCCTCTTCACCCTCCTCCCCCAACATAGTCCCTTTGAATTTTGTGCCAGTCCGTTACAAGTCATAAATGGTTGGCAAACACACACACACACACACACACACATACACACAGTCCCACTTAGTCTTTTTATGAAGAAAATGAACTCCCACAGGCGGTTTTGAGAGTGAGTCAGTGAGAGTCTCTGAATGTTAATATGTCTGCTCAGCCAAGCAGGACTAAACTCTGGGCTCAGGCTGTGTCCACTGACCAAGGATAACACACAGCCAGAACTGATACTGACATTACACTGTGTGTGTGTGTGTGTGTGTGTGTGTGTGTGTGTGTGTGTGTGTGTGTGTGTGTGTGTTTGTGTGTGTTTATGTGTATGTATTTGTGTGTGCTTGTGTGCTTGTGTGTGTATATGTGTGTGTGTACATGTGTGTGTGTGTGTGCGTGTGCACGTGCATGCATGTGTGTGCACGTGCATGCATGTGTGTGTGTGTGTCTGTTTTTTCTTTTTTTCACCACTCCCACCCTACTATGCCCCAACCACCACCCAATCCCATGATTCTCTTACCCAGTAGATGGGCAGGAATGGGCCCTTTCAGGTTGATGTACTTGTCGCCGTACTTCTTGTAGAGGGCCCGGCGCACGTAGGCGTGCACGTTGAGGTACAAGGGTTCCAGCTCTTTCCATAGCCGCTCCAGGTCCTGCTCAAACGTCGGCGTCTCGTACAGGGAACGCCAGAACGCCCCATTATCGGTGTGATCTGCAAAGGGAGAGAAAGTAAGGAGGTCAAGAGGTCAAGGCTACTGGCGTATTAGCCTTAAACTAATGATTACTCGTGATTACCTGGCTGTCTATTTTCTCCCATGCGTATGTTTTAGACAAACAATCACAAATTTCAGTGCATGTCCTACTCTACCCAGTATGTCTACTGTATGCATGTGACAATAAACCATCCTTGTATCCTATGTGTTGATAATACTTTGTTGGGTTAAATCTTAAGAGAGCACTCTAAATGTGGCTGCAAAAAAAAAAGACTTAAGATATATAAGATATAATATTTATATTTATATTTATATTTTTACCATCCATTTTTTTTTTATTATTATTATTTTTTTTACAGCCACGTCTGGAGTTTTCTCTATACGCGCAGTAAAAACTGCACCGTTTCAGCAGCACAGATCTATTCTGACTTACCCCCCACTGCCATCTAGTGGCCAAACAGTGCATCCAAACAACTTGCCATTGAGAAAGAATGCCAACAGAAGTTTTTTTGTTTTGTTTTTTTTACAGTAAAATGACAGTGAGTGCCTACCATTAGGATTACCCATCCAAAAAATGGGGGGGTGTAGTAGATATAAAGATACCTTTTATTTTTTGTCTCTTTGGGGGGTGGGGGGGGGGGTGGGGGGGTACTGTACCCCCAGTAATACAAATAGTAATACAAGTATAATACAAGTAATACAAGTGGGGCAGCTGTGGCCTAGTGGTTAGGGAGTTGGTCTTGGGATTGGAGGGTTCAAATCCCATCCTACTACCCATGGTTGAGATGCCCTTGAGCAAAGCATCTAACCCCACACTGCTCCAGGGACTGTAACTAAAACCCTTGTAAATACCTGTAAAAAGTCGCTCTGGATAAGAGCGTCAGCTAAGTGTAATGTAATGTAATGTAATGTAAAGTAATTGAAACTATGCCTACTGTTTGCCCTGGCGGCCTCGTTGGCGATCTCCACGTATTTCTTGTAGTCTGCCCGGAGTGCGCGGCCAGACGCGTTCCTCCAGCCCTGCCAGGCGAACAGCAGCTCCTTGTAGTCCCGCGACTCGGCCATGATCTTATTGAGGTCTACGACAGAAGAGGTACAAAGAGCACAGTCATGAGCTTCTCTCTCTCTCTCTCTCTCTCTCTTTGTGTGTGTGTAATTGTGTCTGTGTCTGTGTTTGTGTGTGTGTGTGTGTGTGTGTGTGTTTCAGTGGCTTTGCTTTGTGCGTGCGTGTATTCCTGTTTGTGAATGTGAAAGTGTGTGTGTTTGTGTGTGTGTGTGTGTGTGTGTGTGTGTGTGTGTGTGTGTGTGTGTGCACGTACTGTATGTGTGTTTCAGTGTGTGTGTGTGTGTGTGTGTGTGTGTGTGTGTGTGTGTGTGTGTGTTGTCATTCACACCTGGGTCCAGAGGATGGCAGGTGCCACCGTTAGGTCTGCAGACTTTGGCCACGCTGTAGGTGGTCTCCATGCGAGACAGCAGCGTGTTGTACTGCAGAGGGGGAGAGAGGGACACAACAACACAGATGTGAGAACTACTAAACACACCTGCAGATGCAAATGCATGCATAGGCAAGACACAGAGGGTGTGTTTGTAAATTGCCAATCCGGTGAGCACTTTCAAGCCGCATGCCAAGTTTGAAAGCTGTATTTAAAACATCCTTAGCACTTCAGTTTGAGACAGATAGATAGATAGATAGATAGATAGATAGATAGATAGATAGATAGATAGATAGATAGATAGATAGGCAGACAGATAGATAGATAGATAGATAGATAGACAGACAGACTGTTTTTGCAGCAAAGACTGAGAGCAGTCATCCCACCCGGCCTCGAACCCGGGTCTCCGGGGAAACAAACATGCCCTCTGACTGCAACACCAAACAGCCATGCTCTTTGGAACGGCAGTCAGAACACATCCTCAACCATAGTGACTCCACCACAATCCTCTGGACAAGTCAGAGAACCGCATGAATGAAGCCCTGGTCAGCTGCTATAGATTCATTTAGTTGCAATAGCTTGTAAATATTATAATATGCACATTTCTGCATCTTCTTTTATAAAGTATTTATATTGTATGATGTGTTATATTACATTACACTTAGCTGATGCTCTTATCCAGAGTGACTTACAGTTATTTAGGTACAGGGCTTCAGACTCAGTTAGAGTCCCTGTTACAATGTCAGGGTTAGATGCCTTGCTCAAGGGCACTTCAGCCATAAGATGAGGGTGCAGGAAAGCACTAGTTATTTACTCCCACAACCCCATTCTTCCTACTGGGACGGGATTCGAACCTCCGATCCCAAGACCAGCTCTCTATCCACTACTAGACCACAGCTGGCCCGTATGTTCACGTGTCTGTAATAAAGCTTTATGCGTATAATCTTACCTCCTCCAGTTTCTCTTTTGGTAATGCCGCCCTCTCCAGGTCACTGAGCTTCTTAATGATCCTCTTCACGGCAGGGTCCTGGAAATCTGCAGTGTTGTACTTGCGAGCGATTTCTCCATAGTTCTTTGTGTGGTTAGCCATCTCCAGGTTCTTCTGGAGCTACATACGGTACAAGAAACAAGGAATCGTCGACATTAGGACAGAACTGTCATCCATCCATACTCCTTCTGGGGTATCTGAGTAGTTCTGCATCAGTAGAAAGCTATGGTGCTACAGCACCCATCCTTACAAAAATATTTCTGTTCATATTTTGAGGTTGTTTCTTTACATACTGTATCTTGGTAAGCAGTAAGTCTCTCTTTCTTTGTATCTCTCTGTCTGTCTTTGTCTCTGCCTGCCTGCCTCTCTCTCTCTCTCTCTCTCTCTCTCTCTCTCTCTCTCTCTGTATGTTTTAGTGTTTGGATGTGTGTGTCTGTGACTAGAGTGTACATGCCTAAATGTGCGTGTGTGTGTGTACGTGTGTGTGTGTGCATGTGTGTGCGTGCGTGTATGTGTGTGTGTGTGTGTGTGTGTGCAGTGCTTAGGTGCTCACCATATTCTGCTGGTTCTCCTCGTTGATGTCGGTGTTGTAGGACCAGGACGCCTCTGTGTAGGCATTCCACACTCCTTCTGCCGTGTCATTGTACTGTCCCAGGAAGCGCTTGGCCTCAGCCTCGTCCGATATGATGTCTGAGCAGAAGGGGAGCACAGACCAAGATTACATTACATTCTCTTTTTATTCTGCCCCATGTGGCAGTGTTGCAGGTGTGTGTGACAGGTGTGCATATGATGTGTTATAATGTGACCAATCATGCGACAGCAGAAGTGACTAGATGTGTCCTAGATGCCTGCTACACAACGCCGCATGTTGCAGCATGACGTATTGAACAAATGTGTGTCCACGTCCTATTTTTATTTCCACCTGTGTTGCTTGCGTTAAAAAGAGTCAATGCAATAGGGTCAGCTGGTTAAATTGAGGGGGCACTACGGCAGATGTAACAGTAAGGCAAATGTAACAATTTTAGTGTAAACACAGTTGTTTTTTTTTAAAACCTAAACTATCTGTTTAATTATATTTTAGAAATATTGGACACTTGGGGACACTTTGTAAGAAGTGCTCAACCCTAACCTTATCTCATGGACTTGTTAGGAGTCTTATAGTGCATTCCATTTACAGTCAGAACGCTGAGTAGTTTCTGAGTAGTTGTATAAGTTCAAAAGCAGGAAGTGACGTCATCAGCACCACCGAGTCTCAGACGTCCGAACTATAAAGTCGGGACAGCATAGAGGACCCCGAGGTCACACAAAGATGGCTGCGCAGTTCAAGCACATTGAGTGAATGCTACCATATTTCCAATTTTTACATTTGTCATGATGTTTGGTGTTGTCATCAGCCTTGCACAAAAATCAGTGTTGTTTAAGTCGATATTACGTACTATCACAGTCACGTTATTCATGGAATACAGTGTTATGTCGTTTATCAAGTGTCAATCCAAGTTTTGCAAATGGACTGCATCCAACTTGGTTTTTATTGTGTTTTTAGTGGATGTGACGTCAGTCTGAGTTCCAAATGGACAAATGGAATGCATCATTAATGTACAAATGCCTCGTAGACAACACTGGACACACTAACACAGGACTGAAATAGTCTATAGCTGGTCGTGTGTACACTTGTTCTATCACTGTGCCTGCCTCTATGTTGACTCTCTGAACCTTACAAGCATAACACACACTTTAGCGAGTTCATTATGTTTGAAAACAACAGCACACATCATAAATTATTATTTTTTGAAACAACAACAAATTGACCTCTGTACGTTTTCATGTTGACACAACTGAACTGAGGACATTCCCAGCGCCACCCTAAAAGTGCACAAGTCTTTAAACCCATCCTGTTGTAAGAAGTTGGAATTTCCTACTAAGTGGTCTTCTGTGTTTTTTTTTTGTAACTAATGAAGCAAAGTCTAGCCAATGAAAACAGTTTGGAGAATGGCAACAAAGCAAGAGGTGTTATCTGACCCATCAGTTGGCAAACACAAATCTTCACCAACAAGAAGCTAATAGATGATAAATGACTACATTTTTGGCCAGTATTTAAGTCTGTATACTGTACACGTCCTGTAAAACAGCTTTCCATTGTGTTAGCTGACATTACAACAACATGTCTGTATTTTAAAATATTGTTGCTTCTAATGCAAATTCCTACAATGGCTATAGTATGTCTATGTGCGTCTTTTGATCAATTTGACCCAAAATTACTGTACATTGATCTGGATGACCACATGTTGGACTAAGGAGCACACTGAAATGGAAGCATTTCAACTAGAATTGTACACGAACATTCTATAGCTCTCATAGACCTTTATGTAAAAATCCCTCAGAGTATTTGTTACATCAACTCTTAATTTTGCAAATGACTAATCACGTGTGGGCTGTACTATCTGTCAAGGTTTTTCTCTTGATCCTTGTTGGGATCATTGTAGCACACTGTTACAGATCCTCAACTCTGTGTGGTGACCAATGCATGGGCTAACTGGCTGCAGTGGTGTTGCTGATTGGCACCTGAGCAGCTCATACCTGCTGGCATTACTGAGTGTTTAAATACTGTAGTTGGGCTTTGCTCTTGTCAGGAGAGCGGTCACTTTAACACGACAGTATTAACTTGTACATCAACTCTTTTCTGATGTACAGTAAAGGCATGTATAGGCTGTGAACTCCCATATGAATGTGACCTTCCCATTGCAAAACAAGACAGCATATGTGTGCAATAGGCTCAATCAGGCACAATCTTTTTCCAATATACAATATATTTTAATAAACACCACATTCTCTTTAAATCGTCTCAATATGGTTATTTTTTATTGTTGTTAGTAGTGGTGTGTGTGTGTGTGTGTGTGTGTGTGTGTGTGTGTGTGTGTGTGTGTGTGTGTGTGTGTGTGTGTGTGTCTATGATAACCGATAACCCCCATCTTACCAATGTCTTCGGGATAGTTCACTGGTATTGGGGGAACCCAGTCCGCCTCAGACCAGCCGAGGGTCTCGTTCACGTTCTGCTTCTTCAGCCATGTCATGATGGGCTCGAAGTACCTAATCAATGAGCTGGCATTCATCTTGTTGGTGCCAATTGCTTCCTGCAGAACCTCTGTCCAAGGCCTGGAGGAACCGGCCTTAAGAACTTTCCTGTGTACACAGAAAGGGAGACAGTGACTTCTTTTCTAACCCTGGAGGACGGGGCTGTTTTGGACAGTTTTTTTTTTTTTTTTTTTCAAATGACCATGGAGGTCATACCCTTGTTTGGCACATAGGCACACAATTATGACATCACCAGAAACAGAATTAAATTAGCTTTAATTTGCTCGTGGTAGCTTTAGTGGTAGAGGAAATGTAATCATTTAAAAGTGGTCCAGGGCCCATATTCACAAAAAAAAATTTAACTTAAGGTTAGGAGTACTCCTAAATCAGACAAAAAAAAATGTATGTAAGAGTTGTTTCCTAAAAAGTAATTCATAAAGCCTCTGTGACCTACCTTTACTCAGGAAAAATCGACAACTCTTAAGATAAGACAAAAGCTCCATTACTACGGCCTGAAGCACGAGCCTGCTTGCATTTCCCAGTCAAAATAAGTGAAATATAGGGAAACGGTCAATGATTGAAATTTTTATGCAGCTCTGAGAAATCTCAGTGGTGGCAGCAAAATGGAATTCTGTAATAAGCACAAGCTCTGGCCAGGCCAGAATTCTATTCTGCTGTCACCACTGAGGAAAATATTTCTATTGACATCTTCAATGTTTAATGACCTCTTAATAATTTACAATTCAGATCTATAGTTTGAAATTCTTGGCTGTGTTTTTGTAAAAAAAAAAAAAAATGTTTGTTTTTTTTTTTCGAAAATACCCTCACATTTTAGATGTCTTTCATTCACTTTCAGAGTGGTGTCCAAGAAAAAATAACCTTGTATCAAACACTCTTGAATGTCAGCTTTCCAATGAATATATTTGTTAACAATAAAAGGGAGAGATTTGGTGCAGCACGGGAGTCTTCTTTTTTACTTTTATTTTATAGGTGCAAAACAAAAACTAACGTTTCGACGCCATGCGTCTTCATCAGAGTCCATGATATATATTTGTTACTCTCTATCATTTTTGCATTCTAAGGTTAGCATTTAAAGCATTTAAAATGTGTACCATATTTTTTAGCCTACCCTGTACCATTTTGTTTGTCTTGCTTTATTTATGGCTTTATTTGA
>CM059287.1:13318114-13328114 GCA_030347295.1 Setipinna tenuifilis | reverse complement strand
GGACTATTCTTTCCAGCCACTTTGTGTGTTTTGTGTGTGTTTGTGTGTGTTTGTGTGTGTGTGTGTGTGTGTGTGTGTGTGTGTGTGTGTGTGTACCCGCGCACATACTGTAGCAGGCAGGTCCTACCTGAAGTCCTTGCGATTGTAGAAGTCCCAGGCTGAGGCATGACACACCACCTCTCTCCCCTCTGGTTTCTCCAACATGGACCCATCCCAGAACTCCTGAGGCATCTCCTTAAGCCCCAGAGATGTGAAGAACTCCTCCGCCACCCTGAACATGTGAGTGGCATTGTAGTTCTGTGGGGACCGAGGTAGGGAAATAAAAAAGAGGCTTCTTTGTTCATAGTTTATGTTTTACCTTCTTCAAATACATTTCGGAACAAAAAAAAACCCCCACAGGCCTACATTAATGTCCCAGGGGAGTTAGCCGTTCTTCTCATAAAGTTTTTTTTTTTAATAGCATGGTTGAAGTTGACGTTTGTGTGTCTACCATGCTCATTGTGGTGAATAGTGGCCTTGTTAAAAATAGTCTAAAAAAACCCTTAATGATATACTATTGCAGACCTACTGGTGTTTTTATTGTCATACTGTCTCATCTATTTCTGTCTGACAACAGCCAGACCTACAGGGTTGACGCATACACATGCTTAAACATTACTGTGAGCAATACACTGTCATTTTGTTTAATACAAAAAGAGGCTTAAACATTTCTTGGCGCCCTCCACATGGGGCGGCTCTATTCCGATCTCCTGCCGCAGTCTGGAATACTGGGAATACTGGGAGGGTGGCGTACCTGAGCACGCATCTCGTCAGTTACATCGATGTTGGGTTTTGCGGGGAAGGGGATCATCATGTCGTAGATGTTGTTCCAGGTCTGAGCCCACATGTTGCCTACAGAGACACAGGAGAACTTGGAAGTTCAGCAAGCAGGCCATTCAGCCAGCTCTGGCAGATGACCAGCTAGCAGATGGTATGCTTTACTAAGCCTGGGCCCCGCCCATACTGCCTCTGACACTACATTGAATTTCAAGTACAAGTCAGTCTGGCCAACCGGCATATTCTTTGCTGTTTCTTTGCCTGAAAAATCGGGCACCAATGAAAAACGAACGCTACGCATTTGTCATCGGAGTCACTGGTCTGATTGGTTGTAGCTCTGTCCAGTAGTAAGAAGAGGCATTTGAAACACAGCCATTTGAGGGATGGCACACAGGCAAGTTGACTGAAAGATTAAACTTACATCTTTGGCTAAAAACAGCAGAGATGGCAAAAAGCATACAAATTGTCTCATTTTTTAACATTTGAGGTTTTGGTGACAAATCAATCAATCAATCAATCAATCAATCAATCAATCAATCTATCTATCTATCTATCTATCTATCTATCTATCTATCTATCTATCTATCTATCTTAAAGAAGAAATAAAATAAAAAACAGCTGAGCAGTAACAAAGTGAGATATGAATGATAATATGTGACAAAATTCAACGGAGAGTCGGTTCATCAACAGCAGGCAGTCACAGGCTGCTTTGTCCTGCTTGTGTGTTTATACAGTAAAAGTGACAGTGAAACATCTGTCTCTGACATCAAAACCAAAACCCCATCAATGATTTTTGATGACACAAAAAAGAGTTGATTGGTGACTAGAGTTGGTTTGGTTATATCATGCCACTGGGTGCCATCATACCCAGTAGATGTGCAGGGATGGGCCCCTTGAGGTTGATGTATGTGGGGCCGTAGAAGTTGTAGAGCTTCCTTCTGACAAAGGCATGGAGGTTGTCATAGAGTGGCTTAACGGTTTCAAAAAGCTCCTTTAGGTCTTGCTCAAAGGTTTCGCTTTCGTACCCCGAACGCCAGTCTTCACCACTGTCTGCAAAGCCTGGAGAAGGACAAATTCATCCCAGTTAATGTTAAGGTACTGTATGTCCCACTCGCTCCTGCCATTTCCCCACTCTTACTTCTGCAAATATTCTTGGACCAATTGAAATGAATTAAGAGAGTTAACCAATCCCCTCTGATAGGTACCAAGTGCCAAGCTACTAAGGTAACTTCTACATCCTGTTATTTCAAGGACATTGTATTGGGTTGAAAGGCATCAAGGAATTACTACAATGTTTTGTATTCAAATTGTGCAGTATAGAATGGAATGAAAGGTCATATATAGGACAACCAGTTCACCTATGCTGCAAGGTCATTGTTTTGCTAGTTCCTATAATGTTCTTGTTGTATGGACACAAGAAGTTTCCCACTGATAATGTCAACTGTCTCAGTAAAAATATTCAGTAGTCAAAATATCAGTGGGACAGTGTCCAAATACCATCACTCCATAACAAGTGCCTGGCAACCTTGCTCAAAATGGCTTCCTTTTTTTAATGTAGTAATCTTAAGCGCGCTGTCCTCACCGTCCGCCTGGGAAGCCTTGTTGCTGAGCGTCACAAATTCAGGGTAGAGCTTCCTGAGCGGCACCCCGGAGGCATTGTGCCACCCCTCCCACGCCAGCAGCAACTTCCTGTAGCTCCGGGACTTAGCCATCACCTCTGTGATTTCTGGAAATGATAAAATGGTGAGAGGGTGGGGTTGGAGTAAACACTTTGTTACCGTCAATTATACGCAAGAGACCTTTTGAATCATCTTCTTTTTTTTCTAAGGTACAGCTACTCCAGGAGCACCAAAAGACATATGGTTGGCTAAGATAATGTCTGGCCATCTGTGTGAAACAATCCCTGTAACAGCTTACATGAGAACCTATGTGGTGTGTTGTTTTGGTACTGTACCTGATATTATAAGTCTACCACAGTACCCAGTTTGTTGTTTTGTACCATGAAAGATCTACTCCTTGCCACAACTTACTTTCAGAATATTTTGGGTTTGTGAGAGAAAAGTACCTGTGACCCATTTGGTGTAAAATCGCATGAATCAAATGATTCACAGTTAGCTATATTTCAGGGTAACATACAGTTAAATTACAATCAAATTATATGGCACATATTCCACGTTTACCTGATTGGGATTACCGGACTAGTGGTATGAAAATAATTAAATTAGAACAGAATAGTTTTCAGTTTGTGACAGCAAATTCAAAGATTTTGCAGAGGTCATACTAGGTAACGTTCAGTACAATAGCGGGTGTAAGCAGGAAATAAGTCATGTAATAATTTATGTGTCAGCACAGGTAGTGCTTGTCACCATGAAAGGATTTTGCAGCGTCCACACAGTTGAGTGGAGTTAAGTGTGAAGAGAATTGTCGTGGTTACCATTCATAAGTGCATGGTGGAATGCATATGTTTGAGATCTACTTCAAAGGTAGCCAGTTATACAAAAGTTAATTCCCACCTCAACTGCCAATCAGAAAAAGAATTCTATTGTTAATGGAGATAAGAGGAAGTGACAAGAGTAAATAAACCAGCTGAACTGTCAGAAAGAAAGGTATGTGGTGAGGCTGTGTGACGAAGTTCAGCAGAAAGTTGGTTAATCAACAACAGGCCTGTCACATATCCCCAATGATTAGATTTACTTCACTAGTGGAATAACACATAATGTGCTACAATTTAGGGTTGTAGAAAAGGGGGACAGAAACCACTCCACCCCACACGGCTTTTAATCTGGGTCTCTGGGGTCCCAAACATGCACTCTCACCGCAGCAACACCAAAGAGCCAGGCTCTTTGGAACGGCAGTCAGAGCACATCCTTAACGCTAGTGATGGCACTCCATCACAAGAGTATTTGGTCCCTGGGTACTGTTCTTCCCTTCGTATCTCATGCCTGGTTTTGTGTCTACATGCCATGTGTTTTTGTCCAGCTATCTATTACTGTACATAACGCTGCTGTTTTCTTGCTACCCTGCAACACACCATGTCAGAAATGGTTCTCCTGGTGCTTACGGTGGGAGTCAGATTTCGCTGAAGAGGCACATCATCCAGCTTACACGACCCTTCAAAAACAAAGGAAGGGCTGGACGAAAAACAGGGAATTCTTCACGGGCCAAAGTGCCTTCTGCTATCCCGAACAGTTACATGACTAACGGCAAATACACACGCCGGACAGACAATGCTATACATATTTGTAGGATGATTGCAGAGTCAAGGAAACAAGGGGAAGATGGCGGAAGACTGGGGGGATGGCCCAGCGGCGGGGAGTGTGTGGTGTTTTTACAGGCTATCGGAGGATGCAACCCGGAACTCTGAACGAGGAGTTTGTTGTCACAGCATGAGCTAACACAGCACATCCTGGGTAGGTTTGAGAGGGGAAAGTGTGTCACAGAGTGCATGCATATGTGTAAGAAAGAGTGCTTGGGTGTGTGTGTGTGTGTATGTGTATGCATGTGTATGTGTGCCTGTGTGTGTGTGTAAATGTTTATGTGTGTGTGTGTGTATGTGCATGTGTGTGTGTGTGTGTGGGGGGGGGGGGGGGGGGCATGCAAATGTCATACTAAATTATTAAAAGTGTATGCACATACTAGAATAGACAGGTGTGTGAATGTGTATGTGTGTGTGTGTGTGTGTGTGTGTGTGGCCTATGGCAGAATTACACTAAGAGTCTAGAGTCTGTGCTCATCAGAGTAAAGTGTGTTCTTCATTTTTCTAGTTGGACATTTTGTTTATCCTAAAAGTACAAGACTGTGGAGTCCAAAGGAAGTGACTGTTCAAGTCTAGAATAAACAGTTTGCATCCAACAATCACCACTCCACCACTCATCTCATCAACAAAGTCCTCATCCAGTAAAGTGACTCATATAAATGATATCATCTGTAAAGGAGACCACAATAGACTTCTCAAGGGAGTTGAAATTAAGACACACATACATGTATCTGTTCTAAGTTCAGTAGATTAGCCTCTTAGCCTCTTTCACTAGCCTCTTTCACATTGTTTCACTTTGTGAAAGCGTCTGAAACCTCATTTGTTCGCTCCATGGTGGGCGGATATTTACTGCTTTAAACGATTACTACTAGGTACCGCTAGGTACATTAAACTTTTACCAAAACCCATAGGAAGTAGGTCAATAACGTCTTTATAGTAGGCCAATAACATCTCTCAAGCATTCTTCTTGTTCTGGCTCGTTCTTGTCCTCAATTTGAAAGCGAGTTCAACATCATCGTTTTCAGCCCTCCGTTCCTTTTCAGAGACGGAGCAAACCGAAACTTAAGTTTACTGTATGCTCCCTGACGCAATTGCTGCAGGTAAATAAAATTTAACAAAAGCAGTAGTCGGCGCTAGCCTGGCTATAGTTTTTGCGCTTCTCAAACTCTAGTCTCCAACTTAGTCTCTTTACTCTCAGCTCTCACTCAAACGTTAATGAGCTAGTTGCATGTTTTTTTTTTTCTCTGACACAAAGTTTGGCAGAAATTGCACAGCTGAGTCTAAGGCCTGTTCAGCGTTGGGGCCTCTGGTGTTGGCATTAAGGGAAAAACCACGTCGGTGGTTTGCCTCATATGGCATCTCTTCAAATGTGGCCACCCTTTTCTTGTGGTGTCACACAGGGTTTGATTCAGGGTCCCCATTCTGTTCCTATACTCTAGCTACTGTCTCGTGGCCAAATCTTCAGGAAGCTTGAAATGTCTTTGCAGATGGTCCCCTGAGATTTATCAGCCTCTTAGTTTTTTTGAGTGTCTTGAGGATGTTAAATAGTTGGGAAACCGCTACCTCAAGCGTTATGAAAACAGCACTATGGTAACTATCTCAACTTTAAACTTTGTGTAACAGCTGGTATCCACACAAACAAAAAAAACCCATACTGTAGCTTACTTAGAAGAAAATAGCCTTCTTCTCTTGTGCCATAACATAACCTGATAGTATCTTATCTTTAAAGAATGGACTTTAAATTGTTAAGCATTTACTGTATGTCAAATCAAGTGGTACTTAAAGGCACTTGATTTGACATACAAGAGACTGTGTGAGAGTGTAGTATAGCCAGAGAGTGGTCTGCTTTTGGCACAGGCCCTGCTGGGCTTTTTCTGTGTGGCAGGGCACATTTCCTCTCCAGCTTAGATCTCTCAACACCCTGTAAACACCCTCTTGGGATATGGGGGGGGGGGGGGGGGGGGGGGGGGGGGGGGGGGGTGGAACATTTGGGCTGGGAATGTGTGTGTTCTTGAACTTTTTGTTTTTGTTTGTTTTGTTTGTTTTTTTTCCTCAGGTTGTTTTTGGCTCTGTTGCGATTTTTTTTTTTTTAGGGGCCCTGAGCCACAGACTGCACTTGTGTCATAGTGCAATTTTGCGGACGCATGAGTAACACATGAGAGACACATATTCTGTCTGTGTGACACATATAGACTCTCACCCACAACATTCATGTGCTGTCGTCATAGTCCTAAGTAAAAAACCTCATCTTTATTAAAGTCAAGTTAAAGGCGGTTAAAAATAGACAAGAATGACTTTCAATGTCCTGATGATTTTTTTTTCTCCAGAAATAACTCTTGCATGCATGCTGTACTGCCACAAAACTCACCAGGTTCGAGATTCCAGGAAACGTCGGGCTTTGGAATGACTTTGGCTGTGGAGTAGATTTTGTCCATCTCACTGAGTAGGGAGTTGTACTGGAATGTAAAAGAAAGAGGAAAAGAGGGATTGAATATCGGAGGTAATGCCCACTTAACAAGGCAAAATGTAATATTTTTTCAAGGTAAATGTTATATTATGTATATATTATTGTACTGTGTGTGTGTGTGTGTGTGTGTGCACGCGTGTGAGAATTGGCCTAAGGTATATTGCCTTAAAGGGCAACATTTATGTTTAAAATTGTTCATGGTCTAAACTAGTGAGGTACACAAGCTTGTCTTTATTTAGTTCAGCTACTGTAAGCTAATTACTTGGCTTGAAAAACAATCCGACCACATTCTATTCACATTTTTCAGACAATACGAAAAAATAATTAAACCAGTGATAATGTATGATTTGAGATGGCAAAAATGGTTTACAATTGAGGTTGGCATGCTGGTCTTTTTTTAGTACACATATTGTAGGTGGTGCTAAAAAAAATGCACTATTATATTTAAATTTGCATTCTGTGACATTTATGTGTTTTTTAAACAATGGACATGGTCTCAGGACACCTCATAAGATATGAGACTTGAATAAGTAATAATAAGCATGCCTAAAAATGTTCAAGGGGGAAGGCCCTTTTAAAAGGACATAACCTTGACCACAACACAATCACCAAACTTTGAAAATAACGATGGAAAGAATGATGGAACACAAGCTAAAAGAAGCGTAAGAGAACAAGGAAATTATAAAAGAGCTGGAAAATTATATCCCCAAGGACAAGTAAAGTGGTATATGTCTGCATTGTGACATACAATAGCTGGCAGCATCTGTTTCTAAACCTTGACCTAAGGCATTTCACAAAGGACTTTGTAACAATGTTTGTCACAACCAACTACATGGGCCGTTGACAAACATCATGTACGTCAATGGATTTCTGTATGTTTGTCATGAAATCTTACGACAACTATGGGCAAGTGGGCTTTTGGTAACTAATCAGGGCTGCCAACTCACACAATCAGCTTGAGAGTCATGAACATGCTCCCACACCTTCCAACACCGATATAACCCTCATTACTTACTTTTAATTACTCTGAGTCTGAAAGTTGGTACCCCTGCTGATGTCGAGGAATGCTTTGCTAACAGATGCGTCAAGCCAAAGGATGCGTCAAGCCTTTTCTGCCCAAGGGACTTTGTGCCACACAGTTGTCATTTTTCCCAGACCATGTTCTTTGCTCAAAAACTCTCAAACTTTCATTCCTCAAATTCTGTAATTCTATTCGTGAAATTCTATACTTTCTATATACTATTGCTAAAACAACATTACTGCTTGCTTCCAGATGCCACCTCACAGTGCCTCACCTTAACTAACCCCCAAAATAGCAGATGGTTTTAACAAGGTAAGGGCTAACATCAGGCCCAAGTCAGGTCCAGATTTAACCCATCCTGAGCGTATAGGTAAACAGTCCCTAGCAGCTACCTGTGAACTGTTACCTCTAGTGGCTAACTGTTAAACTTTCGCCACTAGAGGTAACAGTTCACAGGTAACAGTTGACAGTTAGCAGCTAGCTAGGTTATCTAAAGTGACAGGAAAAAATTACATCAAATCCAGGTTGGCAATTTGCCAGAGGTCAATGCTAATGCAACCCCCCCCCTACCCCCGCAGGTCCTTCGCCTTACCTTTTGTCTGTCACTGGTGAGCAGGTTGGCAGCACCAAGGAGTTTGATCTTCCTGATGAGCTTCACTGTAGTCTGGTCGTTGAAGGTGGCCAGCACTGTTTCATTATAAAGGCTCTTGGCCAACTTACCCCAGACCTCTGTGAAGGCCTGTTCCTCCAAGGAGGCATTCACCTGAAGAAACAGAGGTCACAAGTCATTAGAGGTCAAGGTCAAGGTCATTAGTGGGTAAAGGTCATTTGGTCATTTGTTGGTTGTGGAAGAAGAATGATGGATTTAAAAATGAGATGAATGACAGAGAGGATTGAAGCAGGTGAGTAATCAAGGATCTTTGTTTATACTACATTTGCAATCCAGTATATCTCTAAAAATATACTTAATGAGCTTGATCCAGTGCTGCCACTTTGGATGGTTTAGAATTTTGGACCATTCACAACTTCACTACTATCCCCACAGATTATTTCACAGAGAGCTATTCACACAGGAACCTCACATCTCACACTGCCCTTCCTTTTTAAAAAAAATATGCAAAAAAGTGAGTTCTTTAGACGACGCTAAAAAGTAATATGTGAGCTACATTGGTTTCATGTTTTAGTCGGTCCTTAATTGAAATATAAAAATGAGTTGTATTGGACCAAAGCATTCACTAAAAAACTTTAGATAAACATGTAAGCTCCGCACTAACAAGAGACCTACCAAATTTGTGCTCAGTGGAACGAATGGTTTAAGGGGTTGAACAGACAGAGTGACACAGACAGTGCGTGGAATAGACAGAGTGACACACACAAACACACACAGACGTTCCTTGCTTTTATAGAGAGATAACGTCTGTCTGTAATGCAATCCAATAAACATCTTGCCGTTTAAAACAGTACAGTATTGAACATTTGATACAACACTCTCTAAAATTGCGTCGAAAGGGGAAGAGGGAGCAAGGCAAATTTGTGCCCAGAGGTTTGTGCTCAGATCCATAATTTGGCCCCAACACTGTTAACTGTTCCTTTTTTTGCTGATTTGGCAGCAAAGCTATAGCCTGGTACACTAGCCCCTTTGTACTACACTTGATATCGTACAGAGAGTCTGGCTGTGCTTCCATTGACATGGTTGTCTCAGGCAGCATCTTGCCTGACCAATTAGCAAACAATTTCTTCCTGGAGGTGTAAATTCTGCTGAAGTTTAAACCGATTGGATCTGTCTTTAACCAATTACCAACATTCCCTATGGTTGGTGATTGGCCAGGCAAGATGCTGCCTGAGACAACCATGTCGATAAAACCACAGCACTCCTTTCCTCTCCTTGCACATGCTGAACTTTGACTTTGACCTCTGTGACCTTTTGGTGACTGACCACTGACTGACCTGGTCTTCTTCACAACCTCATCAACTCCTCAAGTGTGCCTCCTGTTCAATATATCTTGTTGTTATTGTCCATGGTCAGATGTATGCTAAGGAACACCACACTCACACATACACACAACACAACACACACACACACACACACACACACACACACACACACACACACACACACACACACACTTACCATAAAGATATCCATTCCCCTGTACTAATACTTACATTACGCCTAGACAATGCAATCCAAACATTTATTTTAAAATACACATGTGCAGTTGCTCACAGACACACACAAATACAAACAATCACACATACACACACAGTCACACATACACACACACATACAAAAACACAAACAAACACACATTTATCTCTGGCCCCTCATGGTCAATGATTAATTATCAGTGAGAAAAAGGGTAGCCAACAAAACAGTTGGGATCAAAGGGTTGAACCTTGACCTCTGACCTTTACCCTTCCTTTTCCCCCCCATGTCAGT
>CM059287.1:13303114-13310614 GCA_030347295.1 Setipinna tenuifilis | reverse complement strand
AATTGAAGTTACGGTCTTTTGCCTTCGCATGACAGTATAGTAGCCGGGGGCCCCCAGGCGGTTGTGGTGGTGCGTTTGGACAAACTAGGCCTCTGATCATCACCTGATAATGCTAACTAGAAGAGGAAAATCTTGATCCTTAGAGTTAAAAAACGCACATCACATATTTGTTTCAACCACTCACAAAACCATCTAACTCTCTAATTAGCAAAATAAGACTTTATTAGCCAGGTGAGGGAGCTAAGCAGTGGAAAGACTTGTTTCATACACTGAGGTGGAGCCAACACAGGTAAGTTAGATGATAAAAGCATCTGTGGTATCTGCACAGGTCGGGCACTTTGTTTTGAAGATAGCGTTGCTCACCTCTGATGATAAGGAACATGCTAGTGTTAAGCTAGTGAGTAAAACTCAAACTCCAACTGATATATGGACACCTAAGGATGGGTGGGGGGTGGGGGAAGAAGGAAAAAAAGGCCATCCTATGCATTTACAACAGTTATTCACACAGACACGTTTCGTTTGGCCAGCACTGTAAAAACAGGTAAAAATGCTCTGAGTGAAGCCTGCTCCTATCCCTTATGAACTTTGATAATGAATAAAAACGGGATTTACTGAGTCGACACATCAGCCCAGCAGACGTGCGGGCTGCACTGGAAACATGGACCTGATGACTCGAACAGTTACTGAGCTAGTGAGTAAAACTTAAACTCCTTCTTTTTACAGCCCCAAATTACAGCAGCTGAAAACAGAGGGTCCAAACTGCATACAAGACATTTACAAGCAGTCACACAGCCAGAGGGTCAGCCTTTACTGCGAAGGTCCACTATCTACAGATTTCTGCTAAACGTTCTGCTCTCTGCTTTGTGAAACACTGCTAAGTAAGCTGTATATTGGATTGTGGCCAAAATCGTTACTGCAATCAAATGATAAAAAAATAACACTGTACAGTGTTTATTCTTCTTCTCGAAGCAAGAGACAAACCACAAAATCACAATTTAAACAGAATTTGTGGGCTGTAAATTAAGTATTAAAATAGAAGTGAAGTAGGTGTCCGCACACTGAGATCTCCACAAACGACTGATTTTATTGGACTAAAAACATAGCACAACGTTTCGACTGACCAGAGTCTTTTCCAGGCATAATGACTGTTATGCCAGAGTATTATTATGCCTGAAGAAGACCATGGTGGGTCGAAATGTTGTGCTTTGATGTTTTTTATCTGATAAAACTAATTATTTGGTTAGATCTCAGTGTGCGGACAGCTACTTCACTTCTTTTCTGATACGTTTTCTGTCCTGCACTTGGCCTCAGTGAGGTGGGATGTGCTTACATCTATTTTTTACTAAACATCAAGTATTAAAATACAATACATGTTCTGTTTGTCAATAAAATCCATATTTCAATTTAACATATTTTCTCTCACCGCTGACATATCAAGGCCATTTTTACAATATTTGCCTTACATTTCTTACATATAGCCCCTTTAAAATGCTGTATGATTAAGATTTGTGTTAAGCAGTTGAGTTCAGTTAAGGTGATGTTTGGCAAATGCCACACAGAGTGATGTTGACCATAATGGACCATCTGTCAAGTGTCTGCATGTGGCTGTCCAAGTTTTACGGGAACTAGAAAAAGCCAGCCAGCCAGCCAGACAGACAGACAGACAGACACACACACAGACAGACAGACAGAAAGACAGACACTTTGCATCATCATCTTACAGGAAACCTCTGTGTCGTCAACTCTTTTATCCATCTACCAGACTTTTCTCTTTCTTCCTGTTGCTTACACTGTAATCTCCCCCCAGTTCTAACTCACGTCAGGTAATAGCATTTGCCAAACCAGTAAGCGTACGAATTAGTGTAAAACTAATGTCCTACATTCAGCAGGGTGACATTCAGACTAACCATGGTTTAAATATTCACCTTTTGGGTTTAGCAGTCGGTCACTGCAACTTAAACATTTGCCCCTGACTGGCAGGCTGGTTGGAATTTTGTCTGCGGGACTTAAAAGCTGTTGTTGATACCACAAGCATGCATCAAACTCTTGCCAGTTTATCTCGCGACCTTCTATTAGGCAGCTGTGGCCTCAGCATCGGAAGGTCACAGGTTCAAATCAGTAGGAAAAAAAATGTGAGTGTGAGTGAATAAGGGAGTGAATAACCAGTGCTCTTCCGCACTCACATCCATGAAGTGCCCTTGAGCAAAGCATCTAACTTCACGTTGCTCCACAGAGGCTGTCCCTGTACTTAATTAATTGAAAAAAAAAACTCTGAATAAGAGTATTGGCTAAATGCAATGTAATGTAAGTTTGTTTACTGTTCTTGAGCAGAAATCGTTTTACATAGACTTGGAGCAAAAAAACATTACCCCTGCTGTAGTAGTTGGCTTCTGCAACTTAAAATCTTCGCGCCTGAGGGCATTAGTAGGTTGGAAGGCTTGAATGAATATGTCATTGCAAGGCTACATGCCAGGTTGCTTCGTTTACTAAGTTACCATCGATTTCTGTTCAAGTGTATTAAACGCACGATCATAAGACCTGTTAGCAACCTGTTCTACCAGCAGGTAATTTTAAGCCCCTG
Organism: Setipinna tenuifilis; assembly: GCA_030347295.1. Classification (NCBI taxonomy): domain Eukaryota; kingdom Metazoa; phylum Chordata; class Actinopteri; order Clupeiformes; family Engraulidae; genus Setipinna; species Setipinna tenuifilis. Next base: position 13,308,033 of record CM059287.1, on the reverse strand, counting down.
TCATGCACACAAACACACAGAGACACACACATGAAACACAAACACCCCCCCCCCCTTACCTGTAGCGCAGAGTTGTGGTCAGTCAAGTTGGTGTTGTAGTTCCAGCTGGCACTGACACTGAAGAAGAAGACCTCTTCGGAAGTGGAGTTGTAGTCACTCAGGAACTGAGCGGCCCCCTCCTCAGTCTGTTCGTAGTTCCCCGGCAACCACTCATCCTTCAGGGCTCCGCAGAGACCCAGCAGGGAGAGCAGACACAGGTACACGGCCCGGCGCATGGTGCCGTTGGTGGAGGTGCTTCTGGAGGTGCTTCTGGAGGTGGTTCTGGTGGTGGTGGAAGTGGGTCTGGAGAATGGTTGTGAAAAAAAAAAAAATACCTGAAGCGTTTTTTTTTTTTCTTTTAAAGTCCTTCCTCAATAACAACAAAAAATGCTGTTCTCTTGAGGTTTGCAAAGTAAAAGGAAAAAAATGAAAAAAAAGGGAAATAAAACTGTATGTGTGTGAGACACACAGAGAGAGAGTGGAGAGACAGTGCAGAGTCTCCTATAAATAGTCCTGTTGCTGCAAGCCCACCTCTTCTCGAAGGTCTCTCATTAAACACTCTCGCGCACTTGCACTTTCGCTCCCTTGCGCAAAAAAACACACATGCACACACACTCACATACACACACAAACACGCGCACACACTGACAGACAGACAGACAGACAAACACACACTCACTCACTCACACACACACACACAAGCACACAGGTGGAGAAGCTGTGCGGAGTAGCTCAAAGTCTGCTTCCCCCTCTCTCTCTATCTCTCTCTCTCTCTCTCGCGCTGCACTCTGTCTCCCGCACTGCTGTCGGGTAGTCTGTGAGCGCCGCACAGTTTGCCAGCAGCTTTTAAGTAGCAGCTTAACCCTGCCTATGCTCCTGCAGGCTGCCCCTCGCCACTCAGTGCTCACAGTAACCACGGCTCTCCTCTCCTCTCCTCTCCTCGCTTCTCCCCTCCCTTGCCCTCCTCTCCTTGCCTCTCCCCTCCTCTCTCCGTCTCTCCCCTCCTCTCCTCTCCTCTCCTCTCCTCTCTCCGTCTCTCCCCTCCCTCGCCCTCCTCCCCTCTCCCCTCCCTCTCTCTTTCCTCTCCTCTCCTCTCCTTGCCTTGCCTCTCCCCTCCCTCTGCTCTCCTCTTTCTGGCTTTCTCGCTCTCTTTCTCTCTTTTCCTCCTTCCTTCCTTCCTTCCTTCCTTCCTTCCTCCTCCCTTCTCCTCCCCTCTCTCTCTCTGTCTTTTTTCCCCTCCCCCCTCTCCTTTTCTTGTGCTCTCTCTCTCTTTCTGCCCCCTTTTTTCTCCTTCTTCCCTCTCCCTGACTCTTTTGCGCTCTCTCTTTCTTTTATTTTTTCTCTATCTTTCCCTCCACCCTCCCACCCCTCTCTCTCCTTCCCTCCACCCTTCCTCTCCCAGGCTCTTTTCCTCCTCCCTCTTTCTTTTCTTCCTCCCTCCCTGTCCCTGGCTATCTTTCTCTCTCTTGCTCTCTCTCTCTCTCTCTCTCTCTCCTATTCTTCAAACTGTACCTCGCTAGCTCCCTCCTGTTCTCTCTCTCTCTCTTTCCCTCTCTCTCTCTCCCTCTCTCCGTCTGTTTTTCGTAACCCCCTTCCTTTCTCACCTTCCACTGCCTTTCCCTACCTTGTTTCCCTCATTTACCCTCTTTTTCCTTTCATTCTCATTCTCCCTTTCATTCTCTGCCTTTTTTTTTAGTCAATTTCCCTCCTTTTCCCTCTCTTTGTGCCTCCCCTTTTTTTCCTCTTTCCTTGCTCTTTCCCTCCTTCCTTCGACTCTCTTTCGCAGGTTTCAGCTGTCTCACCTCTCTCTCTCCCTCTCTCTCTCTTCTGCCTCTCTTTCATGCTGCCTGTCTACTCTTTCTCCTCTACCCCACCCTCTTGCCTTCACTTCTACTTCTTGTCACTGCTGTATGTCCCCTTTGCTTGTCTTCCATTATAATCACTATGGCTCTTCTTTTCCCTTGTCTTTCTCTTTTCTCTTTTCTGTGTTTCTCACTGCTTTCCACCCCTTCTTTCTTTCTGCTCCTCTCTCGCTTCCCTGCTCTTGTTCTGTCTTACACAGGTGTTAGCAAGCGCACACACACACACACACACACACACACACACACACTACCTCTCATATTTTTTTTCTATTTTCTCTCTCTCTCTCTCTCTCTCTCTCTCTCTCTCTCTCTCTCTCTCTCTCTCTCTCTCTCCCACTCCTCCCTCACTCTACCTGTCCTCCTCCTCCCTTTGCCTCCCCCTCTCTCCTCCCCTAAGCTCTGCTGTCTGTTCTCATTGAGCCGGAGATAATGCTCTAATGATCTGAACTGCTCTCTTTGCCCCTCAGCCTCCAGCAGGAACAGGGCTGATGATGTTTTTTTTTCTCAGATAAGCACCACCATAGTCAGTACCTACACCTTCACCATCTGCCCCTCACTACCACCGACACATACCGCACCATCACCACTACCATTACTACCACTACCACCACCACCACCACAATCAGTACCTATGCCTGCAATATCACTTCAACCACCACCTACTCCACCACCTACTTCACCACCCCTTGCCCCTGCCCCACCACCACCACAATCAGTATAACTATCCCCGCCAATACCTCCTACACCACCCCCACCATCACCTACACCACCTCCACCAACATCAGCACTACCTACTCCACCACCACCCCACTCTCAGCAGCAGCCCCATCACCACCACCACCACCTCCAACATCACCTCCACCACCATGACCCCCTACAACAACTACACTACCCCCATCACCACCACTACCACCACCTACACCAGAATCACCTACATCATTATCATTCACACCCTCAACACAACAACAACTACATTACCCCCATCACCACCACCACCATCACCACCACAACGACTACACTACCCCCACTACCACCTACTCCACCACCAACACTACCTACACCTCCCACACCACCAGACAGACCTCCACCATCACCGACAACAACCCCATCTACACAACCATTACCTATGCCACCGTGCTAGTGTAACAGATGCCAGCTAGCACAGCTTGGCGTAGAACGTTAGTAAACCTCCCTCCCGACACCTCAAAAGCATATGCTAACCCGGATAACTTGGTAGTGTGTCTGTCTCCCATACTGGAGCTGCTGTAAGGTTGAGAGTTCGAGACTGGGTCTGGACTGCGCAGGAAGACCTCGATTACAACAGCACCATCACCTCCACCAACCAACCACTGCTGTTGCCTGTGGTCTGTCTGTCTTGAGTGTCCTCTCGTATCCACCACTGCTGCAACCACCGGTGCTGGTGGCATGGCGTGGCGTCTGCTGCATCTCTCTTTCAACAGTCTGTGAGATCCTGTCAGCTTCCATGACGTCGGCAGCCATACAGACAGGGCTTGGAGACAGAGAAAGGACAGAATGGCCTCATAATTACCACTGCTGCTGTTAGTTGTGGTGGTGGTTGTGGTGGTGGAGGTGCAACTGTTACAGGGGACACCTCCATCACCTCTGTCACAGTATGCTCCTTGTCTCTCACCCATGACTTCACCTACTGCTGATGGTGCTGGGGGTGGGGTGGGAAGGGGGGGGGGGGAGGTAAAAAGGAGGGGGCGGTACTACATCTCTCCTCTTTCGCAGTCTGTGACATCCTTCAGCTCTGTATGCTGCCAATGCACAATGCCATGACAGCAAAAAAGAGAGAGGACTGCCAAATCGGTGAGAGATCGAGAGAGGGAATGTGTAATGGAAATGGACAGACAGAGATGGAAAAACGAAGGAGAGCAAATGGAAAAAAAGTAGTAGGGTAAAAGGAAAAAGGATAAGGAGTAGCTTAGAAAGAAAAGAAAATTAAGCATGAACAGGCAGAGAGACGACAAAAAGAGCGACGAAGAAACTGAATTGAGAAAAGAGATATTTGAGGAAGAAGAAGAGACAGAAAGAGAGGACCATGAAAGCCAAAAATGGACAGATGGCACAAAGAGAGAAAGATGTGAAAGAGGGGAAATGTGGGGGGAAAGCGAGACAAGCAGTGCCAGGCAGATGGGCTGAGGTGGAGGAATGCGAAGGGAGGGAGAAATACAAGATACAGCGCAGCAGCGGCAAATCAATGTGTGTGTTTGTGTGTATGCGTGTGTGTGTGTGTGTGTGTGTGAGTGTGAGTGTGTGTGTGTATATGTATGTGTGTGTATTTGTATGTATGTGTGTGTGTATCTGTATGTGTGTGTGTGTGTGTGTGTGTGTGTATATGTGTGTGTGTATCTGTGTGTATCTGTGTGTGTGTATATGTATGTGTGTGTGTGTGTCTGTGTGTATCTGTGTGTATGTGTGAGTTTTTTTTAACTGTGTGTATGTGTGCTCGTATGTGTGTGTGTGTGAGAGAGAGAGAGAGAGAGAGAGAGAGAGGGAGAGAGCGAGAGAGAGAGATGATGGGATTGTGAATGATGCAATTAAGCCTCCAATTACCTCCCCTCCTGCACTCAACACCTTTCTCCCATCAATCACCTCCCCTCTTCCACTCCCGCTCTGTCCTCCTCCTCCTCCTCCTCCTCTTCCTCTTCTGGCTCAAGTCTGGCTTAGACGCGGGCCAGACCCGCTCCTCCCTCACCGGCTGTTATCGCACTAAGGTATATCACTCTTTCTCTCTCTTTCCCTCTCGCTCTCTCTGTAGCAACAAAACACAAGCCAGCCCACAGCGGCAGTTGTTGTCAGGATATGCAAATGTATGTTTGTTCTTTTTGCGAGGTCGTTTGAGGTTGGCGAAGCCTTGCAGCATTTGCAAAAAGAAACAGAACTGAACAGCTTGACTGGAGAGCACTCTGCCACAAACTGTTGTTTGTTTGTTTGTTTTTTTTTACAATGTGCCATATCAGTAACCGTGATTTGACTTAAAGGCGTTATATGTAG
>CM059287.1:13250614-13298114 GCA_030347295.1 Setipinna tenuifilis | reverse complement strand
AAGCTGACTTTGACTTTGACATTATGCGAATTCCTAACAAACTTGGTGCAACAGAATTGAGCGACTTTAGACCCATCGCACTCACGTCCATTCTATGCAAATGTATGGAAAGAGTGGTGAGCAAGCATGCAATATAACAGCCAGTGTATCCAACACTTTACAATAGCTCCAGTTTGCATATAAACGTATAAACATATAAAGGGGCACAAATGATGCAACCGTAATATGTTTTATACCCTACAGTAGCTAAACATTTACAAGTTCCCTCTCATTACATTAGAATACTATTTATAGATTTTACATCTGCTTTTAATTCTGTGCAAATTCATGTACTGTTGCAGAGACTTGTGTTGCAGGGGTTAATGGTGGAATAGTCCACCTGCGACCTTCCAGTTATGTATTATACCTTTACAGCACAAGATACGATACAATACGCTATGATATGATACGATATAATATGATACGATATGGTATGATATGATACAATACACTTTAATGTCCCAAAGGGAGATTTGTCTTGGACTCAAAATTGCTTTTGGACTAATGTCCTAGCTCGATGTTGTTAAGTAGGCCAACCACCCTACAGGCCTAAGGATGACAAACATAAAACATTTTTGGAGAACAAAGTGTTCACATACAGTACAGGACATATTTACATTCTTTGTATCCTACTGTGCTGTAGACATTTATATTTTTACTGCAGCTTTAAGAAGCAGTGTGTGTGTGGGCTCCCACATCATGCCTTCAGGCCTCACATTAAAAACAACAATAAAATAACGGCTTAATAAAGCCACACATCTATCAGTTCTCCTCACGACGCGCACATGCCAACATTGGACTCATTAAGGGTAGCACGGAGGTGTGCTGTATTGGAAAAAAAAATGACGGCCGCCAAAAAAAGAAAAGATATGCTGACAGCAGCTCTCTTTGAGAACAGCGTGCCCGTGATTATAAAACCTTGAGAAAGCGCTGATTGCGGACACCAAAGGCTTTATAATTCCTCGCCCGAGAGATAAGCGAGGTCGTTCGGGTAATTACCCCCTCGTCAGCCTTCACAAGACAGATAGCTCCCGAAGCGATCACTAACCAAAATTATCTTATGATACAATAAAAATTAAAAAAGCCATGGCTCATGATGTGGTTTGTGTAAAAAAAACCTCTGATTAATACTTTACAAGCATGTAATTTCCTTCCGTATCAAGATTCAGTGTTCCGCCCGTGTGTACAGAGGCCAAGAGAAGTGTGTCTCGACGTGACGGCTGATGAACTTGCCTGTATTACAGTGCAGCAGTGTCATTCGAAGACAAAACCTAGCTCACAAGTGGGAACACAAATGCTTTGGTGGTTTCTTTTTAAAAACAATTACCCATAAGTCAGCAATAACTACGACTACAGTGGTGGCGCTGAGGTCATTTTCTGCATCATTACAGAAAAAGAACATCTCAGTTACAATTTAATGGGATGTCTTACACCGTGATGAAAAGTCAAACCTTTTTTCAGAAGGTTGAGCGCTGTGTTCATTGCTCATCAGTAACACCATGCCCTACCCCATTACAACTCAGTGCAGTCAGCAGGAAACTTAAGCTTGTAGCATTTCCAAAGATGAGTGAGTCATCTTTTCCTGAATTATTAGGACACAATAGAAAACTTATTTTTAACTACCGCTTCTTGGTGAAGTGTCAACAGATGATTTTGTCATTCACGAAAGGTCATTATGATGAACCATTACAAAGGAGAGTTATGGTGCATTCCACTTGTCTCGGCAGCCGAGATTCTAAGGTCAGACTGATTCAATTTGCCAAACTTGGATTGCCACTTGACAAAGTACAACGCTGTATTTGACATAATAACGTGACTGTAATAGTACATAGTATTGACTAAAACAACACTGATTATGTGCAAGGCTGATGACAACACCAAACATCATGACAAATGTATAAATGGAAAGGCTGTTGATGGGCTACAATAAAATCTAAAATGTTTGTTTTTCCGACTTTCCTGCATTGCCTGTGTTGTTTTTCGGCCTATTCATCCAATACAGATTTCTGAAATCCTTCAGCCTCTTCTGTGTGTTCTCTACCCTCCTTCCAATTGTACTGTCTGTTTTGAAAGTTGCACACCAGGGCCGAAACATGGAACTTAGACATATATAGGCGCAGACACCACTTCTACAGTACCTCCCCCTATGGGCCAGTAAATGTCTGAACTGCACCTCAGTAGAGACCCCACCTAGGTGAAGGTGCAGCTTAGTGAGACCCTAGGGGGTTAATATACCCCTTGATAGGGCAAAAGTGTAGGGGACAGTGACCCATGCGTCACCAAGTCAGGCTTATGCAAGTGACAGGGGTATTAGTAAAGATAAAGCCACACGTAGCATCAGGATACAGTGCTTAGTAAGTCTGTTGTCTTGCTTTCAACCTAACCGCATGATAACACACACGAGTCCATTACCACATGTGTAGTGTGTGTGAGTGTGTGTGTGTGTGTGTGTGTGTGTGTGTGTGTGTGTGTGTGTGTGTGTGTGTGTGTGTGTGTGTGTGTGTGTGTGTGTGTGTGTGTGTGTGTGCCTTATGTGTTATCAGCCTGCAGTTCTAAAGAATACAATTTAGTTTGAGGTGTGCATGTTTGCTTTACATAAGGCTGTTTATGACATACTGTCATGCAAAATCTTTCTCTCTCTCTCTCTGTCTGTCTCTCTCTCTCATAAACGTTCTGTGGCTAATATCTGACAGAATGATTTATTAGTCATTTGGTGTTTTTAAGGAATGCATGTCTCTAACTTTTTTCTTTTTTGTTTTTGCAGTAGAAATCCTTCGTATGCCTATGTTTATGTTACCTTTAATTAATGACCCTGTGATGAGCATTAATGAAATCTACAAAGTATTAGCCAAAATTACATTATAATGTTTGTTAATGCCTATGGTAATTCCATGTTTTGCATATGGTGTTTAATTGAATAAATACAAATTGTTGTACAAGGTATTACAGTAACACAATATCACTGAACCATAACTTCCTTGAGCATTTACTATTACTTGGGCCAAGGATCTAGGGTGGTGCATTACTACAGTTTATACATTCAATGTGAAAATGTATTCTTAACTCAAACAACTGCTGGCTCGTATTGGGGATTCATTTTATACATACAATTTAAAAATGCATTCCTTAATTCAAAAACCAGCTGTCTTCCTTTGGGGGTGAACAATCAAGGCTTGTTGATTTTATGAGAAACGAGAGGGGTCTGGCTAGAAGCTGGAAGGCTTTCCTGTGTTTGGCTTTGCTCTGCAGGAGAGCTCCTCACACTCTCAGCGAGTGTGTGTGTGTTTCTGTGTGTGTATGTGTGCATGTATGTGTGTGTGTATGTGTTTGTGAGTGAGTAAGTGAGTGGGGGAAAGTGAGAGAAAGAGAGTGAGTGTGTGAGTGTGTGTGTGCGTGTGTGTGTGTGTGCGTGTGAGATGCACACAGTATCTCAAAGATGGGATCGTGAAGGTAGTGTATGAAGAGCTGATGATATCAGTCTTTGCACGGCAGTCACAAAGTCAAGTCACAAAATGTCACGCACAACAACTCAACAACGCGTCTCGCTAAGTGCTTTATCAGGTTTGCTCTTTGTGAACACATATAAGTGTATATAGCACAGTCAGACACAGCACAGACTTTCTAAGCACCACAACAAATAAAATAAATAATAGTAAAGTCAGTATAATGAACTCGTCTGTTAAAAACGTGTAAACAACCGATAACTGACTGTGCATCAGTCAGGTGTGTTTGCGGAGTGAGCTAGCTAAATCACCCATGATTCACAGTGTAGGTGAAGGAACTGCACCTCGCTATCACCCCAGGCGATCTGATCATGCTGTGTGTGTGTGTGTGTGTGTGTGAGGATACACTACGTGGCTTGTTGATACACTATCTGGGCAATATTGAAATTATCAATTGTGTGATACCTGTGGCACCAACCGACAAAACCGCCAGCCTCACGTCACGTGTACCTAATAGCACGTTCGTTACCTGAACATGAGGTCGCAGGTGTGTGTGTGTGCGCAAGAGTGTGAATTATAAAAACTCATAAATGGCTATAATGAAAGGGGACTTGCACAGCTAAGAAGCTTGTGTTGTGTGTTGTATCTAAAAATAGGGCGATGTCGTACTGTAGATTCAGTTTGGGCTACATATGGGAGGAGGCCTCCACCTTAAACCACACATGGATCTTATGTTTCACAGCATGTTGACTTAAAACATAGTTACTGTAACATCTACTATCATGGGAGGAGAACCAAACCTGTTTGTCTTTACAGGAAGATAGTGGCTGCCATGTTTGACTTTGTCGTCAGGTATTTTCCGGCACCATAGAGCAATTTTTCCGTGACTAGTCTAACAGAGCAGGTATCAGAGTGACATTTGAAAACATCGGTGTTCAGTACCTTTATCCGGTTATAATAATAATAAGAATTAATAGCTATAAATTACATATCATAAAGTTGAAATCGATGACAGTGTTGTACTTTTCCAGTCTTGGCTAACAGGAGTAGCTGTTAGATAGAACAGATATCATGCTATACAGCTCAAATCATTTGAAGTTGTTTGAAAAAAGCCTGCAGTAAATTCTTTGATAACCAGTCTGTACCAGGAGAGGGTCCAAAAGTCTTTGCCCCCTGAGACAAAGAACACAGCCTTACAAACACACACACACATACACACACACACACACACACACACACACACACACACACACAGCGAGAGAGTGAGGGGGGAGAGGGAGAGGGAGAGAGAGAGGGAGAGAGAGAGAGAGAGGAAGAGAGAGAGAATTCAAAGAAAAACGTGTGTGTGAGGACTGAGTGAACACACACACACACACACACACACACACAGACACCTACTGTGGAACAAACACATGGCACACACAAACACACACACACACAGGCACACACAACACATCAGAAGCGCAGAGATAGACAGGCCAACCTTGGCTGGGCCGTGGGATGGGGAGACTTTGACTCTGTAATTTAATTCTGTGGATGTAATGGAAGTCTGTGAAGTGTGAACACACTCTGATTGCTCCAGCATATCCAATCTCAGCAGATAGAGAAACATGGGGCTCAGGGCACCCCGAGACCACTGGAGCCAAGAGAGAGACAGAGGAGGGTGTGTGTGTGTGTGTGTGTGTGTGTGTGTGTGTGTGTGTGTGTGTGTGTGTGTGTGTGTGCGCGTGTGTCTGTGTGTGTGCACATAAGTGTGTATGTCTGTGTGTATTGTATAAATCTGTGTGTGTGTGTGTGTGTGTGTGTGTCTGCGGCTATGTGTTTGTATGTATGAGGTAAGGTTGCAGGGTGGAGGCAATGAAATCTTCCAAAATGTCAAGCAGAAACAGATTCACCCAATAATTCACTGTCAAATGCATGTTTAAAGAGCAAAAAAAAAATTGTTAAGAGTAAAAAAAATGGCAATGCAAACATACATGAAAGTATGAACAATTTAGGAATGTAACCAACATTAGCAATGCATTGTGTGTTCTGCACATAGCAATTACACATTACCTATTTATTTACCTCAGAAAATATTGCATAGTAACAGCAAGCTATTTAATTCAGTTCAGTAATTACAGTAGAAATGTTGTATTGCTGTTATTATGTGACAGTGTTGGAGTCACTGGTCTGCACTGGGTAAGGGCTGCATGTGTGTTTTGGGGTAGTTAGCTGATATCTAGCTATTGACACAAGAGGCAAACATTTGGCAGGTGCTTCCTGTATTTGACAGCCACTCAGATTGTGTGGCGAAAACAATGGGGGCCATGACACAACCTAATCCCGTCAGCATTCTCAAAGTCAACAAGGCGCTATCATATCCGCACGAGCAATGGACAGTCAATATAAAAGGGTTCATGAGGATATCAGAGGGGACAGAGAGAGACAGAGAGAGACCAGGAGAGGGAGAGAGAGAGGGAGAGAGAGAGAGAGAGAGAGAGAGAGAGAGAGAGAGAGAGAGAGAGAGAGAGAGTGTGTGTGTGTGTGTGTGTGAACTGAGTGAGTGACCTAAGAACAAACACATAGCATAGAAAAATAGAGAGAGAGAGAGAGAGAGAGAGAGAGAGAGAGAGAGAGAGAGAGAGAGAGAGAGAGGGAGAGGGAAAGGGATGGAGGGAGGGAACAGGGAAATACCAGAAGCATAATACTACACAAACATGCACACATATGGGTATGGAGTCATACACAGATATCTACAGTCACACAAACTTTCACACTTTCAACAATTTCAGACACCGTGCAGCGGATAAGTTTTAACGAAAATGCAGAAAAGTGGTATTTGCACTTCTCCACTTACCCCACAGTATTTGGAGTTTTAATAAAGTGCGCCCTGGCTGTTTGTACAATGTTTTCGGCACTCCTTGCGAGAGAATTACACCAGAAGTTAGCACTAATAGCTTTGTACATCTGGCCCTGAGAGTCAACAATGGGGGCCAGGAGTGGCCACTAATAGCTTTGTACATCTGGCCCAGAGAGTCAAAAATGGTGGTGGGGGGGGGGGCTGTTAGGGGGGTGAGGCAGTATTAGCTTGCTTCCATAAGGCGTGTGTCATTGCCAGTTCCACTCTGCTCCACTTGGCAAGGAGACCCTGCCTCACTGGCACTCCGCATGCACCACGCCTCGCCGCGCCGCACCGCGCCACAACACGCCGCGACACACCAGCTTTGTCGCCCTTCCTCCAAACTCAAACCGTCGTCGTCGTCGACTGGTTCGCATCACTGAGTTAAGACGCAGATTGTGGAGGCTCTGTGCTGTGCTGTGCTTAAGCTAAGCTTAACCTCAAAACTGCCTTCTGGTTCGTGTCAGTGAATAAAAATAAAAAGACAGTTTGTCAGAGTTTGGGGAGGCATTCCATAGCTGGGGACTACATTGTGTTGCACATTATGTTGTGCATTGAGCATTATCTTTTTGCTCTTTATTTGTGTTTGTGTGTGTTTGTGTGTGTGTGTTTAGTATGTCCTGCCCATGACTATGGATAAAAGGCTCTGTCATATACCGGTCAAAAGTTTTAGAACACCACACTTTTTCCAGTTTTTTACTGAAAATCATTCAGTTTATTGTGTCATTGCACTCTAAACATGAAAGCACAGAACAAATATGCAATTTAGGTTGAAAAAAAATCATGTAATCAATTTATAAACCCAAATGTATTTAAAACTTTTGACTTATCAAAGTAGTCACCTTTGGCAGATATAATAGCTGAGCATACTTGTGGCATTCTTTCTACAAGAGAAATCAAATATTATTCAGAAAGTTATTCTCAAGTTTGTTGCAGAAGTTCCCATAAATGTGTGGCACTTGTGGGTTGTTTGGCTTTCACTCTTCTGTCCAGTTCATCCCAAACCAGCTCAATGGGGTTCAAGTCTGGAGATTGTCCTGGCCACTCCATGTTTTCAAGCTTACCATCTTGTTCTTTTTTCCTGAGGTAGTTTTGGCATAGTTTGGACTAGTGTTTTGGGTCATTATCTTGCTGTAGGATGAACCTCTGACCAACTAGGCACATACCACAGGGTATTGCATGGCACTGCAGAATGCTGTAGTAGCAATGTTGTTTCAGGATGCCACTCACTCTGTACAAGTCAACAACCCTGGATCCAGCAAAACAGCCCCAGACCATCACACTTCTTCCTCCATGTTTGACAGTTGATTTTATACACTGTGGAACCATCCTCTTGCCTACTTGACGGCATACAGAGGTCCTGCGTGATGAACCAAAAAAATTAAATTTTGATTCATCAGTTCATAATACCTTCTTCCAGGCTTCAGTAGTCCAATGGCTGTGTTCCATGGCCCAGGAGAGCCTCTTTGTCTTATTCTGATGTCTTAGCAATGGCTTTCTGGCTTTCTTGCTGCAGCTTGAAGTCTTCTCTTCACAGTTGAAATTGAAACTTGCTTACTACGACCATTATTAAGCTGTGCTTGAAGTTGTTGTCCTGTGAGCTGCCTATCACACAAACTGTTAACTCTTAGGAACCTGTTATCTGATTAAGTTGTGACTTGCGGTCTGCCACTTCCTGACAGAGTTTCCCCCAGTTTCTGAGTAATATTTGATGGTGAAGAGAGATGTACGAACTGACACCTTGACTTTCTTTGCAAATTCCCTGTGAAGACCAACACCTTTAAGTGTTATGATGGTCTGTGTCGCTCCCAATGTTATTTGCCTTTTCCTTGCCATTTTTGTAGCATTGCACTACTTTCTGCAGTACAATACTGTTCACCTGATGCTCCTGATGGCCTGGTACTACAGTATGTGTTTCAACACTGCTTTTATACCAACATTGGGTGTTGTAAGTAATCGAGAAAAGTTGGAACACCTATAGGAATTAGTAGCACTATCTGTCAAGGCTGATTTAACTTTCATTGCTGCTGATCAGGTGACCCACCTTGTGTTCCCTGAAACTTTTTGGCTTAAACAATCAGATTTGATGTGAATACAGTTCAGTATAATATTCCTCAATCACAGGAACATGTGTCCATCTCTGCACTATGTCAATACCTACATATACCTATCTATATACATTTTTGTCCTTTCTTTTTTTTAATCATTTTTGAATTTTGATTAACTGTTCACTAACTAACTATTATTGTGGAGTTATTCTTGTTTTTTATTTCATTGTTATTGTTGTTTATGGTTTCTTTTATCATTTAAAGGGCATTTTGGGTCAGCCATATTGTGTTAAATGGGCTATAAAAATAAACCCATTTGACTGGATTTGACTTGTAAAAGTGCTCAGTCCACTAAACAGCTTACAAATGGACATTCTGAGCCCTTTGATGCTGCCCCAGATTTAAATGAACACAGTTATCACCGTGACAACTTCATGGAATCTTTACTTGCATTCTGGAACACCAAACTAGAATGTTCAGTAAAGTCAGTTGACTTGCTCAGTCTATTTGAGACACCATTGAGAGAAGTTGGAAAATGATGAAGCTCCAGAGATTTTTCACCTGCTGCCTTGCAGTGCCCAAGGAAGATCGTGTGCCCAGGATGGAAGATCAGGGAAAGGAGGCTAAGGACCTGACCCTTGAGATGGCCACTTCTGAGGAACTAAAAAGACAGGCAGTCCACCAGGAAGTTCCTGAGATTGCCAAATCTAACACTGAGGCTCCTCAGCAAAAAGAGGCCCCTGTTAAACAAGGCCTAGTGTTTTGCCTCCCACTTGACTGGCACAAGTATCAGACCAAGGGTTCTGTAAAGGTGCAGCTTGTTGTCCAGGCAGACAAGAGACAAAAACTGGCCATAGAAGTGAGGCACAAACTGGAGGAGGAGAGGAGGGAAATGCTGCTGAAGTGGTTTGACAGGAGACAGGCTGCAGTAAAGAGAGCAAGTAAGTATCATCAGCACTCTGTCCTCAGCACACTTTAAGTCTCATCTTCTTCCTTCTTTTCTTCTGGCACATGAGGTATGTGGTCCATGTTTAACTTCTGTCCTAACTGACTGCTTTTTGATCACTTTCATAACAGCTCAAGATGCAAAATATATGGCTGCAATGGCAGAGCGTTATGAGTTGGAGGAGGAGAGAAGGACAGTCCTGATGAACGGATTCAAGAGGAGGGAGGCCTTTTTCAAGAGGGATGGTGGAAACCCTTCTGCTGAAGCAGCCAGGAAGAGCGAGACCTCCTGTGGCAGTGAGGGGGCCGTGTGAGGGGCTGTCTGGGGCACCTCCAGCACACAATAGGGATGGACCGGGCTCAAAAACACTACATTATACTACACTACACACTACATTACACTACATACTACATTACCACATATTACACACAGATCATATTCAAGGAATATTTTTATATTCAGTATTAAACTTTTAAATTGTTTGATTTATATGGCATCTTGTTCTTATTTCTTCTGAGGGTAGGGGTGACAAAAAAGAACTGCAGCACATTTGGGCAGTTCTGATAATAAAAACCCGGAAACTTCCAACCCATTTTAAGAGACAGGCCTACAGAAAAGACTATTTCATTTTGTGTCATTTTGATACTATTTTCATGGAAAACAACTTCTCCAGAATCATTACCCCAAAGTCTAATAGGCAATATATTTAATGTTTTTAGTATACAGTGTACAATATTAATTACTATGATGTCAAAAATATTTAAGGATAGTGCATTAAAAGGGAGTGATTTCTGCAATCAGCTGTGACTAATGTTAGGAAGTAGCTGGCCCAGCATGGAAACACAGGGACAGTGTCCAGGGGTAAACTCTTAACTAGTCCTCAGCCACAACCTTACTTAAAACAGAAAGTCCAAACCCACAGCTTAACCTACACACTGGCCCTACATGATGTGCAGACGTGGAAGTAAGACCTAACATGTGTGGTTGTAATGTGTGTGTCACCTGTCTTCTGGCACATGAGGTATGGTCCATGTTTAACTTCTGTCCTAACTGACTCACTTTCATAACAGCTCAAGATGCGAAACATATGGCTGCAATGGCAGAGCGTTATGAGTTGGAGGAGAAGAGAAGGACAGTCCTGATGGACGGTTTCAAGAGGAGGGAGGCCTGTTTCAACAAGGATGGTGGAACCCTTTCCGCCCTCATGGGATCTGCAGCAGCCAGCAAGAGCGAGACCTCCTGGGGCAGTGAGGGGGCTATGTCTAGGGGACCTCCAGCAAGCAATAGGGATGGACCAGGCTCAAAAACATTACATTATATTACACACTACATTAACACATATTACACACAGATCATATTCAGGAAATGTTTTCATATTCAGCATTAAACTTTAAATTGTTTGATTTATATGGCATCGTGTTCTTATTTTTTCTGAATGTATGGGTGACTGTATTGTGTTTGGATTTTAGGACTGCAGCACATGTGGGCAGTTTTGACAAAATAGACAAAATTGGTTAGAAGTTGCAGGCTTTTATTAAGACACAGGCCTACAGAAAAGACTATTTCATTTTGTGTCATTTTGATTCTATTTTCATAAAAAACTTTTTAAGAATCATTTCTCCAAAGTCTAATAGACAATATATTTAGCCTTTTTGTGTAACTCTAAAATGTACACTATTTTTCAGTTTTGGGTAACCAAATCTTTTTTTTTTTAACCTCCAGCTGTTCAGTACTTACCTTTGTACCATTTCAGGGTATTCATTGAACTTTCACTACTTGAATTGCAAGAAATAACTGGAAAAATTAGGGTGTTCTAAAACTTTTGACCGATGTGTGTATATATATAGTCCATAAAGTAGTTTAAATTCCTTAACCAAAAGACTTGTTTTTTTTTTTTTTTAAGCCAAAAGACTTTTCCTCAAACTCTCTGCACCTACTGTATACCCTAACTCACCACCTCACCCTCAGTCTTACAGGTGTACGGTGCATCATTAGATTACACTGCATTTAGCTGATGCCCTTACAGTGAATTAGATACAGGGACAGTACCCCTGGAGCAGCAGATATGGGTACAGGACAGCACTGGTTATTCACACCCCCACCCCACATTTTTCCTACTAGTACAGGATTCAAACCTGTGACCCTCCGATCCCAAGACCAACCTAACCATTAGGCCATAGCTGGCAGGCACTCACCATCGAGTTACCCAAGAGTTACCAAAGTGGAAGACACACACTACTGGCTCCTATCCCCTAACTCACCTCCCCTTACACAGTCCCAGAGGTATGTTCGGCCATCATGCCGAAAAGATTGCAAGATGCCTTTCAGCAGTGTCCAACTTAAACCCATCACTCTGTCAGCTCCTATTTGCCTTTTAGCCTCCCCAAACTCTGGCTTTCTTCACCTTGTGCCTGATACAGGGTTAGTCCGTAGGATAGCATGGTTCCTCCCCCAGAGGAAATTGGGAAAATGTGGCTCTTGTGAGTGCAGTACCACTGGGTGTAAAAGGTCTGTTCTTGATCATCTCGGCACCATCTGTTCACTCCGTTATTCCATACGTACGGTTGAATGACCCCCCCCCCACCTGTGAAGACACCCCCCCACACACACACACACACACCTGTGACGGACCATGGATAGGCTGCAGAATACCGGCTCACCCAGTCACACCTACACCTGGACCTATAAAGCACCTGTGTTGGTGTGTAGTCACTGATAGTTTGATTGTAACGGATCTCTGACCCGCCTGAGGTCTGAAGAGATGGTCTCTCCACCAGGGTTACAATGTAACCCAACGTCATAGTATATGCAGAACTTTGATTATGAATGGTTGTTACAGTACAGTTTTTATAGTACATCCACAAGATTGATTACCAGTTTGTAACAGGGACCCTTCTTAGATCTGGGCATTAGAGGCTGTAGTCTCAGCTCTATCATAGAGTGTAATCAACAAACCTTAATCACTTAATTTGTCATGTTGATATACTTCAGTAAATGTTTGCAATACATAATAACAATAAGAGCAGCTAAGCCCCAAATGTCTAAACATCCTAACGCCGCCGCTGACCATGGAGCGGACAGATATGTGTGTATTTTAAAACGAAGTTAAGTAGATGCCAAAATTAATGTTCGATGGGCATTAGTACATGGTATAACTTTCTTACATGGCTGTCTACTACTGTATGTTACATTGTTTCTATACCACAGCTAAAAGCACAGCATCTCCTCCGCATTCTCCTCTGTTTTATTGGCAGCTCTGAGCTCACATCATCTCCCTGATCCATAGGGGCTGTCAGCACATATCGCCCCTTAAGCAATCTCTGGTACACATATCCTATAACCATGGCCAGCTATCCAGCCAGAGAAAATAGAACGTTTTACACACCACTGGAGGAATAGATGCACTGGGCATGACCAAAAGTGTATGGCTGAAGACGTAACATAAAACTCCCACACACTGTCTACAGTCTTCTAGTAACTATTAATACTGTTTTACCTCATGAAGGTCTGAGGACCAAAGTGTTGTATTAAATAGTTGTTTGTGAAATGAGCAGTGCGAAGGAGTTTATTGTATGTATGTATCTATGCATTCTATGTTTATTCTGTATTCACTATAACTTGGCTTGATAACATTGTTTTATTGTTCATTATATATTTTTAATTAATTGTATTTTTATTGCTTATTGTGTATTTTCTTACTGCTATTATTTACAACTGTAAAGTGACTACACAGGTCATGAAAGGTGCTTTTAAAAGCAAAAAGTTTAATTTTATTCATTATTATTCTTTTAACTATCAAGCCAAGCATGCTGCTTGTCAGTGCTTTATATCACATTAGGCATTTTGAGGGGTGAACTAATGGACTGATAACATGTCTAGGATATCTGTGCTGGGTGCTCCCACTTACCGACTCGGCCAACAAGTGGATAAATTGTCTTTTGTAAGGAGGGACAACCCTTCTTTACTGACAGTGGTCTCTCTCTGTTGTATTACTTCTAAATATCATGGTAGAGAGAGCTCAGCTCTGGCTGGCTGTATTGTCGAGGTGAAGAGGCGGAGCTGAATTTAAACTCTGCTGCCAACCTCACTGACGGTGTGACTCTTGTACCTTGCTTGTGGGTTTCTTGGGGGCAAAACCGTCTGACAAATTCACGTTAATGCCCAGTAAAGAAAATGCACAGTACTTCAATGTCTTTAACAGTGTTTCACAACAAATGTATCAGTGGATCACTGCAAGCTGGTAAACAAACATACAAAATGCTGTTGTATGAATGAGAGTAAGAATGAGAGTAAAAGAATGAGAGTAAAAGAAAGAGTCGTAATGCCAAATCCCACAGGATGCAATCCTACACATATATGAGGTAATAGATAATTGTTACATTTACATTTCCCTGTATACTAAAAACAATTGGATAGCTGGACTAAAGTCTGTTGTGGCCATTAATAATTGTGTGTGATTAAGGACATGTTATGTTAGATAGTCTTTCTGTCTGAGCAAAGTACGGAAATCTGCCTTGCAGATATCGTTTATTAGCAGATAACGGTTCACCTCTCCTTGATCTTTGGGCCACTCTTACCTAAATCAATGGCTTTTTGAACCAAAACATCACGATTTCTCATAATAACATCTTCGTTGACATCATCATATCTGATTTATTGTATACACAGGAATATCTTGGCATAGTATTACGTACGCTTTTTAAAGGGCTGCTCAGAATCAACTGAAAACACTTACAATATTTACAAAAACATACAAATAATTACATTACATTTAGCAGACACTTAAGCTGACAGAGGTGTAGAGAAACACAGAGTAAGCAGGCTAGCTTTATACATACAGGGAGATGCATGTGCATAGCAACATGCTGGATTGATCTTTTTATTTTGGTTGAACTTGCACTTTTAAAGTAACATCTGTTCATTATACTTAAAATAGTGCAAGGAAAACAGTGCACGGTAAACCAGCATAAAAAAGATCACTGCAGCACATGGTCTCATTTTTTAAAGTTGGTTCTAGACGCCACTTTTTTTACAGTGTAAATGTGTCAGTTTTTTGTATTGCGTTTCCTGGTGGTGGCACAGTTTTTAAATAAAAAGCAACTGACTGCAGCTGGCTGGCTTGTAACATCACAGGTTATGCCTCCTCAGTGTTTTGCATGGTGCTGTAAAACAGATAAGCTATTAGCTAACACCACCCTTGGGGACATGTACCTCTGCATGGATGGCTACACTTGCTGTGTCTGCAAACCTTGTACAGAGCAGCGGATATGACTTGCTATTTTTCAAATGCATATTTATAATAGGTCAGTTCTATCTATTTGTGTGTGTGTGTGTGTGTGTGTGTGTGTGTGGAAGTGGTTCACTGATGCATTAAATCAAGAGGTAAGATATATTGCACGGTTTTGTTAGTGCATTTGTATGTGTACCTACACACACACACACACACACACACACACACACACACACACACACACACACATGTGTATGCGAATAGACATGTACACACATGTGCGTACCTTTTAATACCCTGATTCATGGTTTTGGTTTATGGCTTATGGTTTGGTTTACACACACACACACACACACACACACACACACACACACACACACACAGATTCCGACTGAGAGACAGACAGAAAAGTCAGACAGATAAAAAGCAAACCAAAGTTCACCATGGATATTTTAAAAACAAACTTACAATTATGTTTTCATGCTTCTGCTATTTCCATTTGCCTTACATAGTTCGCTTTATATTTAGACTGTAACATTAATAGCTGTGCAGTGATGTCAGCTACTATCCTGCTTCCTTTCAACATTTCAGAATGTGTAATACACAGACACACACACACACACACATGCATGCTCATACATACACACACCGACCACACACATACAAACACTCACATACATAGACGCGCATGCTCTCTCTCTCTCACACACACACACACACACACACACACACACACAGACACAGACAAATACACACCCACACACATACACTGTGAAATGAAAATCATTTGTCAATGTCAGTAAAGCGAGAAAGCATCTGTACACTGTGGCGATTTTCAGTTGGGGACAGGATATCACTGAAATATGAGTTTATTGCCATGCAGCCCCACACTTTATTAAACCACACTTTAGAACTGTGCTGCAGTACCTTGTGTGTGTGTGTGTGTGTGTGTGTGACTCTGTGTTGTGTTGTGTTATGTTATGTTACGTGCTGCAGTATTTTAGGGCTCCTCAGATGCTTATTCCCATTGCTCATAACATAATTATGTTTTTGTGTGTGCACTGGGAGATAGATTAACATGCTCCCATGATCCAAAACACGTAGTCTTTCTCATGCTCCGCAACTTTATTCAGGGTCAATCTGAAGCACATTGTCATTGGTCCCCCTTTGCCCACTCTGTTCTGATTGGTCAAGATTAAAAACAAAAAGAGTAAAGGTTAATAAACTAGACTGAAAATGGCATGCTTTACCATAAATGAACTCATTTGTGTTGTTGTGTTAAATAAATAATACAGAAAGAAAGAAATTAATTAATTCAATACTGTGGAACAAGGTGATTTCACTTGCAGTGGACGAAAAGTGTTATGTGAGAAAATTGGGCCCAATTGCAGCTAGGTATCTCCAGCCAGGATAGCGCCCCTGTTGTACCTCTGCTCAACTGTATTTGTATTTTGGTACAGTACTCTGCCAGGCAACTCTCCTACAGTAACCTCGATCATTTTTTTTTTGCTTTCCAATCAACCATGATTGGTTGAAGGCAGGCCCAATGGTATTACAATTCACACAAAGCATCCATCGAGCAGAAAGTAAACACATGCCCATATGGAGACATACACATGCCTGACCACGTTCCCTGCATATCGCGGACATCACAAGCAAGACCAAGTACTGATAAGAGATAACCCTAGACTTTAATCACGGCAGTTAAAGATCTCTCCCAAGTTTTACCCAAGGTCTACCAGCGTGATAAGCCATAATCTGATAAATAATTGCTGACGGTTCTCTCATCATGGGGGCATAACACAATCATAATCAAGGCTGCCATGATGATTAAATGGCTATGATTGATGGATACGCACTAATCAGATCCATCAGTAGCCGTAAATTAAAAGCCTTCACGAAATACTAATCTGTTGACATAAGTAAATGAATGGCCAAAAAGGTGAACAGCAGATTCATAACACCTGCAGAAGTGCGCAGGGCAAAAAAAAAAAAAA
Organism: Setipinna tenuifilis; assembly: GCA_030347295.1. Taxonomy (NCBI): domain Eukaryota; kingdom Metazoa; phylum Chordata; class Actinopteri; order Clupeiformes; family Engraulidae; genus Setipinna; species Setipinna tenuifilis. The sequence continues at coordinate 13,281,530 of CM059287.1, read as the reverse complement.
CCTCAAACAATATCAAACATCTGTACTGTCATGACTGGCTGTTAATTTACCTACACTTTGCTTCATATTTCTTTTTGTTACTAGTTCTTATGTTTATTAGGGACAATGAGCACTCTGACTCATTACCTCTACTGATTATAAGAGAGTATTTCACTTTTACACACAGCATCCTTTTGGTGTTATTTAATTTCAATAGTAGGCTATCCTTTAATTGAAATGTAAGTAGCCCAACCCTGCTTACACTCCCATTGAATTGACGGTCAACAACCTAGGCGTTGTAGATTTAAAAAGAAAAACAAAAGCCTAATCTTTAGTGTTAACTATGTTTACAGTAGCCTACGCCTTGGCCTAATGGGGCCTCCCCTGTTTGCATAAGTCTGGATCACGATTTGAGGGATTTCTTCAAACTTGTGTCAGTTCGCCCTCTTATGGTAACAGGTGGTACTGCGGCCAGAACCTTGAACATAACTCTTATTTACCACAACATTGCAAATCTTTTAATAGCGTCTTCTCCAAAAGCAGAGCAACATGTTTCAAGTTATGAAAAATTGCAGACAACATCTGGCTTAAAACTGTACGTTGTGGAGCACAAGGGAGGGAAAACGAAACCTTACCTGTTAATTGGCGCGGGAGGGCTTTACTTCGTGTCGACACTTGTCTTAATAGTATTTCTCAAGCACCTCTCTCCTAGCAGACTTGAATGGTCGATAGAATGCGAAGTCTCTGTCCGTAGTCAGGTGTTGCTTCTTCCTCCACGGTAAAAACAAAGTGCTACGAAGTAACGGTTGCCGAGTTTGGAGCATATAGCTATAAAGTTGCCAAAATGAAGGACGAGAATTCTACGGAAAACATAAACAAAATTTTTCAGGACGCTCCTGCGGCAAGGAAGGCTCTTCTCGACAATTACGAGAACCTCTTAAAAGTGGCCGAATACTGCGAGAACAATTATTCTAAGGTAAGCTGTGCCCTTTGGTATACTTTGTTTCTTACTCGTTTTCCGAAAGGCTTTTGTTTGATGATGCTGTGTGTGTTATATTATTGAAATGCCTAACATCATCGCACACAAACTTCTGCAGTAGTTTACCTTCCGGTCGCAATGTTTTTTTTTTCTTTCCCATGTACCCTTGTGTGTGTTTGTGTTTGTACTTTCAGGCAAGACGTTGGTGACATTATTTGAAGTCATATAATTTTATGTATTACAATATTTGTTTCAATTATGATCTCCTATTTTCATATTCAGAAGCATATATGCACTGTTGGTTTTCAGGTAGACACACCTCTCCCGAGAGAGCCCACAGGGTGCTGTTTTTGCTCTCTGTGTATGTGTATGTGTGTGTGTGTGTGTGTGTGTGTGTTTGTGTCCATTGCAAGCCCAGACACGATGTGTGTGTGGTGGTGAGCTGAGTAACCTCTCTGTGGTATGTTCTGCACTGACAGGAGAACTGATCCTGACTTGTTGATCTCCCCTCCATTATCTCAGACTCCTTCACAGAGAAGACAGTACGGGGGCGACCACATTTTCTTTTCCCCTAGCAGCCTGGGTCCAAAGATACATTTGTCATTTTAGTTTGAGAGTTGACACCAGATGTCAAGCTTATTAAATTTTTTCAGTTGTGAATGACAATGTCTGGTTGTAGTTTCGTTGACATGGTTGTCTCAGGCAGCATCTTGCCTGACAAGTCAGCGAACAATTTCTATCTGGAGGCATAGACTCTGCTGAAGTTTAAAATGATTGGATCTGCCTTTACCCAATCGCTAACATCTGGTCGTGACTTCCTCTGTTTGCTGATGCTGCCTGACACAACCATGTCAATGAAAACACAGCCAGACCCCCTGAATGAAATGAAGTAAAGTATCCAGACACCATCCTGTGTCTTTAATGGACACATTTGCTTCATGTGGCAGGTGGAGGACACCATGAAGGTGGTGGAGGAGTCAAAGGCCTACACCAACCAGGCCCTGGCCAGCGTCACCTACCAGATCAACCGGCTGGCCTGCGACGTGCTTCGCCTGCTGGATACTCAGACCACTCAGCTCAAGAAGATGGAGTCCTGTGTGCATGTCCTCAATCAGGTGATCAGCACCACCCAGTGTTTTATGTATTTACTTCTATTGCTATTTATTTCAGTTTTTTTCTGTAAATTTTTTTAATGTATTTTTGCTGCTGCCATCTTGGCCAGGCCGTCCTTGTAAATGAGACCTTTGATCTCAGTAGGACTAACCTGGTTAAAAAAGGTAAAGTAAAGTAAATTAAAAAAAAAAACTAAAGTCATGGAAAGATAATTGTCATCTGTGAAATGCACCACAGCATTTAGTTAAAGCAAAAATCTTCTGTGAATTCTGTAATTATTTTTTATTTATTTTTTAGCTATATGGTATAGTACACTTAATCAGAGTCTTTTAAACAGCATTGGAGAATTAGAGTAAGTCTAGTGTGAACGGGGTCTTAAAGGCTTTACTGCATATGTGTTGCAACCATTCACTAAACCAGTCGAATCTAATTAGCACAACCCCTCAGCCAGGCAAGTAAGCTAATTGGTGAAATCACCTCTATTAGGTGGTGCTGAGGTGGGATTAAAAAGAGTTTTCTTCATGATTGTAGTGTGTACTGAAGTATCGTCTCATCTTGTGTACAGTCGGTGGCCATGCACAAGGAGAAGGTGGCCCGGCGGGAGATCGGCCGTGTCACGGTGGAGGCCAAAGTGCCCCGTGAGAAACAAATACTTGCCCCTGAGTTTCCGGTGGTGGTGCCCGAGTACAAACGCACCCCGATATCCTACACCATCCTGGACTCTCTGGGTCACGGATTATGGGTAAGGGAGCTGATGTCTGCGATTAAAGAGTTGAATTGTATTGATCAAATAGAGGACAGCATTTACAGCTTACCTAACACATTTTGATCACCTGACAGATGTTTAGGATAGTGCCAATCTTCAGCATATTAATTGCAATTTCCTAAAAATGTGTTCAAGAAACTGAGTGCTCTCCGCTATTTGATAAATGCTGAATACAATTCTGGAAGAATCAAGCTGATTATACTCAAAAGATGTTGAGTGTGTTTGTATAATAATTTAGAACTACCGTAGACTGCAGAAATCTGTGATGGTGCTCCCACATCTTCATCATTTGTATTAAATCTGCTCAGAGGTCCAGCCTGTGTTGTAATCTGATTCTTATAGACCCATTTTTTGTAACCCTGTCAAATAATGATCTCTGTTTGTATGCCATCTTTACTATGGAGCTATGAATAACTCAACATGTTTGTAGTGTGAAGTTTCTTTTTTAACATGAGAGTATTTTTGGGCCATAGGACGGTCAGAAACCAACGGAGACTGTGACCCCCGCGCCCCAGCCTGAGTCTAACCCCCCAGAGACTGAGTCTGCAGCCGCCAGGTACTGTCTAGCATTATGGTCAGAGGTGGACATCCCAACAATTCTGAAATTAAAAAGTCCTGCCATGTATTTGTTCCAACCAAATTCATAAGACCAGCTGAAAATCCTAAATAACAGAACTCTTTAGCTACAGTGGGTGGTTTAGCCAATTAGTCAAATCAACTGTGTTAAAAGCACAGGCAGAAGGAATACATGGCAGGATTTCTACTCTCAAGTCAGTTTGTCCACCTCTGGCTATGGTGCCAATCTCCATCCTGTTGTCTTAAAACCCAGCAATAACACATATCAACTTCATTATTAAACTGTGCAATATGCCTACTGATACCATCAAGAAATGTTGCGAAATGCAACATGAATTTCTGCAAATGTACTGGTATTGGACAGAATGACATTAACCTATTGTTTCTCTTTATTTATTATATATTGTATGACATTAAAGGGGTTTCGTGGACTGAACAGGACACATATCATCATCATATGACTATATATTTTTGACAGTTTTTGTCAGTAAATATTAACTGTATGGTGTATGTATGTGACTCTACCCAGGGCTCCCTATGGCATTGCTGTGCCACCCCCATCTGTACCAGCTTGGACTCCCCAGAGTGCCTCGTCCGACCCAGGGTCTTCGTGCCCGCCTCCTCCGCCTCCCAGCTCATCCAGTGTACCTCCACCGCCTCCTCCTCCCATGGGTGGCAGTGTTCCTCCTCCGCCACCCCCTCCTGGGGGTGCAATTCCACCTCCTCCTCCTCCTCCTCCTGCTCCTTATGGAGCTTTGAATAATTCTGTGCCCCCACCTCCCCCACCACCCCTTGGTTCAACAGGTATTCCTCCACCTCCACCACCACCCCTTGGTTCAACAGGTGTTCCTCCACCACCACCACCACCTCCTCCTCCTTCTTTTGGTGCACCAGCTAATTCTGTCCCCCCGCCACCACCACCACCATTTGGTTCCGCAGGTAACAATCTTCCCCCACCTCCTCCCCCTCCTCCAGGGACCCAAAACACTCCACCACCACCGCCTCCGCCTCCCCCTCCTCCACCGATGTAAAGAGACTCACATCCCCAAGTGTGGAAAAGCACTGCCACAAACTGCTAAGCTCAAGCAGCACTGGCTGGTATGTGTGATACAAATCAGAACTGGTGAAATACTGGCTACACAATTTTAGTGACCATTAGGGTCACCACTTTGGTGAGTGATGGGCAACCTGGATTCAGAAGCTGCAATCCAGTGCTACATTTTTCAAATCACCTTTTTCTACCAGTACACTATTTACTGCTTTTACAAATTCACTCCTCTACCTGGCTAATTATAATTAGCTGATTCAGTAAATGGCTGGAAATGAAATTTATGGTACTGGATTGTAGCTTCTAAAGCCAGATTGCCCATCACAGACTTACATTATACCTGGTCTCTGGTTCTAGTCATCCCCTTCTCTGAGAAAGGTATGCCCTGACAGGCAGGTCTTTAGCAAAGATGACGAGGGCAGAGGAAATTAAAAACAGAGGGTACAATTTATTTCCCCCAAAAATCAGCCACCAAAATGAGTCCTGCAAAATATTTACAGTGTAGACAAAAAAACACAAATAATGACACAAGTGTCAAAAGAAATGCAAAACAAGAAAAAAATATTCACCCTTAGAAATTTACAGTAACATTTTCTCACAGAACTGAGAAAAGAAACTTTACACAGCATTTGTGTGACTATACGCAAAGCAAGCCTCAGACTGAATGAAACCAGTCATTTTAAACAGTCCTCCCAACCCTGACCTAACTGGAGTATACCAATACAGTCATCACAGGAGGAAAACATAAGGAATTCATTAAAATGTCCTCATACATTTGCATATAAACAATACAGTTCATTCTCCTGACGCAGAAAACAGTAAAGTTTAAAAACTATGCAAAGGTCAATACATAAAATCTTTGTAGGTGCAAATCATAATCATATTTGGGCGCTACTACTGTACAGCCTGTGCACGACCGTGGCTCTTGAACGCGCCTCACATTCTGCCCTTTGCTATAATAGCCCTGCAGTGGTGGTGCATGCGCTCTTTGCTATCACAGAACTACGACCGGGTAAGATAAATGTTTAACTGTTTGTTAAGTGTTTTGAACCTGTATATTCACTGTTTAAGCAATAAATGAAAATTTGTTTCAATTACCCGGTGTGTTTGTTTTCTGTACCACGCTAGAGTTTTAGCCAAGTATGTTTATACTGTAGCTTGCTCCGTGTTTACACCGGTGTTTAAAAACTCACGTGGTGATGTTAGTAGTATGTTACAAGCAGCATGCTGTCACTGTATATTTCCACCAGTCATTTTGATTTTAAAAACAGTTGTGCTTTGTCATGTAAGCAGTTGTACGAGGTAAACATAGTCCAACTATTTTCAAAGGCAGCCGCCATGGAGCGTTACAGTCACGTGGTGCGGTGACGCTGAGTCACATGACCACACCTTTTAAGGGCAGTTCTATGCTAAGTCTGTCTCTTGGAGTTTTGTTAATACGCTTAGAACACAGTGAGGACATAGACAATGAACTAATACAAGAAATGGCCTGAACTCAGGAATGCATTAGCTTGACATCAGTGCATGTCTTGAACTTAAAGAATAACTATGGGCCACAAATTGAATAATACGTGCTTCATTAGTAATATAATCTGTCACAGTAGTTTGTAAATATGTTTTATTTGGTTCTGACACTCTTACGGTTTCATAAGACATTCTACTGTAGTTTGTTGTCAGATATTTTTTTAAACAATTGTTGCAGGGTACTGCTCAAAATAGTTACTTCATAGTCAACATGTCAACACATTGGAAAGGATTATAAAACATTTTACATTTCACATCCCCTAAGATGAAATGAGTAACCTGTACCAAAAGGCTGTGACATAGAGGTCTGTGGCAGAGGACAGCAGGATGCTTAAGTTTCAAGTAAAAACAGAAAGTACTGTAATCTCAAACAAGCAAATAAACTTGCACATTTCAAAATACTATTTGTATGTGAATCCTTCATTCAGACCATTATCAAAATGGTCTTTATGCAACTAATGCGTATGATTGTCAATAAAGAAAGCTTATGTCAAAGTGATACATAATTTACATTAAAAAATGTACGAATGTACACAAAAAGCGGCAGACATAATAGCAGGTAGTTTTTTAACCTTATAGAAAACATTCTGGTCTCAAACAGTTTAAATAACCGTTTAAAAAAAGCATATGCACAAATAGGTGTTCAGAAACTTGAGTCTAATCAGTCACGATAAACTCACAGATGTAGGCATCATCTAAAAAGACACAAATGTTTTGCCTACTCTTGTCAACTGCAGAAACACAATACTTCCACAGATGAAAAGCATTATGCATTTTTCAATTCCTGAGGTAGAATAAAAAAAAGAAACAAATAACACTTAAATCAGTAATTGGTTGAAACTACTCAAAATTACTCCGAATTTACCTTCCAGAAACCGCTTCAGTTTGATGGAATGTACAGGACAAAAATAAATAAATAAATGATATTTACACTTCACACCAAAGGGAACTTGGCAACACATTATTTTACAGTGTTGGTGTTAGTGTATCTGCCAAATTAGGTACAGTGGTACAACCTGTGTATCAATATGCAATATCATGTACTAGAGTTTGTACCTAATTAGATAGGTGCACTGTAACACCAACACTGTAACAAAGTGTTACTGGAAATGTCTGGGAATTACTGGGAATGTCATTTATCACTAATATTGGCTGCTGTTACACCAAAGAAACTAAAAAGTGTCTGCTCAGATTGTCAAAGAGAACCTCAAACAGAGGTGTTGTGTGGAGTGTGTTAAGGGTGTGCAACACAACAAAAAAAACAGAAGTACTGTACAGGGCAGAAAGTGAAACTGTTTGCCACAGCAAAGCACTTCTCACTTTTTTTTTGCACAAGTAGTTATCAAAGGCTGACAATAAACCACTGTTCCACCATGTGTTTTAAAGACAAATGTAGTGTGTGTGTGTATGTGTGACATTTTCAAACAGCCAGACTGTAAGAAACTACCAGTCGATAATATCCATGTCTCCAGCCATGTTTCCTGCTGGCCAGTTATTTTTTTTATGACCAAATACTTTGACTTCTAAAATAACTAAATATATTAATCGAAAAAGCAGCTTGTGGTATCTTTAACATTTGGAATCACAACAGTGTTCAAGTACCATATAGGGCAAACATCTATTCACTCACTGGACCTACAACATACACTTACACTCACACATACACACACATGTATACACACACACTCATTAGCTCCAGTGGAGGACCAAAAAAGCCTTCCTGTGAAGGTCTGTGACGACACTGGGGTTGCTGCTGCGCTCGTACTCGGCCGTGGGGTCCCGGTCATCCAAGCTCATCATCGCCTCAAAGTGGGAGTAGGCGTTGAGAAGCGTTTCCGTAGGAGGATACTGGATCTTTCGTAAGCTCTCTAGTGTCTTTACTGCTCTGGTCATCGGGATATTATTCTGGATGGTAAAAGAGAGGAAAAGCTTAGAGATGGAAATGCATCCATAGAACAAAACAATTATATAATTTTATAAATGATCCAAGTTTTACATCCCCTTTACTTAGGATGAGGTTTAAGGTCATATTTTTTTTTTCATACTAAATTATGCAATCCATTTATAATTTTTTTTTTTTTACATATGGGATGAAGTGGTATGCTTTTTTATGTCATTTGTATCTCTCTCTCTCTCTCTCTCTCTTTCTGTCTTTATGTCTCGTTGGTCCAAATAAGAGAGTGAGTGAACAGGAAGAAAGAAGCTCACCTGTAAGCTGTGTCGGAAATAGAGGCAGAGCTCTATGCTCAGCAGGAGATGATTGTTGAAGTTGTGAAGACCATCCTGCCACTCCTGGTACCTGTAGAGCATGTGGCAGTCTGGACAGCGCCTTATGTAGGTGGACACGTCTGACAAACAGGAAACAGAAACCTTACAATTATATCGTTTTCAAAGTCAACCTTGAAAATATCCCACACCATACGAAATAGATAACACTTAGCTGTAGAACACTATATCACAAGCAGAGTCACTGCTGGACATTTTAAGTGGCTGAAGGAATATAATAGTTGCTAGACCCCTTATGATGATAACATTAATAATACTAATAATAACAGTAATACTACTAGTAGTAGTAGTACTACTACTGTTACTACTTCTACTACTACTAATAATATTTTATAAAGTTATTATTTTCTTTGAGGGCCCCCTGTCAGTACAGGGCGCTTGTTGAGCCTAACTTTTCAATGTCGTATGGTAACCCCTGATCCCAGGTCAGATTCAACCATAGCATATATCCTGTGACCAATGGCACACCATATGTTTGTCAAAAGAATGAACTGTCCAAAGACAGCTGAATAAGGCTGCATGGTATAAACAATTCAGGTTACAATTGCATAGCCTGGTATGGTATGCTACTAACAAGATGACAGGATATGACATCAGCTATGACATGTTGATAAACAAGTTATGTCACTGATAGGATGAAAGGTCCAGGTAAAGCATTGAAAGAGTCAAAAGTCTGTACACTTGTAAAAAGACTTTAAAAGATTTAATTTCAATGCCTGACAAAGATCCCACGGTTGAGCCGTTGCTGCCTTTTTTAAAATAAAATGTTATGAATACGAATATGAAGACGAATAGGAATACTTTTAATGTGGACAAAGTGGAAATTTGTCTTCGGTTTTTACCACATACAAACAACAAACATTTAAACATTCAGCTCACTGGCATAGCACCACACAGGCATCACAAAACACATTTTCTGCATATACAACACTGCATTTTTATATATTTGTATATTATGTATATGTTTTTGTAAGAGTATGCAGATCTTTTTGAGTCTTCCTCAGTTTAGTTTTTTTGATTTGGCATCTTTTACAATTCATTTGGTCGTGTGCACCACACACTACCTTTTGTCCAGGTAAAGCATGACTAGAAAAAAAAGAGTCCACTTACAATCAGCCACACCCATCATGGTGACAATCTTGCCTTGGTAGGTGACGTTCTCTGCATCCTCCAGACTAGGACTGTTTGGACACAGGCCACAGGTAGTTTCTGAGGGAAACAGCTGTGCAGGGAATTCCAACACTGTGCTGGTAAGCTCCTCTGGAAGATCTGCCGGGATTTTTTTATGTTCGTAAATGTAGTCAACACTTCGTTTGATGTCACTGTTGAGAGAGTAAGTGCTGCTGCCGTTAGTGTACTCCATGTTCCACGATCCAGATTTGTCCCTGGCAGACGACACCGAGGTCTTGAACAAGGAACGGTTGGTCTGGAAGAGGTGCCACTTGGCGATATTTTTATGCAGGCAAGACATGTGAGCTTTTGTACACGGGCACATCCACACGTTCTTGTCTGTGTCGTAACTCACCATAACCCGGCCCAGGCAGCTGAAATCGTTGGTTCTTGGCTCGTGTATGGACACGAACATGCGTCTCGGAGAGCCGTCCAGATCCACGAGCACGGAAAAAGGAAGCTTTGCCACCTGGGCCATCTTCTGCCTCCTCAGGCACATGGCCCGCTTGGGTTCAGTGAGGAGCTTGAGCGCGACCATCTCGTCCAGGGCCCTCACTCCCAGGGGTTCCTCTGAGGCCGTCTTAGCCCTGTGATCCAGATAGCGGGTGTGCTGGCAGTGGCTGACCGTTAGCCCGTGGCGCTGGGACATCTGCTGGTACTGCTGGCACGCCTTCAGGTCGCACCGGAGCGTCTGCTCGCCGTGGGCCTCCCTCTGGACGTGCACCGGTGCCATGAACCCATGGGTGTGCCTCTGGACCGCCAAGATCCCGTTCTTGGCGTCCACGTAAACACTGCGGAACTGCGACCGGACTTTGGCGTCCGCTATAACGTCCTTGTGGTGCCTGCTTATGTGGACCTTCAGATTGCGCTGAAAGAGATGCATCGAACAGTGTGGACATTTGATTCGCGGCCTCTGCTCTTTGGGCTCGGCGGGGGACGAGCATTCCGAGGGCGACAAAGGCGGTATCATTTCGGGGGGAGGTGGCATGGACATACCGGTCACTGCCAAGAGATGTGGAGACGATGGGGTTGAGGAGTGCATAGAGTCAGATGTAGAGGGTGTAGAATCAGACAATGACGTCTGCTGTTCACATGGTGTAGCTGTTGGAGTTTGCTCTGCAGAAGAAACTGTGACTGTGGTTCGCTGCCACGATGGTGTGGTTGTGGACTCCAGCGGCGAGAGGGGTGATGCTGTGGTTTCTGACTGACACAGGCTTTGCTGCTGAAGAGATTCGTCTGCCTGGTGCTGAGGTGCAGTGGCAGGGCTTTGCAGTGGAGCTGATGTAGTTTTTGGTGCTTCATCCTGTGAGGATGTAGCTGCCAAGTCTTCTTCAGATGAGGATGCATCTGTGGACGTTTGTTTAGCTGAGGAGGCAGTTGCTGCTGTGGTTCGTGATGATGGCAAAGCTGGACCAGACGAGGTCTGCAGAGACAATGGCGTTGTTTGCAGTATCAAAGGTGCTGCAGTGCCTTGCAATTTCACAGGTGTGGTGAGAGCTTGCAACAGGGAGGCCCCTGATATGGTTTGCACAACAATCTGTGGTTTTGAGGAAACACCCGGGGATGAGGAAGCAGAAGTTGTCAGCTGAGATTCTTCACATCTTTTTAGGTGCCTGACGAACACTTGCTTGAGGATGATACTTTTGTTACAAAAACAACAATGGTGATGGGGAGCGTCTTTGCAGTTCAAGCCACATCTATATATCTGCACTCCTGCAAAAAACATCAGACAAAAACAAACAAGGTCGGCATTTAGCGCCAATAATGCTGCAGTTACATTAACCTCTGAAATCAATGATCAATGCATTGAATGGTTTACTCTCACAGCTGTTAGAATATAAACATATACTGTTGTGTTTTGTCATCATGTGTTATTGTTTACTGTGGGCCTAGGGAGCGCTGAAATTTCAAATTCTGTGTGTGCAACCTGTACATATGGTTTTTGACAATAAAGCTGACTTTGACTTTGATAAATTGATCTTAATTCCCTGTGTACCCGGTTGTCACTCGTGAAAGATCCGTGTGCTCTTTCCTCCAGATATCGCCAAAGCCTGCGACCTGTTCTTTTTGGTCAGTGAATCTGAAGGCTCTGTCATTCCTCAACATATGCAGTCTATGTTCGTCATACATGATTCGCTCATGTTAAAACAAAAAGATCTTACCCTTATACGTGAGGACATTTCTTGAATGAGTCTGGATGTGTGGCACAAGGGATGCATAATCCCCTGTCTTCTTGCAAAGAGTGCACTTGTAAGAGTTGCCCTCTTTTACCATTGTTGGTTTGGTCATTCCCACAAAGGACGTTAAAACCTGGTGAAAATTAAGGAGTATGCTCTTACATACAGACCATAGTAACGTATTCAAATACATATATTTTCAAGTTTAGATAAACTCAGCATACCTTTCGCGAGTTCTCCATCGTCGCTGTTTGCTGTAATTCTTCCTTGCGAGGTTCCTCCATGGAGAGGTGGGAAACACTTATTTGTATTACTGCCACCTGCTGGGTTGAAGTAGTATTGATCTTGTTGAAGTGTATGTGTATACTAACTAGAGAACAATCCACTTAACTAATGAATGTGTGCATGTTTTTATGGTGCACTCTATGAAAATTGTCAATCATTTGTGTTTTCAATAGTCGTACCAGGAAGGTATGTTTAAATGTGAGAGAGACAATCACGTATTTGCTTCTTGCTCTGTGTGTCCTCTAGAGGCCGCTATATCTCTGTTTGGAACAGTATCCTTTTTCTGCCTGTAGTAGCAGGGGACAGGAAGACACAAGACGTCAACAGAAAAGATTTGAAGGTGCGGTTGGAGGTTAGAATTATCCTTAGACATTTTATCAGTTTAATACATGAATATGTCTCCCGTGACATGCAAGCCTATTGGTCGTAAATGTTTTGGCAGGTGACGCTGCAGAAATCAGAACGTCGGAGCTGTGGCATATTGAGCGCCTGAAGAGGAGAGCGCTTTCTGTGAAACCCCAGTCGTGCCGTTCAGCTGTAACCAGAGCGATTTGACAGCTTGTGCGGAGTAACGTGCAAAGGACGCCAGAAGACCATTTGATGTCCTACAATGGCAGGATAATGTCGGATATAGATCGGGAGGGACAACACTCCCAATGCCTCCCTTAACACCGACGTGAAAACTCACTGGTTTGCAATTTACGGCGCAACTTATTTTGAGTGCATAGGGTTCAATGTCTCTCCGTCGGTTCTCAGGGGTCTCGAGCCTCTCTGGTAGGGGCGCCGTATCTCCAGTGATGGAAACATCCGGGGCTGTCGAAGGCGGCAGGGAGCTGTTCGAGGCCTGCCGAAACGGAGATGTGGAGCGAGTGAAAAAGCTCGTGAATCCGGAGAACGTGAATAGCCGCGATACAGCTGGCAGAAAATCCACCCCCCTCCACTTTGCTGCAGGTAAGGCCATTATTTAGATTTGAGTGATCCCCTGTCACCAAACAGTAACTGCCAACAACAACCACTATAGAAATTCTAAGTGAATAAATTATTCATAAGATAAACCAGACAAAGATGTCTTTGAAGTCTGGTCCACAGCCATATTTTATGGAGTTTAGCATTCAGAATCTCGTAAAAATATTATGGTAATGGGCCTACAAAATTATATTTTTTATTTCCCATTCATATGAAAATACATACTTTGTTATTATTAAGCACAACACATAAATTATGCGCCCTACCCTACATTGTCAGTGGTGCAGATTACGAGGTGAATTATTATTTTTTTAAATTCATTATACTTATTCGTGAAAATAAATTCATTTGAGTATTATTATAACAACTGTTTTGCTTTGCTCCCGTCAGGTTTTGGTCGTAGGGACGTGGTGGAGTTCCTTCTGCAGAACGGAGCGAATGTGCACGCCCGGGACGACGGGGGACTCATCTCCCTGCACAACGCCTGCTCGTTCGGTCACGGCGAGGTCGTGAAGCTGCTTCTCCACCACGGAGCGGACGCCAACTCCAGAGATAATTGGAACTACACCCCGCTTCACGAAGCCGCCATTAAGGGCAAGATAGACGTATGCATAAGTACGTATAGGCTAGGCTATTGCACAATCTGCAAAGTTTCTCGATTCCCTAAAATATTCAGCAATTACCATCTGATTTTATTGAGCCTGTTGAAACAGTATTCAGGGAAGCCTAATGAATTGCTTGCAATGCAGTTTGCTTTGATTGATTTGACTCTTAAAATCCTAATGACGTGTGAATAATGTTTTCACGTAAGTTGGTCATAGCCTATAGCTTAATTGGTGTTTTTAATTAGGCCTAATTAGCCCATCGACTTGGCTTGGCGAGCTGTGCTAATTAGAATCAGCTGGTTAAGTAAAGGGTTGGAGCGAATAGTGTTTGTGTAAGGTGCTTTTACTTCCTAACGCTGACTTTCTCACCCCTGGTCGTTCTTGCTGTGGTGTTCCTGTAGTGCTGCTTCAACATGGGGCTGAGCCAACTATTCGCAACACTGATGGGAGAACAGCACTGGATCTGGCAGACACCTCTACCAAAGCTGTGCTCACAGGTGGAGACACACACACACACACACACACACACACACACACACACACACACACACACACACACACACACACATTCATACACATGCAAACACATGCAAATGTACACACACCCACACATGCAAACAAAAGCACATATGTGTACGAAAAGGACACTAAATGCATGGATGTACAGTGTGGCATTCATTTTCGCATCCTTCAAGGCATACTCCCACACTTATTCAGATCCACACTCCCCCACACACACGCACACACACACATACATGCACAAAAACACACATGCACAAACACACTGAATGGATGCATGCACAATATTTATTTGTTGCTGCCAAACACACAGACACACACTGTTTTAATACATTTATTGTATGTACTATTTAGTTATTACTGCATATTAATCTATGTTTACATGTTACAGTATAGTTATCATACATTATAATATTGTTCTGACAATATCTTTTTTCATATTAATAAAAAAACCTGTGGACCGCAAAAGGTGAACCATAATATAGCCGGGGTGGGTCACTGTACTTTATGTGTCAAGGGATGAGCAGGGCAAGGTCAGACTCAATGCAGAGGAAGCTCTGGTCTAATGGGTAGGGAGTTAGTCTTGGGATCAGAAGGTCGCAGGTTTGATTCCCACACCAGGAGGGAAAAATGTGTGTGTGTGTGTGTGTGTGTGTGTGTGTGTGTATATGTGGGGGGTGAATAACCAGCACCCTCATCTATGGCTGAAGTGTCCTTGAGCAAGGCATCTAACCACACATTGCTACAGGGGGACTGTCCGTGTACCTAATTCACTGTAAGTTGTTCTGGATAAGAGCGTCACCTAAATGCAATGTAGTGGAGAATAAGTTATTAAACATTCTATACAAGAATTTATTCTACAACAATGTAAGATTCTAAAAATTTGCATTATATTCTATGAATGCCAACATTTTTTGCATTACAATGGTCATCCTTCCAAACTTCCCACCTTGTCTGTGTAAAGGGTTTCAGGCATAATGCTATAAATCTCCGAGCCCGTGATAGTGTCACCATTGTGCCATGCTCTAAACATTAGCATATGTACTACATCAGCAACAACACACAGCGACGAAAGACTCCTGCTATTTTTACAAGATTGCGAGAGACTGGAGGCTGTCCAAAAAGAAAGTTGTTATGTAACACGCTAAATATACCTTTTCCTCTGCCAAACTCAGGTGACTACCGAAAAGACGAGCTCCTGGAGAGTGCCAGGTGAGTGTCTAATGTTCTTAAAGTTTAACTATGTCTCTGTACTCTTACCTGAACTCATCCTCTGCCAGATATGGTCAGGTGTTTGTTTGTTTTTTTGTTATGTTGGTGCTGATCTCTGAACAGTGAGTGTGGCGTCGGTGACATTGTGCTCACTGTGCTCGCTATTGTGAGAATATGATCTCCATGTTGTTGCGTAATGCGAGAGGTGGTGGTGGTGGTGGGTTTGGGGGATAGTGAAAGTTGTGCAGCTGAACACCTTTTGTGATGCTGGCCCTAAACACACATACAAAGTGCTGAATGCTACAGAATTATCTAGGTACCCTATAATAACTCTCCCTGACAGAGGTAATCTATGGCTTTACACATATAGCAACAAATTGGAGTAAAATCATGATGCTGCCACCACTGCTGTTGTACATTGCGGGTTTATTAAAGATATGCCAATTAACATGAAAACAGAAATATTCCTATAGCTCAGCATTCTGTTGTGCATGTAAACATATTAGTTGGAATATGGCCTTTACCAGAATATATTTAGAGCATGTTGTCCATGTAAATGCTGTGAATTTGTTAGTAGGATACTGACTACGCAGACTAAAATGTCAAATCACACCATAACAGCACTATATGGCAAAAATACTAGATGTTAGTGCAGCTTGGGGCTGGGCAATATTTTCCTAATGTCAGTATATATTTGATGGAAATATGTACTTGAGACTATATTGCCATATCAGTATATTTTTGATGCTGTAATACCACTTTGCCAAAGGCACTTACTCTTCTGGGCTCAGACCATTCACACAGCTTTTTTTTCGGATCACTCAACTGTTTACTTTTTTACTTTTGCAGAGCTCTTTTAGAGCAGTCTTAACACTATCTAAATAGAACAAGTGGTGTTTTCCTACTTGTGCTGTTGAGTAAGCACAAAACATGTTGCTCATTGTGTTTAAAATATTGATATATATATATATATATATATATATATATATATATATATATATATATATATATATCGTATATCGTATATCACCAATCATTCCCAAAAATATTAGGATATCAGTTTTGGGCCATATCGATCAGCACTAGTGCAACTAGCTGTAAGCATAAAAGGAATTGAAGAGAACCCAAAAAACCCAAGTCCCACAGCACTAGGTAAACCCGGTAATAGAACAGTTGGCAGGGTTCTGTCAATGTCAATGTCAATTTATTTTATTTTATAAAGCACCTCATAAACAACAGCAGTTGACTAAAAAATGTTTTAACTGTAAGCAATTATTGGGTTCTGTGTTCCGCCGCCAGTGCTTCTAATTTAAACGCAAGCGTCATTATCTCCCTCAGGAGTGGCAACGAGGAAAAACTGATGACGCTGCTCACGCCTCTAAACGTCAACTGCCACGCCAGCGACGGGAGGAAGGTAGGAAGTGGCTGTTTTAAAGGGACACTCATTTTTTGGGTCTCATTTTCAAACTCCCTTACAGTAAAACAGTTAAACTGTACTGCCTTTGAATCCATTCAGCCGATCTCTGGATCAAGCATAAACATGGCCAACTAGTTAATACTTATGTT
This sequence comes from Setipinna tenuifilis, assembly GCA_030347295.1. Classification (NCBI taxonomy): domain Eukaryota; kingdom Metazoa; phylum Chordata; class Actinopteri; order Clupeiformes; family Engraulidae; genus Setipinna; species Setipinna tenuifilis. Next base: position 13,264,759 of record CM059287.1, on the reverse strand, counting down.
TATGCCTGTATTCTTGATTTAAATTCTGATTGTATGTGATATAGGCTGTACCTGTCACTGAGTGTGTGTATGTGTGATTGTATTTACGGTTGTGTGCGTTCATGCAAAGGTGGCTGGCGGTAAATGTGATTGAGTGTGCATATGTGACTTAACTGAACATCATTGTGATTGAGTGTGTTTGTGTGAGAGTGGCTATTATGTATTCAGGTGTGTTCATTAAGAGGTGGCTGTAATTGTGATGAAGTGACACAAATGTGTTTGTGAGATAAGTGATGAGCTTTGTGTGACATATGTCACTTTTTATTGTGTTGATGTGATGAAGGCAGTAATCAAGTCAAGTCACGTTTATTTCTAAAGCACTTTAAAAACAACAACAACAACAACAGCTGACCAAAGTGCTGGACAAGCATGGTGGTCCGACTTGGTAGACAAACAGAAAGGAGAACATAAAGTGAGCCTAACTTTGCAGATAAATCGATAAAAGATAATGCAGATAAATCGCTAAAACATTCATGCTGTATGGCCCAGTCAAATAGAATGCTGTTTTTTGATTGGCTGGCGGGGTCTGCATTAATTCCGTTGAACCGTTTAACTATGGAAAGTAGTTCTACAATTCTGGCATTAAGTTTAAGCACCAATCTATATTAATGCCCCACAGAATGGTGACTATAACAACTATATAGGCTAATTTAACAGTTGCTTTTCTGCTCTACTTTTTAACGACTCGTTGCAGGCGATGATCCTTAATTGTAAAGAAATTATAGAACAATGTAAATATTTCGACATAACTTTTTAAATGTTTCCTAAATTCTCGAGTGTGGAAACCGGGCCATAAGTGGGACAACAGCCTTTGAGACGTGCATCCGAAGGAATTAATCAACTTGGCAGAGCATAACTTCCTTCTGCTTCGTGTCGGGAAGTTATTTGTCCACCAGCATTGATTAATTCCGTCGAATGCACGCCTCAGTGGCTGTTTTCCAATATGTATTGTACACCAGGGCATAAAAATGGGTTTTAAGGTGAGATTTAAAAGCAGCTAAAGGAAGGGGCCAGGGGTATGTGCAGTGACAGCTCATTCCAGAGCTTAGGAGCAATCACTGTGTGAAGATGGTTTCATCTGTGTGTGTTTTTGTGTGTGTGTGACTGAGTGTGTGTGATGCATGTGAATGAGATGTGTGTTTGTTTGTGTGTGTGTGTGTGTGTGTGTGTGTGACGGAGTGTGTGTAAGTGATGCATGTGAGTGAGCTGTGTGTTTGTGTGTGTGTGTGTGACTGTGTGTGTAAGTGATGCATGTGAATGAGCTGTTTGTTTGTTTGTTTGTTTGTGTGTTTGTCCAGTCGACGCCCTTGCATCTGGCCGCGGGCTACAACCGAGTGAAGACCGTGCAGCTGCTGCTTCAGCACGGCGCAGATGTCCACGCCAAAGACAAAGGGTGAGGCAGTGTGTGTGTGTGTGTGTGTGTGTGTGTACTTTTTTTTATTTATGTGTTTGTATTTGTGCATGTGTGTTTGGGTGAGACAGAGAAGCCCTGTGTGTGTGTGTGTGTGTGTGTGTGTGTGTGTGTGTGTGTGTGTGTGTGTGTGTGTGTGTGTGTGTGTGAAAAGTAGTTTAAGTGAAAGGGAGTGTGTGTGGATAGGCCAGCAACAGTGGCAATGTGTGTTCACATGTCAGTATGTGTGTGAAATGGAATGACACAAGGACATGTGTACGTGTGAGTGTGTGTGTGTGTGTGTGTGTGTGTTTGTGTTCGACTCTATGTGTGAGAGAGTACAGAACTGTTTGGATTATGCCAACAATGGCCTTGGACGTCAGCCAGTGTGTGTGAATAGGCTGTCATACCAAAAAGTGCTCCAATATGTGTGTGTATGTGTGAGAGAGAGAGAGAGAGAGAAGGATAGAGAGAAGGAGAAAGAGAGAAAGCAGCAAGAGAAAGAAAGGAGAGAGAGTTGCTGTGGTCTTGCACACAAGGGCCAGGGGTACCAGGCCGAGTTTGCTGTCATGCGACACACACACACAGTGGCTCATTTGTGTGGGCACATGCATTTATGAATGTATTTGTGTGTGTGTGTGTGTGTCCATGCATGCAAGCGAGAGTGTATGTTTGTGTTTGTGTGTGTGAATGCATGCATGAATGTGTGTGTGTGTGTGTGTGTGTGTGTGTGTGTGTGTGTGTGTGTGTCAATGTGTTTGAGTGTTTGTGTGTGTGAGAGAGAAAGAGAAAGAGTGTGTGTGTTTGAGAGAGAGACAGAGTGAGAGACAGAGAGAGAGACAGAGTGTATGTGTGTGTGTGTGTGTGTGTGTGTGTGTGTGTGTGTGTGTGTGAGAGTGTGTGTGTGTGTGTGTGTACAGCTAAACTGAGATAAATGGCTCTTGTTTTTCTCCAGTGATCTGGTGCCCCTCCATAATGCCTGCTCTTATGGACACTACGAGGTCACGGAACTGCTGCTGAAGGTCAGTTAGTTTCTCCTCATTCTTCAACTTCTACTAACTCTTACAATAATACCACTACTACTACTAATAATAATAATACACTTGGGTTTTTATGAAACACCACCGCAAATGTAGTTGATGCTGGACGTTTTAGACGTTAAGTTGCATTGCCTGCTGCAGGTACAGTGTGCAGTGATGTCATAAAGGGGCAATCTATTCAAAAAGTGGCAGTTGGCCCAGGTGTAACTGCCACAGTATTTGCTGCATCCCTCCCCATCTCCCTCCCTCTCTCCCTCTCCCCCCCTCTGTCTCTCGCGCTCTCTCTCTATCTCTCTCTCTCTCTCTCTGTCTTTCTCACACAATCACTCATGTACACTCATGTATGCTCTTATTGTGTGCCATAATGCTACTGTATTGTATTGAGAGGAGAAATATTAGAGAGGTATAGTTGTGACAGAGGCACTAGGCCTAGTGTGTGTGTGTGTGTGTGTGTGTGTTTGTGAGAGAGCTCGCTAATGTTGTTGTCCCTGCAGCTAAAAGCAGGGAGTGCCACCAGTTAATTAATGCAGCTACAGTGTGCCGTGATGTCATAAAGGGGCAATTTATTTAAAAAGTGGCAGTTGGTTCAGATCTAACTGCCACAGTATTTGCTACATCTGCGTTTCTCTCTCTCTCTCTCTGTCTCTCTGTCTGTCTGTCTCTCTGCCTTTCTCTCTTTCATTCAATCACCCACCTGCTTCCTAGCCTGGCTAACGCGACTTATCAATGCTCTGCGAACATTGGTCTGGCCAAGCTGTGTTGTAAACCCATTTCTCAGAGGGCGGGCTTAATCCACGTGTGTGAAATGCCTGTGTTTTCTACTGGACGAAGCTTCGACCAATCACATTAGTGTCCATGTATAAGACAGAGAATAGTAACGTGCATATGAGTAAACAAAAACATAACTGCACAAAAGCTCGGAATTCCATATGCTATCGCTGACAATGTAACGTGCAGCAATTTTGTCAGTGAAATAGCTCCACAACTTTGCAAGATATTACTGTGTTGTTCTGCTATTTACATACTGTAAACTGGGTTGACTTGGCAACACTTACCATTTATAAGTCAGATGAACCTCGTCGACAACAATGCCAAGGAGATTTTCTTTGTAGACTTTGTTGGCTAACATATTCATCTTCCAAAACAGCAACTACAGCTGCATTGAAATCTTGCCGTTCGCGATGTTGACAGTGACTGAGGTAGATTTCCGGTCGCTAAACTACCGTGTCATAGCCTTTTTGAAATGCTAGATTTTCATCGGCCCCAGTTTCTCTGTTAATGTAGAAACGGTGTAGAATGGGAGCTTGGCCAGACTGACTTTGCAAGCGAAATTCAAATGCAGCAGCACAGGAAGTATGGGCGTGCCCAGGCTACCTGCTTCCCACATCAAACCCCTTATTTTAGCTAGATTGTGTCACTGTCTCTCTGGCTAGAATGTGTTTGACTGGCTTCAATCAACAAGTCTCTCTCCCTTGGCCTGCAATGTGTTTAACGTGGTTAAGCACTCTGAAATCTCTCCTCTTCCTGTGTGCATTATTTTCTACTTAATTGACTGGCTTTGACTTAGCTTCCACTTTTAATGTCTAGAGTGGAGCAGAGTACTATGACATCATCAGCCTGAGTGGTTTACCTTTCTTTTCCATGGGACAAAATATAGCTGAAAAAATGGGAATAACAAACAAACTATAAAAGGTAGTGTAACTATTTGAACACGCAGTCATGTCCAGAGCGGGCTGAACATTTCAGTGTTGAAATGGCGTCTATCTCAAAAGCCCTTGGGAAAGAGTAGGGGCAACAGGTGATGGAATAATAATAAACACCATATAAGAACAGTAAGTGTGAAAGCACACTAATTACACAGATGAGGGTAGCAACGTGAAGAAAAACACATACAGATAACACCATGACGTGTGACAGTGTTATTAAACAAATAAAAGAGCAGATTAAACAAGTATAGGAGCAGTACTTAGTTACTTTACACATTGAGGGCCAGGCTGAATTTTTAACCCAGTAAAAGGAAAGGGAAAAGGTCTGCACTTTGCATAAATGGGGTACTTTGTTGTTTGGTACAGTGAAACTTTATGCCGAAATGTGGTTGTACAAAAAGGATGTAACCAATTTATACACAGCACAGACATTTATTTCCATTACTTTTATTGTGTAAGACCATTATGTATTTCTCAATAAAACTGGTACATTGGGTGCTGTGGGCTTTTGCTTTAGAATTAGCAAGGATTAGCATTAAGAACGTGCTATATTCGGTTTCTTCAGGGTAATTATTTTTGTTATGTACCATTATTTTTTTCTCTCTCGTCTCCATCTGTATGTTATTGCTTATTACTTCCGTTTAACACCTTATTCTTCATCTTGACCCATCTTGCTCTGTTTACATTTCTTTAATTTCTTTCTTCCCCTGCCTCTACTTGAGCCAATTCAACTTTCTTTATTTATTATCTGATGAAAAAAGTTATTCTCTCTTTCTCTCTCTCTCTCTCTCTCTCTCTCTCTCTCTCTCTCTCTCTCTCTCTCTCTGTGCATTGTACATGTTATAACTGTGTATGTGACAAATAGATCTCTCCTGTATCTCTCTCTATCTCTATCTCTGTCTCTCTCTGTCTCTGTCTCTCTTTCTCTCTCTCTCTCTCTCTCTCTCTCTCTCTCTCTCTCTCCCCCTATGTGTTCTGGTCTCACTGTCCTCCCCTCTCACCTGTTCAGCATGGCGCCTGTGTAAACGCCATGGACCTGTGGCAGTTCACGCCACTGCACGAGGCCGCTTCCAAGAACCGCATGGAGGTCTGCTCCCTGTTGCTAAGCTACGGGGCCGACCCCACCTTCCTCAACTGCCACAACAAGAGCGCCATTGACCTGGCCCCCACCAGCCAGCTAAAGGAGCGCCTAGCCTGTGAGTCAGACCCTCTCTCTCTCTGTGTCTCTCTGTCTCTCTGTCTCTCTCTCTCTTTCTCTCTCTCTCGCTCTCTGATAGAATCTAGTAGCCTATGGCATCACTACACTGCATTTCGTACAGAGGGTCTGGCTGTGCTGCATTGAGAAACATTTGCTTTTTGGAGTCGTAGGCGATGAAGTTTAAAATGACTGGATCTGCCTTTACCCAATCGCTAATGTCTGGTAGTGACGTATGCAATTAGGCTGGCTATAAGCCTCCCTACCCACTACAGTTCAAATGTAGCATACAAGGTTGACGTCATCGCTCATAAACACTCCCTCTGTTCACTGATTGGTCCGCTAAAGATACCACCAGAGTCAACCATGTTAACTGAAGCAAGCCTAGACTACCACTGTAGAGAGAAAATAATCCAGCAGAAGTGCATAGGCAGGCTTATAGCCAAGCTAGCATAGTATGGCATCACATTGGATTATAAACTGTATAGACCATTTAAAGAGAGTTTGGTTATAAGTATCATCGCTATTCACACAGGGTTTGTGTTTTAATTCCCATTCCCAACAATGTGAAACGAAGTAGGTTAGGAATGAAATAGAATGTTTAGGCATTGTTTTTGTTTTTACCAATGCAAGTGTCAATATATGGCATGTTATTATCATGTAATCACATTGATGAATTTTATCCTCGTGGTGATGTTATAACTCTGACTGAAGTTAAAGTGGTCTTAATAAGAATGCCTCAAACTTCTTCATTGCAAGTGGGTCAATTCTGCTTGAGGGAATGACATGTAGTATGAAGAAGCTTGAGGCTTTTCTCTCTGTGTTTCTCTCACACTCTCTCCCTTTTATAGTTATAGTTAGCAATGTAGCTTTAACACAATACACAGGAGTTATTGTATTTGTGTGATCATGCTGTTAGCCATTTTTAGCAGTAGCCTCAGTAAGGAACCATATGAATGGCAAGTCAGTGTCTCTGTTATTATTTGTGTGTTTTGTTTGTTCACCTGCCTCTAAACAGGAACTTCTTGTTCTCTGCCCCCACTCCCTAACCGTCTCCCCTACACACACAAACACACACACACACACATACATATGTACACACACACACACATATGTACACACACACATATGTACACACACACACACACACACACACACACACACACACATACATATATACACACATATGCACACACACACACACACATGCTCAAACACATAAACTCCCTCAGATGAGTTCCGGGGTCAGGCCCTGCTCCAGGCAGCGCGGGAGGCAGACATGGCGCGACTGAAGAAGCACCTCTCCATGGAGACGGTCAACTTCAGACACCCCCAGACCCACGAGACCGCCCTGGTAACAACCCCCCCACAGCACCCCATTCACAGCTCACAACACCACGCATTATATGAAATAATCAACAAGCTTGTACTATGTATTAGGTTTGGGTGGTAGTTAGAAAATACGGGCAAATGGAGTTTGCTAATGTCAGACTGGTAGAGAACTGCTCTGACTGGTACAAAAGAAGCAGGTTATTGCATACCGTATAAAAAAGTTATAATTAGAAAACAACACTGCACTCTGCAAAATCCCTCAGGGCTACTATGCTAGTTGTCTGATTTATGGCAATTGAAATTGGTCATAACTTCTGACAAAACGTGTGTACAGATGTGACAGACCAACATACTGGGGTACTATGTCAGGGAAATACCTGAATATGAAAAGTTTGGCTACTACATATTATATTACATTACACTTAATTAACACTTTTATCTAGGCCGACTTACAGTTATCAGTTACAGTCCCTGGGGCAATGTGGGGTGAGATGCCTTGATGAAGGGCACTTCAGCCATGGATGAGGGTGTAGGAGTACATGTACTAGTTGTTTATTCCCCTACCGCCATTCTTCCTACTGGAACAGAATGATTGTATACACCAAGACAATATGGTCCAAGACTCTAATCAATAGTCATTTTCACCAAAAGTTCAAGAAATACAACTTCTATTATGCTCTACTGTGATATACAGTAGTGGTACTTATTCTGTGCATTTGAGCATAGGTGATTTATTTTTTAACTATCCATTTCAGTCAATGACAGCCCTAGCTTGACAGTAAATAGAATTGACCTGCAATAGTAATGTATAAACACAGAGTTTGTTTGGTCCAGATCTCTACTTACTCTACTTGAGTTTGAGATTGAATTGTTTGGTCTAACGTTGGCACTTTGGATCCTAAATGTAGCTCTTCGTCTCTTCTGTCCGACAGCACTGTGCTTCAGCCTCGCCCTACCCCAAAAGAAAACAAATTTGCGAGCTGCTGCTTAGGAAAGGAGCCAACGTGAATGAGAAGACCAAAGAGTGAGTGTGCGACACACACACACACACACACACACCCTCATACACACACGCACACACACCTATGCACACACAACACGTCTGTTGTCAATATATGCATATTTATGTTAAAGTTTTAGACAATTCATTTGACTCAAACTGTATGTCAACTATGTGTGTGTGTGTGTGTGTGTGTGTGTGTGTGTGTGTGTGTGTGTGTTTGTGTGTGTGTGTGTGTGTGTGTGTGTGCGTGTGTGTGTGTGTGTGTGTGTGTGTAAAAGCTTCCTGACCCCTCTCCACCTGGCTGCGGAGAAGTCTCACAACGACGTCATCGAGGTGCTGGTGAAACACGAAGCTAAAGTAAGCACTCTCACACTCACTCTGCTACTGCTGAGGCACACACGTAGACACACACACACACACACACACACACACACACACAGACACACACAAGCAGAGACACACATACATACACAGGCAGATACAAACACAGATACACACACACACACACGCACAAACACAGTATGTTTAGTATGCACCACAGAGTACAAACACACACAGACTGCACGTATGCATTTACCAGATGCAAATTCGTTTTTCTTATCAAAACATGTATCTGTGTGCACAGTCAAATGAGTGTGTTTGTGAGTGTCCGAACTCACGCATACATGTGCACGCACACAGACACACCCACGCACACCCACATATAGAGTACACGTACTGTACACAAATTATCTTTGCCCCAAAGCATTTAGGAACTTATATAGAGACTTTATCAGATTTGTTTTGGTTGTGTGAGCTTTTCACAGACCAAATGCAAACACAGGCGCACAAGAACATACACACACACACACACTCCTATGTACACATGCATTTATGTTGACATTCAACACCTGTGTTCTCAAACATACAGAGACACTGTGTACCTGCAGACCTTTTTTACATTACAGTGTATTTATGTGTATTCGTGTGTGTCTGTGTGCTTGTACGTGTGTGTGTGTGTGCGTGCGCTTGTACGTTTGTGTGTGTGTGTGTGTGTGTCTGTGCGCGTGCTTGTATGTATGTGCTTGCACGTGCATGTGTGTGCTTGAATGTATGTACTTGTATGTATGTGTACTTGTGTGTGTGTGTGTGTGTGTGTGTGTGTGCGTGTGTGTGTGTCTCCAGGTGAACGCGGTGGACCACCTGGGCCAGACGGCGCTGCACAGGGCAGCCCACTGTGGCCACCTGCAGGCCTGCAGGCTGCTGCTGAGCGCCGGCTGTGACCCCCTGCTGACCTCCCTACAGGGGTACTCCCCCTCACAGGGCGCCCCGCACAGCGTACAGGAGGTGCTGCAAGGTGACCAGCACACACACACATACTGTATATACACACACACGTACAGACACACACTTACACACGCACTTACACACACATACAGACACGCATACAGACACGCATATATACACACACATACAGAGACAAACACACACACACACATGTACATATATACACACACACGTACAGACACACACTTACACACACACTTACACACACATATACACACACACATACAGAGACAAACACACACACACACACATGTACATATATACACACACACGTACAGACACAGACACACACACACACACACGCACATCTAACACATACACACACAAACATACATATACGTACATACACACCCACAAACACACACATGCTCACACATACACATATCCACACTCATGCCCATACAGTCATGCACACACACACAGGAGTAGGACTAGTATTGTGTTTGTGTCTGTATCACAACAGTTATAGACACAGGGTGTGCACACACAAATAAACACTCACACATTCGCACCTATACGCACACAAGCACACACATGTACATTGGGGAGTGATTTTCTGTGCACGCACACACACACACACACACACCCACACACACACACACACACATTTACCCCTATACACATGCTAACCTAGTCTGTAGTAGTCCTGTCTCACACACATGCGTACAAGCACACACACACACACACACACACACACACACATTCACACCTACATACACACATGCCCACAAGCAACACGCTAGCCTAGCCTGAAGTAATCCTGTCCCATACACACATGCATACAAGCACACACATGTACAAACACACACACACACAGTAGTAGTCCTGTCCCACAGGGTTAAAAGTGCACTTGTCATGCCGCTCACACTAAGATGAGTGATTGAGTCATCTACAGTCACAGAGTGATTGTGCTCAGGAGGCCATGGGTGATATCTTAACCTGGCAGAACTGGTCAGGGTGGTTCACAACATTAGCACCTGTGAAAGCACCTGTGTGTGTGTGTGTGTGTGTGTGTGTGTGTGTGTGTGTGTGTGTGTGTGTGTGTGTGTGTGTGTTTGTGTATGTGCGTGTGTGTGTACAGGTAATCACTTCTCAATCAGCACACCATCTGCCTGAGCTGCCTACGCACACCAACAGACCATTCACGCAAACAAACAAACACATACACACACACACACACACACACACACACACAAACACACACCCTTTTTCCAGGAACGAAATAGCACGTTAGGTACTGTACCTGGAAACAGGGCAGAGGTGTAAATACCGGCAGCCTCAGCCCAGTCTGCCTGTCTGGGCCTCGGTCGGTCTAGCCACAGTGGCAGGCGATTTCTCCAGAGATACCCATGTCCATGGTGCCAGTGGATACAGGCCTGAAAGATCTCAGGCCTGAAACATCTCGGACATGGTGGCTGAAACCAGGCATGGGAACTGTAGGCTACATTTAAATATTTGCTAGGAGATAACAGGTGGAAATTAACTGTTGCAAAATGTAAACTTTTACCAGCCACTGACAAATAAATGATAAAATTCACCAGCCACTTAGTCGTAAATGATTATTTTGTGTCCAAAATGGACCAGCCACTTTCAGATTTTACCAGCATTTGGGTGTTGGCTGGTGTGAATTTCCATCCCTGGTAGATAGTGATAATAACTTTAAAAATGTTTGGTAATCTCAGACATAGATTCATTTCTTGCTCTCTGCCCTTGTGGATGGCACTCATAGAACACACATAAATACACACACACTCACATATGCATGGACACTCACATACACACACACAGACACACACACAAACACAATGACACATGCCATTCTGGATAAGATATCATTATCATTATGAATGAATGGTATCATTATGTGTCATTAGATATCATTATGAAGTCTCAGTCTCAGCCTCAGTACTAGTTTAGTGATGATAATGTCTGCACAGTAATGCACACTAAGGTTTGTTTAACAATGTCCTAACAAAACTAACCTCCACTCAACAACGCTGTCTTGGCTGTGTTGCACTAACTTTGCTACCTGGCTGCACTAACTTTGTTATGCCTTTGTTTACTCTGTGTTCCTCTGTATATCTGTAGCTTTTTTATGTTCTCTCTGGTACATCGCTTTGCATAAAAGCGTCTGCTGAGTGTAATGTAATATAATGTGATGTAATGTTTGTTTTGAATGTATCTTCCCAGAGGGAACATTGGTTGGGAACTCGGACATAGACAGGCAGCTTCTGGAAGCTTCTAAATCGGGAGACCTGGATGTGGTAAAGGTGTGTGTTGTGTTTGTTTGTGTGTGTGTGTGTGTACAGGGGTGTAACTGTACGTTTGTGTGTTTGTGTGTGTGTGTGTTGAAAGTAGAGGCTGGTTCTCGTGCATGAATGTGGGTGTGTCTTTTATGTAACTCAGGCGTGTGTGTGTGTGTGTGTGTGTGTGTGTGTGTGTGTGTGTGTGTGTGTGTGTTTTCAAACCCTGCATGCATGACTGTTGTGGTAGTTGTTTGTGCCTGTGTCTTCATAAGGTTACCAACCATAGATAAGTTGGAATGTATAAGCATAAGTATGCATAAGTATAACATGTACTGTATATGTATAAACACATGTATGTACTTATATTTATCTGTGTATTCGGTGTGTGTGTGTGTGTGTGTGTGTGTGTGTGTGTGTGTGTGTGTGTGTGTGTGTGTGTGTGTGTGTGTTTATCTGTGTATTCGGTGTGTGTGTGTGTGTGTGTGTGTGTGTGTGTGTGTGTGTGTTCCCCTGTGCAGAAGCTTTGCACACTGCAGAATGTGAACTGCAGGGACGTGGAGGGCAGGCAGTCCACCCCACTGCACTTTGCTGCGGGCTACAACAGGGTGGCCGTGGTGGACTACCTGTTACAGCATGGGGCTGACGTGCACGCCAAAGACAAGGGGTGAGACAACCACAACACACACACACACACACACACACACACACACACAGCCACAACACACACACACACACACACACACACACAGCCACAATACACAACCACAGAACACACAAACAAACACACACACACACACACACACACACACACAATCATGGTGTATGCGCATGCATACAGTTGATATTTCTCAGTATTTAAACCAGTGCTCTCTGTGTTCTGTATAATTTGAGTACAGTAATTTAAAAATTGTTACAGGACAATGATTGCAATGGTCTTCATTGACTGCTGGTAACTGGAAGTGTAATGGACACTTCATATGACTTCCGTCAAAATTTTGGCAAACTAGTGTTTCGGGTCAGGGCATCGTAGAACGTCACAGACAAAAAAACAAAAAAAAACGCAGGTCGGAAAGTATGTCACATTCTGAGACTCAAATTTGATTATGAAATCGGTTATGGAAATTTTGTTGGAAATGTCTTAATCAGAGTGGGCTGATATGTGAGATGTGACCCTGCCATGAAGTGTTATTAAAGGCCCTTCCGCTAAAAACCACTTTGAGTAGCTCTATTTACAATGTGGTGGGTCACAACAAGCAGTATATGCACGCAGCATTCCAAGACGTGAAATTCGACCCTCATGGTTTTAGTGGTCATTGAAGGGTCGAGCTAACCAAAACGAGTGGATCAGAGCATGCTAAACCTATCTACGTCACTAGGTCGTAAGCCCCGCCCAGAGCCATGTATGGCAAGCCCACATCCCAAAGGAAGAACAGTGGACAGAAGCTAGGTGAGTGAAAGACAGCGAATTTGCCCAATCAGAGGTGCCTTATTGACACGTCATGGATATTCACGAGGGACAAGCCGGAATAGCCAGTCGTTCAACCACTAGACCTGTTATAGCTTACAGAAAACAGCGTCAAGCAAGAGAACTAGGACATAGTTTTTCACAGAAATGACGCACAATGCATTCAACCATAGTGGCGACACAGAAATATGAATAAAAATAACGATGGAAGTTCCCCTTTAAATATCAATGGTGTGTGTGTGTGTGTTGTGTGTCCTCCAGAGGTCTGGTGCCCCTGCCAACTGGGCTGATATCGCATAATATGACCCTGCCATTAAGGGTTATTAAATATCAATGGTGTGTGTGTGTGTGTGTGTGTTGTTGTGTCCTCCAGAGGTCTGGTGCCCCTGCACAACGCCTGCTCCTATGGCCACTACGAGGTGGCGGAGCTGCTGGTCATCCACGGGGCCGTGGTCAACGTGGCCGACCTCTGGAAGTTCACGCCGCTGCACGAGGCCGCCGCCAAGGGCAAATACGAGATCTGCAAACTGCTGCTGCAGGTGAGGTCATCAACACATGCATGACACTCATGACACACACACACACATACACACACACACACACACAATCATGGTGTCTGAGCATGTATACAGTTAATATTTCTCAATATTTAAACCAGTGATGTCTGTGTTCTGTATAATTTGAGGTCATCAACACGCACGACACACACACACACACACACACACACACAGACACACACACACACACACACACACACACACACACACACACACACACACACACACACACACACTCGGACTTACTGGGTGTGGTGGCACTAACTACAGGGAATGTCTTTGAGTCTTTCTCTCTGTCTCTGTTTCTGTGAACCTGGTTGGGCCTGAAAGACATAAAGACACAGACGGAGACAATCATGCCCAGCCAATCAGAAGGCTCTATAAGTTAGATTGACTGTTTTAGTGATAAAACAGTGACCTACTGTATGTCTTTTGAGCTACGCCCACCTGATTTTTTTTTTTTTATCTGGGCCCACCCATGTTATGATTTCTGGATATGCCTTTGGGGCAGAGGTGGCCTGGTGTTAAATTAACGGAGGGTAGCAGCAGGTTCGAATCCACCAACTAGCCAGAAGTGCCACTGAGGTACCCTGAGCATGATATCGTCCCCACCACACTGCTGTCCAGGCGTCATTGTCATGGCTGCCCCCCCTGTGTTGTTGTCATGGCTGCCCCCCTGCTCACGTGTGTGGTGGGGGTTAAATGCAGGTCACAGTTTTATTGTGTGTAACGGTGTGCTTTGGTGTGCTGTGTAATCACAATGACAAATTGTAAACACTTTCACTTTCACACACCCACGCAGTCAATCTCACACCCCAGTGCCAAAAGGGCTGCCATGCAAGGCCT
>CM059287.1:13205614-13245614 GCA_030347295.1 Setipinna tenuifilis | reverse complement strand
CTACACCTCAAGAAAGAAAATGTTTTTGAATACAGCCAAACCCTCTGTACAAAATGAAATAAAGTACGAGGGGCTGGTTTACCAGGCTAATTTGTCTGTCCATCTCTTTGTCTTTCTCTCTCTTCTCTCCTCTTAACTTTCTCGTCTGTGTTCTGCTTCTATCCTTTCTTCCTCGATCTCTCTTTTTTCATCTCTCCTCATCTATGCCTGTGCCTGTGTGGTCCACAGCGTCATTGTGCATCACAAATCTGCCACCTTCTTTTTCTCCCTTTTTCCCCCCATCTATCTATTTGTCTGTCCCATTTTTCGCTCTGTAACTCAGTCTTTCTCTTTTATCATCTCCTTTTCTCTATCTCTCTTCATCTCTTTTCATCTGTGCCTGCATCTGTCTGTGATATTTCTTACGCCATTGTCGTTTCCACCACTGGAGGACTACTATGCATATCCCACAACCCCCTTTCTGTGCCTCATCCTGTCCCACAATGCCTAGCGGAGGAAGGATCAAGAGCGAGCATCTTCCTCCAACAGCACTATCCGCCGCTGACCGGACCGTCACCTACTGCTCTCTGTGTCACCGAAATGCATGATGGAAGTCAGAGCCTGAAATTAATTGACCACAGACAAGCTGAACAACTCTCTCTAGCTTATGGTTAGCACGTTAACAATTAGCATGTAGCATTAGCATATGTAATTGGCATTAACGTTTTTTTGTTAAGTCTTTATTTAACTAGGGATAAAGTCACATTGAGATTACAATCTCTTTTACAATTTAGCCTTGATCAAGAAGGCAGCACACACAACAAGAAATTGTTGTACTTTGTAGTTGTTAATACACAGGCTGTATTTGAAATTCATAACAGCTGCGCTAATGGCACATGCTAATGTGAAACTCTGGAAAAAGTTAATCTCAGACTCTGACTACAAAATACGCTCTCACACTTCCCCCTCCCCCATAGCTGCCCGCTACTCCCCTGGGAGCTGTCACATGTAGCCTTCAGGGACCTTTCCTGCCTGCCTTCATTCTTTCGTCTCCCTTTAGCCTCGTCTGTCCAAGGTCCCCCGCTGTCACGACAGAAGAACAGTGCTTTCAGCATGTCAGAGTTCTTGTAATAGACATACGAAACAGAAAAGGCTCTCTATGTTTGGTGGGATTGTTCACTTTAATAAAAAATGTTTGTGTCTGTCGTCTTTTCATTGTAGTGTATGGAAGTGTTTTGCAGTTGTGTCGGGTTTGAATAGGCCCCATTAGATGAAAAATAATGGTGAAATTTCTCTATAAACAAAACAAACAAAACTTTTTTGTCATCTGGACTAAAATTGCTTTGTTTTGGTGCATTATTCAACATGAATGTGGTGGATAAAATTTAGCATGTTTCGAATCCCAGATGGCACTTTAACCATAGAGAATACATTTTGCTTCTCGAGACACCAACTTTTTTTATTTTGCTTCTTGTACTGCTTTACCCAATGATACCAGCACACAGGGGCTTTTGTTGCAAGTTTGACTTATTAGCTGGCATGAGTTCTGTTCTGTCTATTACCATTAGCGTTTATCATTAAAATTCTTGACAATCTTGAGAAAGTTGTGAAAAAAAACGATGGCCGCATAGCATGAATGACACGAATGCCAAGTGAGATCACACCTGCATGCCTGTACAGTGTTTCCCTGTTGTCAACACAGCCAGCAGTAGAGGAGTTTTTTTCATTTAGTTTTTATGTGTCCGACCTGTTAGCTCGCTAATGAGCCAAATGGGAGCCACATGCGGAGATAATGAGTGTGGTCGCTGCATGCCTAGATAGCAGGACACGCTTAAAGGAACATGCCAACTGTTTGGACAATTTGCTTATTTTCAGCAGTCTATCTCAGAGTTGGACAACAGCACACATACCTTGGCTCCTCTGTGTGTGTGTGTGTTCAATAGCTCAATCTGACATCCCCCACTGTTAGCTTAATTTGATAGAAGTCGGTTACACCAGCTA
Organism: Setipinna tenuifilis; assembly: GCA_030347295.1. Lineage (NCBI taxonomy): Eukaryota > Metazoa > Chordata > Actinopteri > Clupeiformes > Engraulidae > Setipinna > Setipinna tenuifilis. The sequence continues at coordinate 13,243,634 of CM059287.1, read as the reverse complement.
GCATAAAAGCTATAGGCAAACTGGTTTTACCCACTCCCTGGAAATTATGCTAAGGGAAGCTAACGGTTAAGGTTTTACACTGGGAGCTATTGTACGCACAGAGCAGAAAAGGGTATACATACTCTTATCTGACTCTGGGCCACAAAGCAGAAAGTAAAAAGTTGGTTTGTTGCCTGAAACGGACCTGGTCCGTGCATGGCTCTGATCTGGCTCAGATTTAGAGGATGTTCATCTAGTTTATGACATCAAACATAAACCGTCCGTTTTATTTGCCCGCCCAAGGCGTTTTTCACCCGCCTGACAAAGTCAAAACAAGCCCAATTGGGCGGGAACCCGCCCAATCTGGCAACACTGAGAATAATCCTCTCAGACCATTTGCATGTGTTTATGAAGGGATAAAAACATATAAAATGTTAGCATCGGCGTTTGCCTTTGATCATCCAAATGAACCTCTGAACTTTTGCTGTGAGCTGGCTCTGTTTTGCACGTTGTGACCAACAATCAGTGTTGCCAGATTGGATTGAGTGATTTCCGCCCAATCGCGTTCGAAAACCCGCCCACTTCAGCAAAAAAACGCCCAACAATACGTTGGCCAATTAGTAGCCCACGTTTTATTTGCCCGCCCAAGGCGTTTTTCACCCGCCTGACAAAGTCAAAACAAGCCCAATTGGGCGGGCACCCGCCCAATCTGGCAACACTGCCAACAATTATAGCCTGCTGCTCTGATATCCTTAGTTACACCTCACCTTCCTTGCACATGTTTTAAAAAAATGCTTGATTATGATAATGATTATAAAGGATTATAATAGCCCATGCTGACTGTTGGCTGACAGTATCATCACCTACCTCTCCATCTCTCTTCTGATTGGCTCGGTTACAGGCGGATGACGTCCGGGCCCTGCTGACCGCTGCCATGCCCCCCTCTGCGCTACCCACCTGCTACAAGCCCCAGGTCATCAGCGTGCCCGCCTCAGTCACCATTACAGGCACCACAGGACCACCTACCCGCTCCGCCAGCGCCCCTCCATGCCCCATGCCCGCCCCCACCTCTGCTCTGGACACCCAGGGCTCCAGCTTCCCTGAGCTGCACACCCTCCTGGTACCCCCTGGGGCAGAGGGGGCCGCCGACGTGGAGAAGAAAGAGGAAGGTGAGTGGGCTAGAGGTCTCTAATATAACACAATGCTGCTGTGTCAATCAATGTATGATAAATGTCAAATAATATGAGATATTATTTATGGTGTAGTAATATATTATATGATTAGATTGGATTAGATTAGATTAAATATACTTTAATAATCCCAAAGGGAAATTCCATTGTTTCAGAAGCCCTAAAAAACATACATACACAGACACAATACTTTCACCCACAAGACACAGCCTGGGGTAGTTGTCAAGACATTAATAGCAGGGAAAGTTAAGAGTGCATTGTATCATGCACCATGATATTACATGGCATTAAGAATATCACAATATGTTTGTTGTAATGCGTTGCCACGTGATGTTATTCTTCGTAAGAATACCCAATGGGTAACATCGTTATATACTGTATTCCGAAATGTGTGCTAAAAGATAGAAGAGATGATAGAAGAGATGACGAGATGGCAAACATAGAAGAAATGACGAAGTAAAAAAACAAGACAAACATGATGGAGGACTGATGTCCACTATGCTGATGTTATTTTTTGTTGTGTTTGTGTAGGCGCTGGCATGGACCTGAGCATCAGCCAGTTCCTGCACAACCTTGGTCTGGAGCACCTGCTGGAGATCTTCGACAGGGAGCAGGTACAGACACAGCCTCGTCAGCATCACATGTACAGAATATGTGCACTATACATGCATTATTATACAGTTCTTTAGAATGCTGATGAATGTCCTACTGACTTTGAATAAGCCACTCCAACTTCCAGAGGTCTTATTTTTGTATAATGACCAGTGAAAAGGTATAATGACCACTGTCAATGGCAATGAGTTTTGTGGGTCTTTTACTACACTAAGGATTGACAATTTACTGTAGGTCACCAGGGTTATCAGTAATCAAAGTTCTTGGAATTTCCTCATCAAAATATCATTCAGTGTTTTTGTTTGTCTTGTGGTGTGGTTATAAAAAAAGGACATTAAATGAACTAATGTGTTTTGGGACATGATTTTCCCATTACACCATATTGAATGTAAATGTATCCAAATGTATCACCCATAACATATGGATATCCCCGATTACATACAGTATAGGCAAACATAATTGCTAAAAAAGATTGCAGTGTATTTTCTCTGAAACCAGACATGCACAGTCCCCTTACTATCTTGTAAACTGCTCCGTATGAAACTCATGTACACAGCTCGGTGTGATTTAAATTGGGTTGTGTTGTTCAGACTTGTGTAAAAGACCAATTTATAGTCCAGACGACAAGTGAGAATTGGCCTTAAGTGTGTATTCTGTGGAGTTGCCATGGTAACGACCTGGGTGATGCGTGTTTGCCAGATCACTCTGGACGTGCTGGTGGAGATGGGCCACAAGGAGCTGAAGGAGATCGGCATCAACGCGTACGGCCACCGCCACAAGATCATCAAGGCCGTGGAGAGACTGCTAAGTGGACCACAGAGTATGGCGTACACACACACACACACACACACAAATACACATCCACACACACACACACACACACAATGACACACACACACAGTGACACACCCACACAGTGATACACACACACACACACACACACACATACACACCCATACATACACACCCACACAGTGACACACACACTGATACATACACACACACACACACACTGACACACACACATCCACAGACACACTCACACAGTATGAGATGATCTTGCACACATGTTTTTAAGGTGTGGTTATGAAGAGGGGCATTAGATAAGCTGAGTAAATGTGTTGTGGGGCATAATTTACCAATAAGAACACATAGTGCCCTGAGGAAATCTGACTTCTCTGTATGCAGCTACATAGCCGATTCATAGTCTCCTTTGCCACGTATTCACATCCACACCACCCCACACGTGATAAACAATATCAAAAACAATCCTCGATTTACATAAGTGTCTATCACCTTCCACGCCTGCGACAGGCTCCTTGGAGACTCGCACCTTTTTCTCATTCACCTTGTAGTGAATCCAATACTGCTTAAATATCTCTTATCCTAAAATGTTAAAGTTATCTGGCTTCACAGTGATACATTCACAGACAGCAACCACGCTTTCAGATTTTGCCTGTACACACAAAGTGCATGGTAATGGCCAGTAGATAAACTGCAGAAAGTAAATACAACAATTAAAGAATTGATTTAATATTCATTGATATATGTTTTGGGTGTGACAGTGCAAACATAATATATTTGCCCTATTTAAATTCTCTATTGGGAGTAAATCTGTGCAAAAGCTATGCAAAATTCACAGCCAGATGAATTTTTCAGAGCAATTTATTTTTCATAAGTGCAGGGATATTTGGGTGGGGGATATGAATAAGAATCTGTGATTAACTCTACTCCTGCTTGTTCTCCTGCAGGTCTTAACCCCTACCTTACACTGAACACGGCCAACAGTGGTACCATCCTCATAGACCTGGCACCAGACGACAAAGAGTTCCAGTCCGTCGAGGAAGAGGTATTGTGCTTTGTGTGTTGTGCATATTTTTTTTTATAACATCTAAATCTCACAAGATGTAGATTTTATCAATTATGCAATAATGCATGGTATTCCAAAGGATAATGATAAGGATTCTCAGAAGAATTTTATTACTTCATTAATTTGAGTTGCTTTATTGTAAATGATACATGGATACCATTTATATAATGCTTTTCCTCTCACTAGAGCAACCAAAGCACTTAACAGTAATGCCTCACATTCACCCACTCACTCACACATCAGTGGCAGAAAGCTGCCATGGTGCCCAGCTCATCGGGACTTTTTGGGGTTTTGTGTCTTGCTCAAGGACACTTTGACCTAGCCAGAAGTGGATTTTTAAGCAGCAACCCGATTGCTGCCTGACTCCTTCCCTACTTCAGCCACTACAATCTCATCCATACTGTGCATCGTTTCATAACACCTGGATGTCATAAGATATAGAGCTTACGCTTTATTTTACTGCCCCTGTTAGATCAATTAGGTACAGTGTAACAAGTGCTGGGCACTTGTTCCTGAAAAAATAAATGGTATTAAAGTTACTACAGGTCCTGACATGGGTAGCCGTAAACATGAAGTACAGTGGCGCCAGTTGGTATTGGCACCCTTTCATTTTATTCACATTTTTTGTAATATCTCCATAAATAAATGGAAAGTGACACAATTCTGAATTCCCAGATCTTTTTATTGAGGGTCTAAAGCAACTGAAGAGTTGTTTTCCCTGAAAATAGGCATTGTCATTACAAAGACAGCAAAAAACAGAAATACAAGAGGTTCATGAGTATTGGCACCCCTTCTCAGTATTTGGTTGCACACCCTTTGGCAGCGATGACGGCCTCCAAACGCCTCCTGTAGCCATCAATGAGCTTCTTACATCTCTCTGGTATTTTTTCCCACTCCTCCTTTGCTATTTCTTCTAGCTCTTTGACACTTGATGGATTCCTTCTGCCAATGGCAGATTTCAACTCCATCCAAAGGTTTTCGATTGGGTTGAGGTCAGGACTCATTGCTGGCCACTTCAAAACAGTCCATTTCTTCTTGTCTATCCAGGTTTGTGTGCTTTTGGATGTATGTTTTGGGTCTTTGTCCTGTTGGAGTACCCAGGATCGTCGCCTCAGACCAAGCTTTCTCACACTGGGCAGGACATTTTCCTCCAAAATCTGCTGATAATCCTCGGATTTCATGATTCCTGTGATACGGGTAATGCCTCCAGTCCCAGATGCAGCGAAGCAGCCCCACAGCATAATGGATCCTCCACCGTGCTTTACTGTCGGTATGGTGTTCTTTTCTTTGAAAGCTTCATTTGGGCGCCTGTAAACATACTGCTGGTGCGAATTCCCAAAAAGTTCAACTTTTGTCTCATCCGTCCATAGTACATTTTCCCAGAAGGACTGTGGCTTGTCCAGGTTCTCTTTTGCGAAATGTAGACGCTCCTTTTTGTGTCTGTTCTTCAACAATGGGGTCCTCCTTGGCCTCCGCCCATGTAGCCCTACAGTGTTGAGTGTGTGCCTTATGGTGCTTCTTGCAACTGTTACCCCAGACTGTTCCAGGTGGGCCTGCAGGTCCTTAGATGTCAGCTGAGGTGATTCTGCCACCAATCGGACCAACCTTCGACGAGTTCTGTCACTGATTTTTCTCTTACCCCCACGCCCAGAGAGGTTCTTCACAGTTCCATGCTTTGAATATTTCTTTTTTTTTTTAAACTTTATTTTTGTCTCAAAAATTACATAAAACACATAAAAATTACAGTGAAAAATTAAAAGAGAAGGAGGAAAAAAAAACAAAAAAAACAATACACAGTCCGGTTTTTTATTTTGATTTTGAGTCCAATGTGTTCAGTCGGTGATTCCCTCATCGGTCACTGCAACGTAAATTGTCCATTTTGTCCATTTCTGGGCACAAGACTCTGTCCTTAGTCTTATTCTATGGGTCAAGTCCTCCATAACTTCTATGTTCCTAACAGTCCTCAGCCAGTCCGCTCGGCTCGGTGGATTTTCTTTGTACCAGTTTCTGGTAATTGTTTTTTTACTGGCAGCAATCAGGATTTTAAATAGGTACCTGTCTGATTTACACAGAATATTACCTGGGATATTTCCAAGATACAATACTGAGCACGTTTTGGGTATCTGGTATCCCAGTATTGTTTCAATTGTACTATGTACATTATCCCAAAACTCAATTAAACCAGGGCAAAACCAAAATACATGTGCATGGTTCACATTTTCTTCTCCACATTTTCGCCAACAGGGTTGGACAGTATGTTTATATTTGCTTTTAAGTTTGGGGGTGATAAAAAAACGTATAATATTTTTCCAGCAGTGCTCTCTCCATGTTTGGGATGATGTGGTAGTTTGTTGTGTCTGCCATATGTGTTTCCATTCATCCTCCGTTATATTAATTTCCAATTCTTTTTCCCATTTCTGTTTTACATACATTGTTGTGTTCCCTTTACTTGCCATTAGTTGTTGATATAGAATGGATATTGTTCTCTTACTCTTTAAGATATATGTTCCTAATACTGTTTTAATTACACTTTCCTTATCCAAATCTATTGTCGGTTTAACCTCCTTGTTATAATAATCTCTAAGTTGTAAGTATCTAAAATGGTCTTGATTATTCAGAAAGAACTTATCTTTAAGCTCTTGAAAACTCATAAAGTTTCCTTTTTTAAGCACGGTACACATTGCTGTAACCCCATATGTGGTTAATTGTTTAAACCTTGGATCTTGGGTGTTTGGAGTGAAACATTTGTCATATGCTGGCCATCTGAGTATTCTGGTATCTGGTTCCAATTTGTATTTGTGTATGATGCCATACCATGTTTTGAGTGTAAATTGGGTGATTGCACTCATCTGATCATAAAAGCCCTTAGCTTCATCTGAGTCCCCAATTAGACTTGATACTTCCCTCTCCTTTACAAACAGCTCTAGATTCTTCCATTTGGCTACATAGGAGTTATCACACCAGTTTACTATGTGTTTGATTTGTGCTGCATGGAAATACTCTTTGAGGTCTGGTAAAGCCATTCCTCCCTCCTGTTTCCCCAACTGTAGAGTTGTAAACCTGATTCTAGGCCTTTGCCCGTTCCAAATAAATCTAGATATGGATCTGTCCCATGTTCTGAATTGTTTATCTGGAATTGGGACGGGCAAGGCCTGAAACAGATATAGCAGACGTGGCAGGACATTCATCTTTATTGTTGCTATTCGTGAACTCAAGTCCAGTGTCAGGACGTTCCATCTTTCCATGTCTGCCTTAATACTGCTACTTATTTTCTCATAATTGTTGGCATACAGACTTTCAATATTTTTTGTTATTGTAACTCCAAGGTATTTCATGGACTTTGAGTGCCAGTTAAAGCTGATTGTTTGTTGAATATCTTTGGATGGAGTGTAGTTGAATGTTAAGACTTGTGTTTTAGCTAAGTTTAATTTATATCCTGAATAGGAACCAAAGATCTCTAGCAGATTAATTAAATGAGGGAGACAATCGTCAGGTTCTCTCAAATAGCAAATCACATCATCTGCAAATAAGCTGATAATGTGTTCTTCGCTGCCTATTGTGATACCTTTGAGCTCCTCACTTTGTCTAATTGCTTGGGCTAGTGGTTCTATAAAGATTGCAAACAGGGTTGGTGACAGACTACAACCCTGTCTAGTTGATCGTTCTAATTGTATACTTTCTGTCAAGCTACCATTGATTTTGATCCTTGCTGTCGGGTTTTGATAGAGTGCTTTTACACTTTGAATGGCTTTTTCGTTCAAGCCAAACCTATCTAAAACTTCATATAGGAAAGCCCAGTTGACGCAGTCAAAGGCCTTTTTTGCGTCTAGACTAACGAATACTGCGCTAACATTGTTGCTTTTAACTTGTTCCAGGATGTGTAAGGTTCTTCTGATATTATCATGTGTCTGACGGCCTTTAATAAAACCTGTCTGGTCTTCGTCAATAATATCTGGCATAAACTGTTCAAATCTTTTGGCTATGATAGAGGTATAGAGTTTGTAATCTACATTCAGAATAGATATAGGTCTGTAGCCTGAGCAGGACTCATTATTAATTCCTTTGGGGATAATTGATATGACTGCTTCTTTCCATGAGGTGGGTGTTTCCCCTTTCTCAAGACAGTGATTAAACGCTGAGCAAAGTACTGGTATAAGTTGTTTTTTGAACTTTTTGTACCATTCTGATGGTAGGCCATCGCTTCCTGGTGATTTATGTGCTTTTAGTCTACTTATTGCCGCTTCTACTTCAGAGTCTGTTATTTCTTTGGTGAGTAATTTGTTCTGAGAATCCCCAATTTTGGGCAAATCAAGCGTCTGCAAGAAGAGTCTCATCTGATTGGTGCTTGCTGCCACAGGTTGACTATAAAGCTTCTTGTAGTAGTTCACAAAATTCAAACCAATCTCCTCAGGATCATAGACTACCTGATTTGTGTTTATATCTCTTATCTTAAGGATTGTCCTGTCAGCCTGTTGTTTTTTAAGTCTTTTGGCAAGTAATCTGGTTGCCCTAGGTCCAACCTCATAATAAGATTGCTTTAAAAATCTCGTCTTCTTTTCAATTTCTGTATTCAATAATGTATCTATATTTTCCCTTGCCAATTTAATTTGGGGGAGTAATAAGGGATCCCCTGAACTTTTATGCTGTTGTTCCAGCTTATTCAAAATTTCTTTTTTTCCATTATAGTTCTTTTGTTTAGCTTTTTTCATGGCTGCAGTTTTCGCTATTAATTTTCCTCTCAAGACCGCTTTTAGAGCGTCCCATAAAATAATAGGGCTCACTTCCCCATTATCATTTTCAGTTAAATATGTTTTTATTTCTTCACTTATCTCTTTAGCCAATATTTGATCGTTTAATATCCCAACATTTAACCTCCACTGTTTTGTTTTCTTTTGTGCTTTTAATTTTATTTCTAAGCGGATTGCGCAGTGGTCTGACAAATCAGCCCCCTCGATTTCACACTCTTTTACTCTGAACAAGTCTATTTTATTTGTAAAAAAATAGTCAATTCTGGCATAACTGTCATGTGGATATGAGTAATGTGTGTAATCTCTTTGAGTGGGGTGGAGCTCCCTCCACACATCAACTATACCAAACTCCTTAAATGTAGTTTTTATTATTTTAGTAGTTTGGTTAATAGTCTTCTTTTTATTTGTAGTGTCCCATTTGTCATCCATGACAGTGTTGAAATCTCCGCCACATATCAGTATTCCTTCTGATTCCATTACTATTTTGTCAATGAGAGATTTAACAAACTGTTTGCTACTATTAGGTGGGATATAAACATTAATCAAAGTCACTGTCTCATTCTCTAGTTTTCCTATCATTATAATGTATCTTCCCTCTTTATCCTTTATAGTCTTCATGTTTTCAAATTTCAGAGTATTTGAGATCAATATACTGACACCCCTTTTGCCCTTCTTTCTAAAGCAGCTATAGGCAGTTTTGTATCCAAACCTTTTGAGTTTCTCACTTTCCTGGTCAGTTAAATGTGTCTCTTGCAGGTAAGCCAGCTGGGCTTTCTCCTTTTTGAGTTTAGACATTACTTTCTGACGTTTAATTGGATTATTCAAGCCATTTACGTTCAGTGATAATATCTTAATATTACCTTCCATTGGACATAGTAACACTTTCATTCAATCCGGACATGTACTTCCATACTAAATAAAATAGAATAATAGAAATATAGAATAGAATAGAAAAATAGAATGGAATAAAATGAGACAACCATTGAACAAGAACTATGTACAGCTTTGGTGACTTCAAGAAAAAGGAATGTTCTACAAATCCTTTAGGTTCCCTGTTGGTAGGAGGAGGGGAAAGGGCCTCATGTGTGTAGGGGCCCTCCCTAGTGAGAAAGTGCCGCTTTCCACTAGAAATGTCCAACATTGGGTGGTACTGTCGGTATAATTATTCATGAATGGCCAGAAATGAGGTAAAGTGAAGATAACAAGTAGCCATTATAAAATAAGGAAAAGCCCCATCAAGTTATGTTGGTCTAGCTCAACAATGATTAACCTTGGCTCATAATAAAACATTGAGCTATTATAGCTATGTAGGCCTACTAAAAAAAGAACAGTAGGCCTATTTGCAGCAAAGGGGTTCCACAACACCGTTCAATTTAACAAGACCTTACTTGCAGTGGCCTCTTCTAGTGATTTGGTTTAGGCCTTTAGGCCTACACAGTTATTATATTAGAAGCTGACTCTTCTGTATTCAGACAGCCTCTCTCTTGTGCGTTGTGCTGTTTTGTCTGCGGGGCCGCTGCGTTGCCACGGGAGCAGATCACTCAGGCGCCGTTCCACTATCTCCCACTGGTTCCGTGATTTTGTTTTCACCGACACTTGTAGACCACGACGATTTAGATCTGCTGCTGCCTCCTCTGCATTCTCGTACGTCTTTTTGCCCGATTCCCAGTGAACATGCATCTTGGTGTATGGTGTCTGGAACCGTATCCCATTTTCTTTGAGGACAGCCTTGATCGGTCCATACTCCTTGCGCTTCTCGACGACGTCAGATGCATAATCATTATCAAAGTAAATCCGTCGCCCATCTAGTTCCATCTTCTTGCTCCAGCCCTTCTTCAGGATCATTTCCTTCACTTGGAATTGTTGAAAATTAACTACCAAAGATCTAGGCGCTTTGTTGGGCTCTGGTCTTGTTGTTAGTGCCCTGTGAGCTCGCTGTATTTGCAGGTCAAGTTCTGCAGGAAGTTGGAGCTCATCCCTTAGCAACTGATTCACAAAGTCAATCACTGATTTCCCTTCTTTCTTTTCAGCCACTCCATAAATGCGCAAGTTGTTTCTCCTAGAGCGACTTTCCAAATCCACCATTTTGTCGTTAGCCTCAATATTTCGTTGGACAGTCGTGAGGAGAGCGTCTTTGAGCTCCACAACGACAGATTCCAGCTCGGTTATCCGCGCCTGTGCCTCAGCAATGTTAGCGTTTTGCGCATGTAGTTCTCTTAAGACATCGCCCTTGAATTCGGCCAAGTCATCTTTCATTGTTTTCAGGACATCATTTTTAAATTCTAGAAAGTCTCTTTTCCACTCCTTCGTGAGTTGCGAAATGTGTTCAATAATAGCATTTTGGCTAGCATCCTTACTGTTATCCTCGTGTTCCTCACTTCCACTTCTCGCTTCAGTAGCCTTCAGTCCGGTTTTAATCCGCTTCGTCTTCTCACCTTTCTGGCTCTGCTGCATAATTACCTCCTTAATGTGTTGATTTTTACGAGTTATAATGTATTTTAATCTCACGGAGGTGTAATTTAATAACCGATTGTGAGGAGCTCTCAATTACACGACCATCACGTTCAGCTCCACCCCGGAAGTCCCCGCTTTGAATATTTCTTGATAACATTACGCACTGTTGATACAGGGATACCAAGCTCTTTGGAGATGGTTTTGTATCCTTTGGAGCTTTTGTGTTTCTCAACAATTGCATTTCTGCTGTCTTCAGACAGCTCTTTTGTCTTCACCATTGTGAAAAAGAGACTGAGTGAAAGAAGCTGAGACTAAATTGGCATTTCAACCACACATCTCATCATTCATTGGCTAGTTCATGTCCCATGGGCACACACAGGTCTTCACAGGTGATTTTCATTTGTAATTGACCATAAGTGAGTCAAATTAGGTTAGGTTTAAGGACTAACAGCAAAGGGTGCCAATACTAGTGATCAAGCAATATTTACCTTTTTATTTTTTATCACTCTAATTGTTAATGTTTTTATTTAGTTTTTACTTTCACCTTTTATTTTAACCAGGAGCTATCGGGGAAAAAAATCTGCATCACTACATCACTTTCGTTCAGGAGATTTTTAAAATTAAGAACATAAACTTCATGGGTGCCAATAGTAGCTGGCGGCGCTGTAGCAGTGGCTGGTGCAGACTGACAGCATATTTATGAACTTACCAGGCGTAGGGGTGCTGCTGGAGCTTTCAGAATCCACCTGCTGCTGCTCCTGCTCCTGCTCCTGCTCCTCACACATCTCCGTTTCTACCAAGGATTACATGTTTACAATCCAGATACTTTTTTTCTTTGTGGGTTTATTCAACAGCAGAGATGCAATTACCTACACATGTATCAACATTTAACTGCTTTGCACTTTGAACATTAGGTCACGTAGCATAAGACATCTGGCTTAGTTAAGTAGGCTGTTAACAGAGTTCTAGCAACTCACCTTGGTCGGTTTCGTCGATTCCACCGACGTCCACCCCGCACTGGGCAGCTTGCGACATAGGTCGCCTTCCCAGCAGCTGGTGAAGTATATAAAAATGCGGGCAGCTAACCCGATTTTGACCGCTTTTCCCGTTCATCTTCTTCGCGCTGGCATAAGCTGCCCTCGCGTTCTTCCATTTGATTTGCCCAAGCAAACCCTGCCTGCTCCATCTTCTCGGCGATCTTCTGGTACAGGTTACCATTCCTGGTCCTTCGCCCGTCCATAAATTTAAGAATTTTTAATTCTCCTACTAACCGAAGCATAACTTCGGTCTCCTCCTCGGACCAGTAGTGGGTTGCTGACTTCTTAGCTGCCATGACGTCTTCTGACTTTTCCGGCAACAGCAGCACTATTTATGACGGCGCCGGCGCCTGCTTCCACTTCCGGGTGAAATCCCGGGAGAAAATTCCAGTGCATGCGCAGTACGCGAAACCAATCCGATCCCCGTTCACATGGCAGTCCAAGTGGTTTGGAAACAGCCCAGGCCTGGCGTCGCAATTGGTTTACGAAAAACCAATTCCAAACCAGTCGTATCCACGTTCACATGAAGCCGGTACGATCCCAAACCAGTTCCGAACGGTTTCGACTTGTCCATGTGAACGCACTCAAAGTGTGTCACAGTATGTAGCATTATGTACTTACACTGTACCGTAGGGTGAGAGTTAGGGTTAGGTGTGTACACTGTAAGTACATGTTACATGTTACATGTAGATACACTTAAAAAGGAACCGCAAAATAAAGTGTTACCGATGTGGATTTTATCATGCAATGCGTGGTATTGCAAAGGATAACAGATAAGGATCCTCTGATGGAATTTCCTTTTTTTTGTTAGAATTCTCATTGTCCTCAGCCCAAAGTGACAGGAAATGAGATTCCTTCTGTTAATATTGGATTCATCAAGGATCAACAGTGACATTAACATTTCATTACCCTTACTAATAGAGCATGAATAATTTCTGAATCGAGTCTGTCTATATTTATAATAAATATATAAGCATATAAATTATATATGGTGCCTGATTCAGTGATTTAAAATCTCTCCCCCATTTACCCCGTTTCCATCTTCACTCTCCTATCTGAAATGAAGACAAGAAAACCCACCAAAAATGTATGCGTTTAAAAAACATGGCGCTGTGGATGTTTCCCTGCACAGATGCAGAGCACCATCCGAGAGCACAGAGATGGCGGCCATGCAGGGGGAGTCTTCAGCAGGTACAAGATCGTCAAGGTGAGCCCTCCTTTTTCAAGTCAAGTCAAAGAGGTTTTATTGTAATTTCAGCCATGTACATAGTACAGTGTACATAGTACAGCGTTTCACTGGGAACAATTGGTGTTACACGCAACTGTTAAAACACAGTACAGACAAGACAGATGCAGTACACAGCACACATGCACACAGCATAGCACACATGCACATGATTTGCTGAACAAGTCATTTCCAAGCTGTGCATTTTCATCTAATGTCTAATTTTAAATCTGGTCCCAAGATAACTTGTGACTGTCAGTCATGACTACAATTAACTTAACTACTGTATTAATGTATTAGCTATTAACTACTATTAGCTATTACTTTGTATTACATGTCAGTTTGAAACCTCTGTGCTGAGATTGTGCTAGTGCTTGAAATGGTTTTTTAATCAACCCCTCAGATCCAGAAGGTGTGTAATAAGAAGCTATGGGAGCGCTACACACATCGCAGGAAGGAGGTCTCGGAAGAGAACCACAACCACTCCAACGAACGCATGCTCTTCCATGGTGAGGTCCTCCTCGCAATTATAAAGAACCTGCTCCCTTGAATTGCTCTTTTAGGATGAACAACGTATTCTGCATTCCTAAAACATACCTCTAAAACACTATTTAACTAAAACAAAACCAGTAAGGTTTTGTAAGTACAATTCTCTGAACAAAGTGTCTCAGCTATCAATTTGTGTTAAAACACAGCATAGATGTTGGCTCCTTTGCTTTTTGAGGATCAGTGAAAAAAATTCAAAACGTCAAGTCAACAAAACTTTAGTATTTGCTTAGCATATTCAAATTTTATATCCAATGATCATTTCCTGAAAGTAGTCTGTTTTATATAGATTATATACATTTTATCTAGATGATCAATTATATATGTATAGATTTAGTTAATCTCATATACTATCAACTGTGAGTGTCTGCTTTGCTTTAATGAATTCATGTATTGATTGAAGGAGCATTTTGCCCCCCACCTCTCACCCCATTCCAGGCTCCCCGTTTGTGAACGCCATTATCCACAAGGGCTTCGACGAGCGCCACGCCTACATCGGGGGCATGTTTGGGGCGGGCATCTACTTTGCCGAGAACTCCTCCAAGAGCAACCAGTACGTGTACGGCATCGGGGGCGGCACAGGGTGCCCCCTGCACAAGGACAGATCCTGCTACATCTGCCAGAGGTACGAGGAGACATTAATGAGTGAATATGGGGAAATACCAGCAATGGTTAATATGTCATTCTGTGTGACACCATAGAAGACAAAAAACGATTTCAAGTGCACAGATCCAGTTTTCTAAGAGAAAATGTTTGTGGAACTTGTGGAACAGAACAGACATTGAATATTTTGTACAACAAATTACACAACTGTCTTGCCTTCATAATCAGTGTTACTTATAAGTAACTATTTGCAGTATACTATTTTGATATCAGACGAAATTGGATTACTATTGATTCCGAAAGACAGATCCTGCTACATCTGCCAGAGGTACAAGGACATGTTAACGAGTGAATCTGAGGGGAAGACCAGCAATGGTCGAAATGTCATTCTGTGTGATACCATAAAAGACAAAATAAAAAAGGATTTCAAGTGCACGGATCCAGTTTTCTAAGAGAAAACGTTAACCCTTGGTACAAAACAACCATTGTATATTTTGGATAATGTTTAATGTGCAACATATTACACAACTGTCTTGTCTTCATAATCAGTGATGTTTCTAAGTACATAACTATACACAGTATACTATTTTAAAACCATATAAAATTGGATCACTATTGATTACAAAAGTGGATCGTTTACCTTTGCTATACTGTTGCCTATCCTATGCATGTGTGATACTGCTGAACGAATACATGGCAGAACTTTTACTTCGTGAAGCCAGGGTGTCCACCTCTGCTCCCATATTTCCTCACACATCTCCACATTGCATTGTGGGTAATCGCAACATCACTATTGCATCAGAATTACACTGGTGATGGATTTGACATTTTTGGTTTTTGGGTATCTGCCTTCAACATCACTTATATCCTCTCTGTCTCTATCTATCTCCCTGTCTTTTAAAATCAAATTTAAATTCAAATTTAGAGGAGCTTTATTGGCATGACTCAAAAGACTAGTGTTGCCAAAGCTGACATATGACAATACAAACAGATACAAAATCTGTTTTAGGAAAAACAAAGAAAAGAAAAACAGAAATCAAGAAATCGAACAATATTAAATAGGTAATTCTCTCTCTTTCTCTTCCTGTCTTTCTTTCTTTCTTTCTTTCTTTTGCTGTCTTTCTTTCTTTCTTTCTCTTTCTCTTGCTGTCTTTCGCTCTTTCTCTATTTCTTTCTTTCTGTCCTTTTCTTTCTTTCTTTCTTTCTTTCTTTCTTTCTTTCTTTCTTTCTTTCTTTCTTTCTTTCTTTCTTCCTCTCTCTCCCTCTCTCCCTCTCACGGCCCTTCCTCTCTTCAGGCATCTGCTGTTCTGTCGGGTCACCCTGGGGAAGTCCTTCCTGCAGTTCAGCGCCATGAAGATGGCCCACTCGCCCCCGGGACACCACTCCGTCACCGGCCGACCAAGCGTCAACGGCCTGGCCCTGGCTGAGTACGTCATCTACCGAGGAGAACAGGTATCGCGCCCAAAACATGTCCAGTCAAGTCACGGCACGTCACGTTTATTTATAAAGCAATTTAAAAACAACAGCAGCAAATACAGCTGACCAAAATACTGGATAAGCATGGTAATACAAGTTGGTAAAAAAAAACAGAAAGGACAATAATAAAGTGAGCATGACAATAAATACAGATAAAACAATAAGACATTCATTGTGAATTAAATTCCAGGGCATAGAAAGGGATTTTAGGCATCTGACAACTGAACCTGTGATGCCTATCACACGTTCTCTCTCAATCAAAACATGTCATCACATAGATTTAAATGCATCTGTGAGTTAATCACACAATGATAAATCATAAATCATTATCTCTGCAGAATACTTGTTTCTGATTGCCCAGATGTGTTCAGTGGTGGTTTTGTTGCATCAACATTATTTGTCTCTGTCTTGCAGGCCTATCCTGAGTACCTAATTACCTACCAGATTCTCAAGCCAGACTCCTCTGCAGACTGAAGGTGCTTGCTTGAGGACAGTGGGAATGAGAATTAGGGCTAAAGGGGGGAGGACAGGGCAAGGGGCACAATGGAAAAGCTAGTGGCCCCTTGCCCCCACTGAAACACCCAGCCCACCCCACCTCCAGCCCGCCCCCACCACCACCCCCCCCCCCCCCCCCAGCTCAACTGCTTTACCACATCTAACATCCTCCTCCGCCCCAGCTCAGCGTCCACAGTGCCTGGTCACATGAGGGATTCTGTGTCTGACATCATTTCCTGTCTGTTGTCTCATTCACCACTACCACACCCACCTCCACAGTGAAGGCTCAACCGTCACTCCTGTGGCACGATCTTTGTGTGTACTGTGTACTGTGTACTGTGTCATGAAGCATCAAGGCCAGATGCCTGCACAGCATTCAGTGCCCACCAGCTAAAGGACACCCGTGAATATCGGTGACGGAGCGGCAAGAAGACTACTGCGGTCACAGAAGTGTGGGCTAGGGAGCGTGTGGTTTAGGTGGTAGGTGGGGGCGGGGAGGGGGGGTGGGTTGCCATCTGTTCGTCGTAGAACCAAAGATGGCCTGCTGTCTGTTCTGTCTGCTAATGAGGAGGGTGTTCCAAAACTTGGATGAGTGACAACAACTAGCCTTGCTAAATTAACTGAGATTTTTTGGCGAGTTTTCTGTTCATGGATTAAGCCTAGTTCTAGACTAAAAGCTTTTTCTCAGCAGAGATTTTCACTGAAACGCTATTTTACTCTATGACAAGACTTAATCCATGTGGGGGACACCTTGTTGTAGAAGAGCACTTTGGCTTTGTTTTGCAAGGAGAATCAAGCCATGGTTCTTCACGTAAGGGATAGCGGCCGCTGAGGTGACCTGTTCCTGTTGAAATAATGGATAGGTGGAGACAAAGAACCTCTGTCCGTTGAGTCATTATTTTCACGGAAAAAGGTCACCTTGCACCTTGCTATGGTGGTTGCATACAGACAGACACCTCCAAAAAGATGTCAGCACAATGGTTATTTCAGAAACTCCCTATTTCTTTCAGCAAGGTCTACACAGGGGGGGAAGTACTGTCAGGAAAACCTTGTAAGAGCCCTGACATGCCCACATGGGGCCATGGAGGAGGGGGGGGGGGGGGGTGAATTCTTAAGGTGGACCCATTACAGTGGACAGCTTAACCTTTAAGGGTGTACGTATTTATTAATTTATTTACTGATAATTTTTGCGCAAGAAAGAGGGCAGCAAGGAGAAGCTTGGGTACAAAATGTCCAACAGGGGCTGTTAGTCATCACTAACCCTTTGGACCGGGTGCTGGCTGCAGGCCGGGTCTGTGCAAGAAGCTGGCCAAAAGCAGGCCAGACCAGGACCAGGTTCGGAGTGAGATGCTGTCTGAAGAGGATTTCCGTCACTACACTGGCAACCCTGTCTACTGGTTCCTCCTCAGCCCTCAAGCGGATTTCTGTCACTACATGGCAACCCCTATGGACTGGTCTCTTAAGCACTGAAGTGCATATTTCTCTGTGTCTCATGGATTGACTGTACTTATGTTTGCATGCACATTATTTATACAGTGTATAATTGTGCTTTTCACTTTTGTTTTTTTTTTTTTTATATTTGTTTGCCTTGTTTTTTCAGCACCTTGTGAGGTTTAAAACCGGAAGGGTAGGCACATTTATTTTGTCTGTCTCGATGTTAATGATGGGTAAATATATCGTGATCAGGCAGAACTCGCCACGAAGTCTCAAAACACTGTTCCCCCCACTCCTAATGTTGCATTGCACTAACGCTGTTGATGGAAGTATGTTATTTATTTTAATGAAAATATTGTATATATTTTTTCGTACTAAGCATGTTATGTGGTTGATCGATGTGTGCACATGTCACGAACGCACTCAGTGCTTTGATTGACTGTTGGAGGAAGTGCGGCCCTCCCTCCTTACCCCTGACCAGATGAGATGAGAGCCTCTCACCCAGTAGCAACCGGCTGTCCATAAAGACATACACACACACACACACACACTCATACACACACACACACACACACACACACACACACTCATACACACACACACACACACACACATACACACATACACACACACACACACACACACTCTCATACACACCAAACTGGGACGGCGGCTGTTTGTTTCCAGGGCAACGGTCGCAGAGCATTCTCTAAAGGAGGAGATAATTGTACAGACGTCTCGTCAGACTATCGTGTGGTGAGCTATACCCCTCAACCCCCACACACACAAGCACACAAGCACACACACACACACACACACTCACACAATGGTGACCATTAGTCAACTCTTGTCACTCGAGGAGTTCATTTTCCCCCAGCCACTGAGCTGAGTAGGCACTTTCATGTGAAGCAGCTTTACATAAAGGCATGACATGACACACCCACACACACACACACACACACATACACACACACACACACACACACACACATATATATATATGCACTGCTAAATCAGTAATCACCCTCCCAACCCAAAATACTTCACCTTTGACCTGGCCTCAGGTTGCTAGCCCAATGCTAAGCCAGAGCTATGGTAAAACCAATGGGTCCATTTAAACCCACAAGTGTACTTTAATCTCTTTCAGCTGACTAACGAAACAATGGTCTGTGCAAAAAATGAATGCGTATGAAGTATGACAGTACATCAGCTTACTTGACTTGTTTGTTTGCAAGGACAGTTTTTGTGTATATTTCTTTTTTATTTAAATCTTTTTTTAAACCTGAATTATTTTGTTGGATGGGGCTTTTGAGCGTAACCAGCTGTTGAAATTCTTTGTTGCTAACATCAACCCCCATGGTTGATGCCCATCATGATCCTCGCCCATCATTGGGTGGTATTTCTTTGACTGGTTAACATCCTCGCCCATGATTGGGTGGTATTTCTTTGGCTGGTTAACATCATCACCCGTGATTGGGTGATATTTTTCTGGCTGATTAACACCATCGCTCCAGATTGGGTGGTATTTCTCTGGCTCTCCTCTAATGCATGGTGTTCACGTCTCTGAGTAGCCCCTGTGGTGTCATGTTTGGGGGAATAAAACAATTAAGCTGTATTTATAACTCCTATTGTTGTCTTCATTTCTTTCCGTTTTTTTTTTTTTTTAAGTAGGAGCACCAGACCAGATATGTTATTTATAACAACTTTAAATAAATTGAGTAATAGTATGTTAAAATTGCATTATTATAAAGAATAAAGTATATAAAAAATACATACATGTACAATATAGATAAGAGATGAAACTTTGACAGCATGAAATGCAAATAAAACAACTTAGTAGAAGTGAAAAAAGATAGAAAACACAAAAAATACAATAAAATAATGTAAAAATCTGTTTAATGCAGTTTGATGTTTTCTAATGGCTTTCCACACATTTCAAGTTGTGCCAAAAGTATAAAAACTAAATCCATTGTTACTGTGTGAGCTAACTAAGTTAGCAAAGGTTTCTCTGACCAAGCTACAGTTTCTCAGGTAACACTCTGTACTAAATACACAAAACCATGCCTTATTAGTACTATATTACTATTATTTACCATAAAAGACATTAGGGCAGTATGTCATCAGTGGTAAAGTCCCTGTAAACCACTCTGATTTATCATGGATTTATCATGAATTTACCAAAACAATATGTTGCAACTGGGGGACTGTAGTCTCACATTTTTTTGGTACAAAAGTTTTTCTTTAGATTGGTGCTTCTGCCACGCACCACACTTAATGCGTGTGTGTGTGTGTGTTTGTGTGTGTGTGTGTTTAATCTGTCTTGCCAGGGGCAGATTTATCCAGAACGGTCTTTTTTATCATCTCATCTCAAATCAAAGGCTAGTCTTTTTTATCTCATTTCAAATCAAACGCTGCTTTGATTACAGTGGAGCGAACCTCAGCTGTGATTGCATTTACATGTCCTTTTTTTCTTAGTAAAAAAAAAACTTTTGTGGCAACAAACACAGTTTTCAGTTGCTTATTAAGAACAAACTTAGGCCATGACCCTTATCAGACCCAACTGATCTGACCAAAGCGCTCACTCATATACATTCTTGTAAATGGCTTTGGCATATATTGTATCAATTCAGTGCATTAGCTCTGGAGGGCTGTCGGTGTTCAAATGGGTTTTGAATATTAAAAACCTTTCAGGACTTCCGAGTAACTGTGATAATAATCCCAAGAAGGGCCTGTGTCGATAAAGGCCCGCTGATTAAAATGACTCCTGTAGCAGTGTGCTGTATGATAATGCACAGTTAGTGTAATAATGACACAGATTGAATAGGCTCACTCACACCAATGCCAGGCCCTGCTCTGAACAGAGCAATTGGCTTTAAGCAGTCTAGAAATTTCTTTTCCGTTTCTTTTTTTCTTCTATGCTTCATCAGGGACCTCAAAAGTTAAACGTTCATGGGGTTTAGAAGACATTGCGAGACGATTTTAAATGATAAAGAGACCGAAATGCCGTCCTTTCTAAATTAAACCTGGGCCAACCATCAGGCAGTGATGACATTTTCCTTCTCTACAATCCACCATCAGTGAGATTTGTTCTGCATTCTTGTGCATCTTTAGGTAAGTTGGTGATTGTTTTCGTCATGGTGGTGACGGATTGCGTCAACCCCTCCATTTTGTCACTCTGTCAATCACTAAGGCAGGCAGACTGGTTGTGTAATGGACACAGACTTCCTATCTGACCATGCTCATGTCACTCACTAGTGTCCAACAGATGCCTAAACATGTCACAAAAAGTCTGATTTTGTACCCAGAATCACAATTGATATAACTCAAGCCATACTCTCTGTCATGGTTGAACATTTCACTCCAACCTCCTGCGACCAAATCAAATAGGACTTCTCCTCTTTGCATGGTGTCTTGCAGAACAGACTCTGACACATACAAAAACTTAGTTTGCTCTGTGGCACAAATGATTTCTATTTATTTGTTTGTTTGTTTATGCTGTTGCACCTCGTGTCAGTTTGCTGTCATAGTTCTCGATGTGGCGGCAGGAAGATGGGAGACGAGAAGTGAGAGGAATAAAGTTATAAGTAAGTTTGTACATGTGTGTGTGTGTTTGTGTTTGTGGGCATTTACAGTATGCATATCTAGTCACTGAAATTACTAAATGTCACTTGTCATCGCACAGAGAGCCTGTGCTTTCCAACCCTTTCAGTCTCCCACTGTCGCCATCGCATAATTATTGACCTGTAGCAGTGAATGTAATATAACAATAGACCTGTAGCAGTGAATGTAAAAGAAATTCACTGTGGTCGGTTTGAAAGGCTTGTCATTTTTCTGCTTTAAATAACAGCTTGAAGAGAACACGACACGACTAAGCATAGCTCATGCCCCCCCGTCTAGTATCACAGTCTTTGTCCCCCACAGTCACCCCCACACACACACACACACATTGTTCTTCCCCACAGGAACACACCCCAGGTTTCAGAAGGCATACAGTAAAGTCCTAGCACACATTTGTTCCATTCGTTCTCCAAACCAACTCAACGATTTCAACTTGCATAGCTTTTCATTCCAAATCACTCGTTTTAAGTGTGCAGCTAGTGTGAATATATGGTATGACTTTTTTTTTTACTTTTTGAGACAATGACGTTTACATTAGCACTCAGTGTAAAACACGACCTGTGTGTCATTTCAGGTGACGCATCATTCGAAAGGGTTATATTTGTAGTCCAGACATGTAGTCCTACACAGGTCATCGAGTCACTGCATTTGTCACAGTGTATGAATTCGGTGTGTGAATGAGTCATGGAAATGGAACAGTTGAGACATGGCATAGTGACATGTTTGGCACAAAAATGTAGATCTCAAAGGGTGCAATCCCTGAAATCACACACACGACAGGTGTCATGCATGGCATTGGTGGAAAAGAGGCAAGGAACCGAGGTGTTGCCCTGGATATGGGTCTGCTAATGGACCAAACAGCCCTCAGTGTGAAAGCAAAAAAGGGCCCCTTTAAAATTGGGTTAGTTAGTTAGTTAGTTTCACTATACCTTGACTGTTGTGTACTTTGTACTTTGACTGCTTAAGTTTGTCCCTCTGATGATTCCGTCCTGCCCCTTAGGCAGGTACCTGTTTTGTTATGCTAATTCCGGGGTTCCACAATACAACAAGTATGAAATGTTAAACTTCCCTGTCACTGTGTCATCTATTCATTGAAACTACTTGGCTCCCAAAATGTTGTCCTAATGGCATTAAGGAAAGATGGCATCTGAATGAGAATCAATATTTATATACATTTTATACATTTCATTCAATGACCGGTGTATTAATTGCCCTAAAATTGTGAATATAAAATGACAAAATGTAATTTCTGTCAAAAAAAATATGTATGTTAAAATGGAGACGACATCTTCAAACTGACAGTATAATAAGTAGTGTGGGAAGAAAAAGGACTCAAAAAAGAAAAGAAAAAAAAAACATTTGTAATACATTTTAAGTTGAGCCTTCTGTGTCTGTGACAGACAGGCTATTCTTTTAGTGATAACACCACAGCAGCTGGGGCAAAATATATCTGTTCTCCCAGAGTTGTTTCTGCTTCGTCACTCAACTCTCTCAGAGCAGCAGATCATTTATTATATTCCACAAGGGAGGATCTTTCCTAAACATTAAATCTATTATTGAGGATTGAATTAGGATAATTTAGTTACGAGGTGTGTGTGTGTGTGTGTGTGTGTGTGTGTGTGTGTGTGTGTGTGTGTGAGTGTGTGTGTGTGTGAGTGTGCGTATGTGTGTGTGTGTCCAGACAGACAGAGAACCTCAGACACAAAAGATGACCCTTTTTTGCATCATACAGCAAGAGCAGTGCACAGACTGTCAATCAGGAAATGATCAATGACATAATATTTGTAATTTAGGCTATAGTAACAACAAATACTTTAATTTGCTGTCAAATGAGTCACGTAATCTAAACGGCCTCTGTGAATGTTTTGGCACACACAAGTAAAGTTAGCCTAACATCCTTGATTGACAGTAACTTTGTGTATGCACAACATACTAAAAGATGCTTAGTGTTACCTCATATATTTTTAAGTTTGTGTATGTAAATTGTTAAGTCATTATATTTGTTCAACATTACAGTACTTGACACATAGACTGTGCTGTATTAATCAGACTTCATATGGCAGTAATTGGCAGAAAAGGACACACAAGGTCCACAAGATCCTTTGACAAATCAGTATGCTGTTAATGGAGAGTGTATTAGAAAAAGCTTCAACAAAGATGCTGTCTACATTCCCTCATGTCTTGTTTGTTAGTTGTAGGTGGGGGAGTCCAAGGAAAAGTGTGATGCAGCAGTTGTCAAAGACTGTCGAGAGATGGCAAGTCCTCGTCTCATGGCAACACAATGCAGTGCTGTCTTGAGAACGTCTGTAGAGGAAGTCTTTGTGTCCGACAGACAGCCATTGCACAACAACCTGGAGACTGGATTGTTGTCCAGGTACAAACTCACTGAACCAGACCATTTCTCAATGACATAACCATAGACATAATCACCTCTTGAATCAGGCCACACCTGACACACACACACACACACACACACACACACACACACACACACACACACACACACACACCAACCTGATCATACGTAGTAGAAGGATATCTGCAAATAGGTGTATATAGGAATGTGTGCGTGTGTGTGTGTGTATGTGTATGTTTGCTGCAATGTCAGATGTCATAGGATGAATCTGACAGAAGTGACAGACACTCTTTCACCACCGATATATATCACCAAAAACCACAAATCACCTCAGTCACATAAGCAACATCTCATGTTTTATTTATTTTTTTTATGAAGGGGTCCTTTGTCAAAAACAACCCAGCCTTAGTTGGCCAGGGACAAACAGTTTTTCTTCAGAAACCAACTGCCCTCTATGGCCAATAAACTTCAAGTTAGGTTGAGTTGCTCTGTCTATCCAAATGCTGTTACATTCATTTTGCCGGCCCAAGATAAGCCAAATGCCCACCCACACCTGACATTCCAGTCACACCTCTGACAGATATCTCTCCATCTCTACTGTCGAGAGGTTCAGATAATGGCAATGTCATGCTCTCAAAGAGGGCTGTGATCATCACCGTTTCTGAAGACAGCAATCAGAGGCTTTATTGCCATCTCCGCCATTACACATCAGTGATTACATCTGAGGCCAATTGTAGACTGCTATACGTTGCTGATTTAACCTCCATACTCACAGAATTTCTTGTTTGTGTGATTGATGCGTACATGTATGAATATGCAAGCGTGCGTGATTGTGTGTGTGTATGTGTCTGTGTGTGTGTGTCAGGATGTGACTGTGTGCGATGCATGCATATTTGCATGCATATTTGCATACATGAGCGGTATGTCTATATACGAGAAAGGTATAGTTGTGTATGCATATTTGTGTGTGTGTGTGTGTGTGTGTGTGTGTGTGTGGTACAGCGAGTAGACAGAGACGGAATGGAAATGAGGGAGTGACTGATTTTGTATGTGTCCTTTCCAACGCCTGTGATAAGAGACTGATTGTCCTTTGGGCTGTTTTGGTCAGTCTGTGTAAACACTGGCCAGGCTAATCAGCTCCCACCATTAATGGCACTCATGGGCTCTTATTTGGCTTCAGACTACATCCATCTTTCTTTCTTTCTCTCTCTCTCTCTCTCTCTCTCTCTCTCTCTCTCTCTCTCTCTCTCTCTCTCTCTCACACACACACACACACACACAGATAGAGAGAGAGAAAGAGAAAGACAGACATCACACACACACACACACACAGATAGAGAGAGAGAGCAAGAGAGAGAGAGAGAAAGACAGACAGACAGACAGAAAGAAACAAAGGGAGAAACAAACAATAACACCTGTACATACACACACAGACACATACACAAAGAGAGAGAGAGAGCAATAGGGAGAGAGAGAAACAAACACACTTAGACACACTCACACCCAGACACACACTCACACACACACACACACACACACACACACACACCCCCCACTTAGCAAAGACAGACGACACCTCTCGTCTATCTCTCGCATCAGTTTTTCCTCCCTGTCTGGGTCGTTCTTTGTGCGCTTGTCCCGTTCGTTTTCTTTGCCCTGTTAATTATTCACAAATCATTCTTACTTCACCCACTGTTGCGAATAAATCAGCCGGTCGTGGCGGTTTAGGATGTGTCTGGAATGCAGTGATCTTCTATAGGCTCCTGTCTAGTCTGTGTATTAACGCATACGGTGCATTTGACACCCAGTGTGATTTTATTTCAACACCCTTATTTGAATGTAATTCCCTTTTGATCCGTGTTTTATCCAAGGACACTATTACAGTTACAGGGTTAATAATAAAGGGATGTTTTTTTTTTAATCAAGATCGATTTCGCATCATGTCTACATTGTATATTGGTTTAGCCTACAAGTAATCTTTAAGTCTATATTTCCAATAATAGTTTTGTGTGTGCGCAACATATTAAAGTTTAACAAACTTGTGTGTGTGTCTTATATACTGGTATACAAGAAAAGTGGACTAAGGGTCCATTTGTGAACTCAAAATCAGAATGATTGATTTAATTCATAATTTATTTATTTTGGTTGTTAGTTTTTCTTGTAGTTGCTGTACATCTTAGCCTAAGCTCTTACACCATCACAGTATTATTTATTTCATTCTGAAGTGCACTTCATCATAGAAAGTACATTCCAATTAAACAAAATGTAACACTTTGAAGGGGCTATGATCCAAGAAGTTCAATCAGTGTTCAGTGAGTGTTTAGGGGGGAAAATGTAAGATCTTTGGTTCAATCAAAGTTTGATGTCTGGGAATGACATCACCTAAAAGGAAAAGGCATTTCAGGCAAAATCTCAACTGAGTGCTCTGCCTTGTTCTTCCGTACATTGCTCTGTCTTTGCCTTTGATCCAAAAATACCCCCCTCCCCAGCCCCCACCCCCCAGCGCTCCAATATTCATGAGAAGCAGCCGGGTGGTGGTTCGTTCGTTCGTTCGTTCGTTCCTACTATGTGACTGTCGGCTGTCTCAGCAAGACCTTTTCATTCCACCTGAGAGCACCTCCTCGACAGCATTCATTATTCTGCTTGTGAGTGCACCAACATGGCAATTAGCACTGTGCGCTGTGTGCCCTGCTATCTGTCTGTGTGTGTCTACACAAGCTGCTCACAGATAAACTCTTTGCCTAAGAACCTGATCTGTGCCAATCTTGAGGGTTAAATTAAAAAAAAAAAAAAAAAACGTTTTTTCAGTCCTCATTCTAGCACAACGAAATGCACTCTGTAGAAAAGTGGAGCCTGTCAAAAAGCACTACAGGCAACTGCTTGGGACCACTGTGAGGTCCACAAAAGGCTGAAAACCCTTTAAGTATAATAGCGGCAATACCGTTTTTTTTAACAGGATTTGTGGATTTTGCCTTTTTTTTGTCCCAACAGACTCTAGAACCTGATGCTGTAAGAGGCCAGTGTGGGTGTGATAGACCAACAGAGGCAGATTTTGAAATGCCCTCTACCACACAAAATTAAATGATAAGCATATTAAAACAGAACAAATAGACATTTTAAAAATAAACAACATCTTTCTTATCCTTTCATTATGTGTGCCTGTGCGTGCAGTTGGACGTAGCACTTTAAAATAACTACTCCCTTTTTTGTGTGTTTGCATGTCTGTATGTCCGTCTGTCATCTTAATGGTGTCTGCTAAATCTCTGTATGCTGTTTTTCTTTGTCACTCTTTCTCTCTCTTCTTCTGTGTCTTCAACATCTGAGGATATGTTTGCTAATAATCTACTATTAAGAATTAATATAAGAACAATGCACAGATAATGAACAAACTATTAACTAAGAGTTGATAAATGCATAATAAATGTTTCATGCCTTTATTTTAATGCTTCATTTTTTCTATGCTGTAATGTAGCCCAAAGTTGTGTTCAGCTGGGTAGGTAGTCTTAATGGGACCTGGAGAGGAGTTTGAATGTTACCTAGAGTAAGGGGAAACAAAAATTAGACCGCCATGACAGTCACAGCTCTAGTCCCTAAGTAGTTTCAGGATCTTTACAACAAGCAAATGTAGGAAATGTAGACAATTTCCTTTGTATGTGTGTTTTTCTAGACTAGACTCAGACTAGACCAAATAGTTTACTTGATGTCAGAGTTGTTGTCATGGCTGTGTCATTTCAATTTCACTCCCTCCAGGTGAAATTCAGGATTGCGATCAGTGGTCCCATCGAGACTCGCACCCACCTGATACCGCCATCATAAGAGAAATCATGCATGCGATACTGGTTCCGTAATGATGTGTCGGCAGTTATCCAACAGCTGTGTACACTATTTTTTAGGAGAGACAGAGAGACAGAGAGAGAGAGAGAGAGAGAGAGAGAGAGAGAGAGAGAGAGAGAGAGAGAGAGAGAGAGAGAGAGAGACTTAATAATGTGGTGCATACATCAGATGACAAAAGTATTCAAATTGTCAGACAGGTGCAATCCAATCTCAAACTGTCACATGTGCATTTTAATTTCTGTGATTCTGTAAATAGCTTACAGTGGGGTGCAAAACATATTAATATTCAAAGCTACAATATGCAACAGAGACATACTTCAGACTACAAGCCAGCAGCTGTAATGTAAATGTAACTCAACTGAACATGCACACACACACACATTCTCTCTCTCTCTCGTTCTCTTTCTCTCTTTCTCATACACACACTCTCTTTCTCTCTAATAAGACAGGCATGTACACCCCCCCCCCCTCTTTCTCTCTAATAAGACAGGCATGTACACCCCCCCCCCCCTCGCCCCCCATTCTCTCTCATATACATACAAACACACACAGTCTCTCTCTCTCTCTCTCTCTCTCTCTCTCTCTCTCTCTCAAGCCCCAGCAACAGAAGCTTTCAGAAGAGCCTTTACCAACTCATGAAAAAAGGACCTGTGCCACGAGGCTTTGGTCTATGAAGATGACAAGCAATGCACTTGTTTTAAAAGCTGTTATTTGCTCGCGCTGAGAGCTCGAGAGCCCCGTGTGATCCAGTCAGGGGCGCAGCAACGAGATTGATTTTTTAGATGTCCACAACTCTGTGCTTAAAAAAAACATGACAATAAAAACACACATGTGTATTGGCCATATAAGTAAAGAATGTATCTTCAAAGCAAAATAAATATAGAATTATAGGACAAATTGTGTCACGTAGGCTAATTGTGTGGGGAAAAAAACGGTTTTATGTCTGAACGCACAGAATGTACACGGTTGCCCAGTGGTGGGTTAATGGCAATTTAACGGTGGGAATTACACAATCGATGTTTGTTTGGCTCTCTCTGTCGAGTAAATTACTTCAGTGTTGTGTTTGTGCTGGCTTGCTCGGTGATTGGCAGTTGCAAGGTCCTTCCCTAAACCAGCACGATTTCTCAAGAGGCATGCGCCACCTGCATTCCCAGCAATGTGAACGCCTGAAAATTGCAGCGGCAATTAAATAACCAATTATACCAATAAGACCACTCAGCGTACGCATAATAACATATCAAAGGCTTAATATGGATGTAGGCCACAATTGACGTAAACTAGAACTGTCCTTGAAAAACCAAAGGAACATGGAGTTTCTCCCAGCTATTTCCATTACAATATACTTTCATTAAAACATTTACGAATGTATTGCTAGTTTGGTTATGTCTGCACATCTCTTCTAAAGTATTATATATACTGTGCATTTTCATTGACTGTTTTGTTCATCAAACTAAAAAAAACCCAAAACACAACATCACAAAGATTTATTAACTTTTTACAAAATACGCATACTTACTCACCACACACTCACGCTACTATTGCTACATTCGCTTCAGTATGAGTTATTCTGATAGGCTATGTAGTGCACATCTTTATTTATTCACAGTAGCGGTAATGAAAAGTGTCCACGCCATTCCACACCAGCTTCTCAGACTAATGACGTTTCAGGCTATAGTTGCTCGGCACTTGGTCTTTCAATTGCTTGGGTGTCACTGCAAAAATACAGTAGATTATAGCCTATTCCAAGGCAAATTACTCGTCTTTAGTCCTCTACTTGTCCAGGCATGACATAACATTCATTTTGTCCAGTCGAGCTGAAGGGCATCATATCCAATGAGATTTCAGCTTCACACTCAATTTGCAGAATTGCCGGTAACAAAAGATTTCTAGTATTGCGCGAATTATTTGACAAAACAGAGACTTTGTCAAAGGACTGGTCCACGTCCTCTCCGTGAATTGGGACCATGGCTAGTCGCTGAGTATTGGACACTATCGGTGCGTCTTTCTGGAGAGTAGTGTCATGGTGGTAGGAAACCAACTCATTGCTAAAATTCACAGCCTCGACAGCTGATGTGGGACAAAATCTGTTGCACCCCAGTATAGTCGAAAATGCCCTTCTGAAATCTGCATTAAATGCGTATATGACTGGATTCAGAGAGGAATTAGCCCATCCAAACCAGACAAAAATGTTGAATGTGGTGTCACTTACGCACGGCGGTTCCAAATGATCACTTGTGTCACAAAATGGAACTATGCAGTTGAGCACGAAGAAAGGCAACCAGCAAAAGACAAACACACCCATTATTATAGAGAGAGTTTTTAAGACCTTGGTCTCCTTCTTAAAAGTAGTTTTGAGGGAGTTCTCGTTTGCACAGTCGGGGACATGGGGGTGATTTTGGGCGTGTTCAGCTGCCCTCTCCAAAGAAGATATCCTTCTGATTTGCGTTTGCGCAATTCGAAAAATTCGAGTATATGTGCCAATCATGATCACAACGGGGATGTAAAAACTTATGAGTGACGAAGCTATAGCGTAGGTCCTGTTCAAAGTGGCGTTGCACTCGTTGATCTCGGCCGTGTACTCGTCCTCGGCTTTATGCCAGCTGAGCTGGACCGGGATAAAGGAGATGAGAATGGACAGTGTCCACGCCACACTGATCATGATAAAAGCAACGCGCTGAGTCATTTTACGTTCATAGCGAAACGGACTTGAGATAGCCCAGTACCTGTCCACACTTATTATACAGAGGTTGAGGATCGAAGCCGTGGAGCACATGATGTCAAAGGCGATCCAAGTTTCACAGAAGTCGCCGAATAGCCAGCAACCGGCCACTTCAGACATGGCTTTCCACGGCATCACCAGAACGGCGACAAAAAGGTCGGACACTGCTAGTGATATGACGAAGAAGTTGGTGACTTTTGATCGTAGGTGTCGGAATTTGATGACTGCGACACACACCAGCGTGTTGCCCAGTAGTGTTGAAACGATTAAGATGAGCAGGATGCAGCCGGTGAGCGCCGCGCGCACGCTAACTCTGGAGCTGTCCATTTCAGGACCTTTAACTCCGATGTAACTCTCATTGCTAGCTGTTTTCATGACTGGACTGGAATAGCCCGACAATGGAAGTCCTACTACATTACTACCGATAGCCTGTTGAACTCCTGAGTGATTACATCGAGTCTGCTCCAGTCTGTCATAATGAAATGTAAATCCCTGCGTTGTCCATCGAGACTCTTTAAAGTGCCACCTTCCAACGCAAACAGCATTAGCAGAAAAGTCACTCCTTTCGTTCAATAATTCTTCCCAAATCAATTTTCCTTCTGCTCATCACACGATCCAGAACACATCTGGCTGTCTCTCCCTGTGTGTGTGTGTGTGTGTCCCAGACTGCACCTAATAGCTTGTAGCCCATTCAGCGAGGCTTGTCAGTGCAGAGGATCGACGCACACACCTTATTGAGGAATGTCTCCTTCTCACACCAGAGTGGGCGACTTAAAAACGCGTCAAAGGCCAATCTTGCACTGATTCTAAATGATGCCTGTAATTAGTCTCTTTACATCTTGCTCTGTAAATTGTAAAATGTAAATTTCAAACAATTCCTTTCTGCACCTTAAACTAATTAGGGTCGTTTATTTGTTATATTCTCAAAAAGGATTACCAGAATTCAATAAACCATTAATCATTAATAACTAGCCAATTGTCTATTTCGGTAAATTAGCGCTATTCAACTTTTCGACTAGCCTATCTATGCTGACAATTTAGCCTATGGTCCAGGCTACAAGTATCGCTCGACAGAATATGACATAAAAGAGCCCAGATTTCTGTCTGCTATTTCGCAGACCTTGAAAAGCTACATCAAAAATTAACTTGATGGTAATTTAAAGTTCTGGGGTCTATAGTGTTGTTTTGATCAACCAGAGGCTGTAGGCCAATTGCTTTTAGACTAGATTAAGAATTGAAACCTCTGATTTTCAATTTATGTTATGGAATTCTGTGACATATTCAGTAGATAAGGCACCTTGAATCAGGGCAGTCCTATACCTTCTTAGAGGGTTGATGCCAGAGAAAACTAGATCCTCGCCTGTTACATCTTAAAAGAGACACCAGATGTCGCTCCAAGCCACGCGCCTCTTATAGTCAACCATCCCCGACTACGTCATTGGAATTTCAAAATGGCTTCCGGACATGGCTAGGGAAGGTGGCTACCGGTTTCTCATCTTCCAAAGCTTTGCGTTATATGGGTGATTAGGCGTTAAAGCACCTTAATTCTGTTTATGACGGTGCTTTCCGCAGACATACATGTCAGAAATGGAGTCGTGGATTTGTTGAAAGGTTCGTGAATGAAATGGAAAATGCCGAGAATGGTGCCTCGCAACTGACATTGTCAACTGATGTGAACGAAAACACGGAAACGGGCTTCTCTCTCTCTGAACTGAGTATCGATGCCTCTGAACGCAACGTTAGTGCTGACAAAGGCGTCAATAAAGTCTGCTCTGAAGGCAAGAAGGACTCCAATGAAAGAAGGGCTGCCACTGACTGCTGTGCAGGGGGACTTTATGCAGAGGATGGATTTAGTGGGACTAAAAGTACAATGCTTGGCTTCGTAGCAAAGGGGACATCTGGTGGAACTAAAAACAATTGTGTCTCTTCAGACCACCACATCGATTCTTCCTTGAACCGGGTTACCGAGTCAACGAGACAGTCAATGGTTGAATCAACTGCCGGAGGTAGGGGTACTTCTGCAGGAAGCCCGTCTGGCGTTGCTGATGTTGCAGACTGTCAGTCGGACTCAGACGAGGCTAACCCTCGGGACTTTTCTGGGACTGTGGGACACCCCAAAAGCACCACGGGACGGGATATGCAAGGAGACACGTTAAACTCTAACCAGGAGCCTCACAGCACCTCACAGTTGTCACCGCCGTGTGATGGGCACGAGCATCAGCAGATTTGCCGGTGCCAGGCCTCACAACCTGAGCCGCTAACGCTACGCAATGGGAACGTGAATGGCACCTCGCAGCTCCCCCCTGAAAGCGGTCCAAGCAACGAATCTCAGGGGGAGCTCATTGAAAAAGTAGATAACGTTAAAATGGCAAACGGAGAAGTTATGCCGGCGGAGAATAGGGAAGGGTTGGAGGCCTCGCCACAGTCTCGGGTAACTGAGGCATGTCTATCAAATCCGCCGGCGGAAAATCCCTTGCCCCATTCAGTGCCGCAAAACAGCCGCACTGAATGCAGGGGCTCGGAGTCCCGCATAGGCGACCCACTGAAAGACTACAATGATGTGTTCGACGATTCATGCACTTCACCATCTCGCCAGATTCAAAGAAGCGAGCCAGTTCCTAGGGTTGAACTAACCTTAGGGCCTGATACGGAACCTACCGCTAGGCCACAGTCTTTGAGATCTATCACCCACAGCACGCACTTCCTAAGCTGCGACTCCACTCCCCTGAGCCCGGACAAGAGCAACGCTTTCCTGCGACCCGATGCAGAGGGCGACTTGCATTTTATGGATGTCAATCTCAACTCTAGGAACACGTTTGAAATCAGCAGACGCCAGAGCGCCCCAGACAACATGCCGGGGGTGATGAGCGTCGCCTCAGCGGTTGCTTCCGATCAGATGTCCAAACAGAAAAAGCATGGCATCTCTGATTTCTTTGGCAGGTATGATTACAAAGTGTCAGGTACCCTTTACACTAAATGACAAGGAACTCTCTTGCTTGCAGTCTACCCCGGTCTCTAAAATTAACACGCACTTATAGTAAATAAAACCCAAAAATCACAGTGTTTTTCCCCCCACAGCTAGCTACATTTATTACCCATGTAAACTATAGACTGCTCGCTTTGACCCATTAAAAAGGGACACGCTGTCCCTAAATGAGGTTGCTAACAATGGCCTTGTAACAGCACACCACCAGCTTTTGGGCAAGACGTGACCTATCTCATTCAACATTTAGCAGCAGCACAGACTGGCTGGTATCGGAGCCAGGTATGTTGCTGCCTGTATCTCCTCTGACGAGGGCTCCGCCACCCATGTTGAGTTTCCATTCATTGTTATTTTTAGCCTCAATCCGAAGTAGCTGATTTATCCGTTGGCGGTATCAGTTCAACTCTGTAACAGGAGGGAGGGAGGGAGGATTCCGGAAAGAGAATTCGCATGCTATAATTCTGTGTAGCTAGCATGTCTGTTTACAGTAGTAGTAGGTTAAAGTTCATGACCTCTTCTTAATGGACACCCTCCCAAAGTATGTCGCTGAACTGAACCTCCTGGTTGTCATTGGTTAATTTTCATCATGTGATGTATGCATGATGGAGTATCCCTCGTGAAAATGACATCAAGAGTGGAAAAAACCTGTGTCCTGTACATCTGTGTCCGCAGGGGCTTGTTTTCAAAGAAGCAGTGCGAGCAGCAGAGCGCTCCGGGCTGGAAGCTCTTTGGAAAGGTTCCCCCCAGAGAGAACAACCCCAAGGATTCCAGAACTATTCAGCAGGTGAGTTCTCAGAACTAACGTGGCTCTCTGTGGAGCTCAGTGCTATTTAGCTGATATTATTATGGGCCAGGATAGGGGCAGGGGTGAGGTGTCTGGGGGTTCAATGGAGGAGGGTGTTGGCAGTCTAGACTTACAGGCCCTTAATTCGGTGCCCCAGTGGACATGACACGACTTGTAACCTTTTGGTCAGAGCTTTAGCACGTAACTGCTCTGCAGTGTTTTACTCTCTTATACTAACATAATAATAATGATATAAGGAAATAATGTTGAATCTTGAACCTTGCACAAATCCCTGCACCTCCATGGTGTGCTTATAGCTGTAAATTGCAGTTATGTCTTTTTTTTTTTTTTGCATTGTTTGTGTGCATTGTGGGTAATGTCAATAATTTGTAGGACACACTTGGCTTAAGTGAATTTGTTTGTTATGTCTGGGTCCCTTCACATTTTTTCCTTGGGGTCATCACAGTCTGTGTCTTAAAGCTTGGTAATACATCAAGCAGACTGTTAGGCCTACTACCACTAATACCATGTTAAGGGAGAAGATTGGTGTGATTCAATCCATAGCCCAGTTGTTCGAGGTCAAAGAGTGCTGGTGGTAGGAAAAAGATCAAGAAAAAATTGATGCAACGTACACCGGATAATGGACTGGTACCTAACACTAACTAAACAGCTCGTAGGGAAGTAAAACTGAACACTATTTCATGCCCCATTCAGTTGGTGTTGGCTACCAGTTCATTATTTGCTCTCTGTTGCATCAAACTTTTTGTGTTTTTTCTTACTAACAGCACTCTGTGGCCTTCAACAACTGGGTTATGGGTAATTATTATATTAATTCACACCAAACCTCTCCTTTAATGCCACTGTGAAAACTCTCCTGACAGTCTATCAGTGTTGGTTATGAGTCTGGCTAACACCGTCATTTAACCTGATTTCATACACTTCATGGCAGAATTGTGTATTTCACACTTTGGTTTAGTTTCTCACAGGTAGTTGGTGAAGAATGCCTTGTACATGGAGATAATGTGAAATAGACAGACTCACAGTCTATGTACACAATGACATTTATTCCTGTAGCAGATCATTGGTATCTTATGTTATTGTTTTGTTATTGTGTGTGTGTGTGTGTGAGCGTGCTTAGTCCAGTGGAGATAATACATTTCCATCAGTGGAACTTTATCTGATCAGCTGTTTATGAGTAGCTGTGGCCTAATGGTTAGGTTGGTCTTGTGAATGGAAGGTCACAGGGTTGATTCCTGTACTAGTAGGGAAAATGTGGGTGTGGGAGTGAACCATTAGCGCTCTCCTGTACCCTCATCCACTGCTGAGGTGCCCTTGAGCAAGGCCTCTGACACCACATTGCTGTAGGGCGGGCGGGGGGGGGCAAACTTTTGTGTTTGTGGGCCACATCCTGAAGGATCTAAGCTGCCAGGGGCCAATGCAACATTAAGAGCACCAGTTTTCAATCAGTTACAAGTAAAAGATGGACTGTGTTTTAAATTAGAAAACCAAGGTGCCTTCTAAAACTTTTTACATGATGCTATTGTGCCTAATGTTACTATTGACAAACACGTCAGAGTAACTTGGATGACATCTTTTTTTTGAGCAAATCATCTTTTCAATGGAAAACAGACTTGTATCCATCCCAGTGTTGTTTAAAATCCCTGTGCCAATGCTAAAACTATGATGAGCAATGCATATGTAATAGATTAATGTAATAAAGGGCCACATTACAGTTTATTTTTAGACTTCATGGTGGGCCACTTGAAAGAGAGCAGTGGACCGCAATTGACCCCTGGGCCACTGTTTGACCACCGCTGCTTTAGGGGGACTGTCCCTACTTTAGTTTAAGTGGCTCTGAATAAAAGCTTCTGGAGTGGTTAGTTGAACATTCTAGAAAAAATAACGCGTTCTACAACAATGTAAGTTTCTAAAATTACATTTCAT
The DNA here is from genome assembly GCA_030347295.1 of Setipinna tenuifilis. Taxonomy (NCBI): domain Eukaryota; kingdom Metazoa; phylum Chordata; class Actinopteri; order Clupeiformes; family Engraulidae; genus Setipinna; species Setipinna tenuifilis. The sequence goes on along the minus strand of CM059287.1, from coordinate 13,207,727 downwards.
ATTCTCTGGACCATAGCAGTCTTTAGAACTTTCACCCTCCCAAGACCTCAGCCCTTATTGTCATTGTACATTTGGCTGTACAACGAAACTAAACACACACACACCCTGTAATGGCCCCTGGCTATGTTACACTGAGAATGGTGGTAAATGCTCACCCTTTGGAGGAATGCCCTCCTGATCTGTGCCAAGACTGGGCCACAGTTGAACCAGATCACTCCCGGAATGTTCCGGCCTTCAGGGTCAGGACTTCTGTGTTTTAATTTCGGTTCCTTACAACTGCAGGGTGGGAAAGAAACACGCAGGCAGAGTGAGAGCAAGAGTGAGGCCACGTACGAAATGTTTACTGGCTCACTATGTAGGGCACTGTCTCTGCGTGTGAGTTACACTTGTTCCCTACAAAGTGCACAATATTTTAGGATTCAGCTAGAGACTGTGACAAACTCACACTTCTTTGTGACCCAGTCGCCTAATAATAAAAGTTTATACATATACACTGTGTGTGTGTGTGTGTGTGTGTGTGTGTGTGTGTAAGTGGGTGAAGACTTGACTGAGTCTGGTGGTGGTGGTTGTTGGAGGTCAGAGGGCAGTGTGGAATTGCTTAGTGCAGGGGCCTCTAGTCACAGAATCCATTGCTGTAGAATGTCACACACACACACACACACCCAAACACACAGTGTACCAAGTCTGTGTTCATCGCAGCACTACAAGCATCAAACTGTTTTTGTCGGATGAGTAAAAGAGTCAGTTAGATTGTTTAGCTCCCAGAAATACTAAAGTGGCACTTTGTAAAGGTTGAAAGACAAAGGATGCGTGTTTCTCTTGGTTGATATGGCAATCATATGGGAATGGGAAACATACTCCGGATCCAGTGGATTTATACTGTTAAGACTGCTTTTATATGTCCTTGATGTAAATGAACCAGGTTAATTATGCAAACAAGTCTGGACTGGAGACCTTTTTGTCCCCCTGTATGATAATTACATTACTTTGAATTGAAACATTGCCTGTGATGGTTCTCACTGGCTTACACTAACAACCCATGCTACAACTGGTTGGTGCTTTCACACCTAGTGTGTTTCCTCAACCCAGGTGTCTGAGTGCTGGATGAAGGTGGACCATTCTTGTTAGCATAATGAGATTAAGATTAATCAAAGTGGCTGGCTCTTGGCTGTTTCCTAAACCTCAGGCAGGGCAACTGTAATGTCTGTTTCTCAGATGTTTTGAAGGCCATTGCTGTGTGTGTGTGAGAGAGAAAGAGAGGGGGTGGTGGACAGGTAATGCTTCACCTAATGACAAGGCTCACCAGGTAATGGTTAACCTGTAGGAGCTGGGCTCACCTGTAGCACTGAGATCTGTTTGAAGAGGGAACATAGAGCTAGGCTACAGTCCAACACAATGACTGTTTTTTTTCTGTGTAAAAAAAAAAACAATCTGCAGTCATTGGTCCAGTCTGTCTGACACTCGCTCTCACAGACGGCGTTCTCACACACATACACATACACACACACGCATGCAAACACACTCAGACTTCTGTGAAACCTTCTGTTACAGCAGCTGTTCAGGGCTGTAAGTCTGAGGGGGGGAAAGAATGTGTGTGTGTGTTTGTGTGTGTTTGTGTTTGTGTGTGGTCTGGTGGAGTCTGTACATCTGAAGCCAAGGTCTCTCAGGCACACATGCGGACACGAATGTCTGTGTGTGTACGCATCATGTCCTGTTTTGAGAATCCTGGATAAGTGGTTAAACCCTTATCCCTGTTTTCTGAAAATTGGTTTCTATTGTTCATGTAAATACCTTATTCCGTATATATAATGACCGTTGTCATTGGCAACGAGTTCTGTGCTTCTTTCGTATCACCCCGCAGTAGTCCTTTCACTTACCGTAACAGAATTTTAACAATATAAGCTGCAATGAGTTATTTAGCAGCTGGACACATTGCTACAAAACACTTTCACATTCTCTTTCCTAGCTGAACTATTTTAGCAGCGGATGCCACAAAGCTGCATTAAAATAGTTAAAATATGATATTGTTAGAGGTTGCTAGCTTTCTATCACCGTTTTTTGGCAAGTAGCTGTATACGTGGGGAGGTCATTCTCATAAAATAAGCCCCTTTAG